>CM047883.1:14293706-14488370 GCA_026212405.1 Petrea volubilis
GGAATCAGCAGATGATGGCCCGGTTCCTGTATTTATCAAGCCCGTTCTGGCTCCTCGAAGGTGTTGGACGGCTTCAAATCCTCCCATGGATCGGGATGGAAGAGGAAGTTCGTCTTTGTGGAGGATCGAGGGCAATTGGGGATGTCCTCGACTTGGCGTCAGCCTCCCATACTTAATCGGAATCAGTTCCACGAGGAGCCAAGCTTTGACGAGGGGAAAGTGGAGGACTTGGCGAAGATGGGAGGATGTGCGCAGTTTATCTAACCTCCGAGATATACTCGTGCGTGCCGCCTCTCGAACGCCACTGGCGACCCCGGCCCCGGCGAGCGTCCCGGTACGCGGTGTCAACCTTATCGAGAGCCACCTTAGGGGCCTAAGTCTTCTTCCCCTCGTTTTTCCTGCATTTCGTATTGTCCCTCGAAGTTTTTGTAAGATAACCGTTTCTCTTTTTGCAGCCTTAACAATTCTCATGGACGCACGGAAGGCTTTGCTAGCGAGGCTCGACCGCCAAAAGGCGTCAACACAACCCCCACGACCCAGAGTGACGCCGTTCCACAGGCCCGTTACTCAGAAGACGAGACGGTCAAGAAAGACACCGAGGCTGGGGAGGGTTCCAGTCAAGGGAGTTGAGGGCGAAGAGACAGAGGCTGAAATTCCTCGATCAGCCGAGTGGGTACTCCATCCGAGGGGGCACCACCGGTAGAGGAGGCAGCGGCCCCGAGGGGCGATGAGGGTGGCCCGGCGCCATGGAACAAACGGCGCCTCAAACTGAGGCTCCCTCTTCAGTGCCGACACCAGCTGCTGGGGCGCCGGTTCCTGCAACAACGCCGCCAAGGCCTCCGCAAAGGCCTACTTCTGAGGGGGCCCCCACTGATGCTCTGCTCCGATCTAGGGTGAGTTCTGCTAGCTCCCCGCCGGGACAGCGCGGTCCAGCGCCTTCATCCCGGCCAGTCCTAGGGATGGCGCCCCTCGAAGGGTCTTGCCAGGTGTCTCGATTCGTGAGGAGGCACTAAGGGCTCTCGCAAGAGGGCGGCAGATGAAGAGGCTGCTCGGGGGGGTCAAGAAGCAGAAGCCAATCCCCACGGGGAAAGGCAAAAGGGTGGCAAGCCCCGAGCCCCCGAAATCAGACGAGGAGGACGAGATCCTCAAATGTGTTGACGTGGGGCCCAGAGTAATCCCGTCCACCTCGAGCACCACCACTCTATCTTCGTATCACGGGGATAGGGGCCAACGAGACAGATACGAAGATGAACTTGGCTCTTCTTCGAGGTCTTCAGTTCCCTAATGACCATCGGGCCCTGTTGGAGTGCTCCATGGCGGATCTGGAGACCAATCTGGCCAATGCTTTAATCGGGGTAAGGATTCACGCCTTTAAAATTATTTTTCATCTCCCCTTAATTTCTTTACTCATTTGCCGACCTTATGGGCAGGTGGTTGCCCCCTTGTCTCACCATTTCCTCCGTCGCGCGAGCGTATTCCGGCGGGGGAAGAATAAGTATAAGAGGCTTTTCCGGGAGGAGAAGAAAAAGAATAAGCAGGCGCCGGCTGAGGTAGAAAAGCGCCTCGAGGAGATTGAAGTCCTTGCCGGGGAGCTGGCCTCGACCAACGATAAAACTTCAAGGGCAATTGCAGGAGAGCCAGCAGCTCCTCGAATCTGCCCAGACTCGTATTGCTGAGCTCGAGACGAAGTGCGCGGGTCTGGACGACGAAGTCAAGCGCACGGCCAAGGCTTGGGAGGAAACACGGGAATTGTGCGAGCAGGCCGAATGGCTCGTGACTTCGCCAAAGAGCACCTCGAGGTGGTCAACAACAGGGTTGCAGAGGCGTAGGCCAAAGCTCACCATAACTATAGCGAGGGCGTTAAGGCGGGGCTGCAGAGGGCTGAGTGGATATTCCCCGCACGATGCCATAAGAGGATCAAGCGGGCCTTCTCGAGGTTCTTCGTGAGTGAGGCGTTCGACTACATCAGGACGTACCTCGGTTTCCAGGATTCTGCGGAGGCCATAGAACTAGTCCTCGATCAGCTCCAAACTCGCGGAGAATTAAGGGAGGACTTTGATCGAGAGTCGGTTGGGCTATCTTTTGACCGCAGCGGGGCGCCGGTGGATGAGGCTTCGCCCTCGACGGGGAAATCCAAAGAGTTCGACTTCCAAGGAAGCGAATTCAACTTTGCCTTCCGCCGCCTCGAAATCCCACCGCCAGAGACTGCAAAGGGCGAGTCATCGGGGGAAGAGGACGTTCAAATGCCTTCCGCGCCGGCTCCCGAGACCTGGAAAGAGAGCATGGTTGAGCCTAGCACTCCCCGTGATCCCGAGGACGAAGATGGAGAGGACGGAGCGGGGGCATTTGCCGGTGACGGGGGTGAAGAAGGTCAGGAGGATAGGCCTGTCGAACTTAGTGACTAGGTCTTTTATCCCCCATCCCTTTACGTACTTTTTCCCCCCTTTGTTTGTTTGCCCGCTCAAGTCCTTGTAACTTTTCCGCCCTCGGGCTTTCTTAATGAAGTGGCCCGCCCGAGGCTTCTCCTGATAAATATAAGGATTAGCTTTCAAATTCATACTACTGTTCTTTATTTTTATTTTTGTAGTTAAATGATGTTTTGATGAAATCGAGAGGCGCTGTCCCTTCCATATGAAGTAAAATGAACTTGGTTTAAATCATAATTGGAATCGAGGGACACGAGAGTTTTATCATTGCGCCAAACCATACTTCATCGAGGCTTAATAACAAAAGTGCGAGAACACTTCAAAGATAATCGAGAGGAAAGAGATTTTATTAAAACGTCTCGTTACATTTGCTTTCCTCGAATCAAAAAGTATCCTCGACACAAATTTCTATCAATTATCGAGGAAGGTTCGAGTAAACTTATCTTATACATAGAATTTCTGAGATTCGAGGCATTCCATGGTCGAGGTAGTTCCCTTCCTTCCATGTCCTCGAGCCGGTACGCATTATTTTTTGAAACCTTCACAACTTTGTAAGATCCCTCCCAGTTAGGGTCTAGCTTTCCCACGTGCTTGGATACTTCAACCTTTTTCAGGACCAAGTCACCGAGTTGGAAATTTCTGGGGCGTACTCCTTTATTATATGCTCGGGCCATGGAGGCTCGATATTTTTGCGTCCTCGACCAAGCTGCGCCTCTTCTTTCCTCGAGCAAATTTAGTTCCGAGGCTCGATTTTCCTCATTCCTGGACTTGTCGAAGTATGCCACCCGGGCGGTGTCGTGCAATATTTCCGCTGGAATGACCGCCTTGGATCCATACACTAAGGCGTACGGGGAGTCTGCCGTTGCTGTTCGAGGGGTGGTGCGATAAGCCCACAAGACCCCCGGCAACTCATCCGCCCATTCTCCCTTAAAAGAACCCAACATAGTTTTGAGATTTTGGAGAATGATGCGGTTGGTCACCTCCACTTGGCCATTGGCTTGGGGATTCCCCACGGATGTGAACCGCTGCTCGATGCCATGACTCTGACACCATTCCGTTGTGGCTCGACTTTGAAACTGGGTACCATTATCTGATATCAGCACTCGAGGGACCCCAAAACGGCAGATAATATTCTTCCATATGAAGGACCGGATCGAGGCATCGGTTATCTTGGGAACGGCCTCCGCCTCGACCCATTTAGTGAAGTATTCCACGGCCACTATGGCGAATTTTCTTTGGCCTTTTCCTATAGGGAAAGGTCCAACTACATCGATCCCCCATTGATCGAAGGGCCATGAAATCTCCACATTCACCATCTCGGCCGCCGATTTGTGAGGAAGGTTGGCATAAAGTTGGCACTTCGGGCATTTTCGGGTGTAATCAAATGCATCCCTTAGAATGGTGGGCCAATAAAAACCACTTCTCATAATCTTTTTGGATAATGACCTCCCTCCCGCATGATTCCCACAACTTCCCTCGTGAATAGACTGCATTACTTCCCGGGCCTCCGAGGGGAGGAGACATCTGAATGGGGGTCCCAGAAAAGATTTCCGAAATAACCTTCCCTCACCATCCAAGGCATATCTCGCACACTGTCTTCTTAGCCTCCTCGATTGGTTTTGGCTAGATATCTCTTCTCCCGACAAAAAAGCGCGGATTTCATCCTGCCAACTGGGTTCGAGGGGCTGGATAGGCAGAATCGAGGTGCCCCCCTCGCGGATTACTGAAGTGTCGAGAGTCTGAAACCTGACTACATGATCCCTCCTGCCTTTCAAGGCACTTGCAAATTTCGACAAAGCGTCCGCGCGCTCATTTTCTTCCCTCGGGATCTGCTCCAGAGTGAAAGATTTGAAACTTTCCTTCATCTTGGAAACATATTCGAGGTACTTTGTCATCATGGCATCCCGGGCTTCGTATATTCCCCCAATCTGATTGGAGACTAGTTGAGAATCAGTGAAGGCTCGGATATGAGAGACTCCTTCTCGAACTGCCAATTCGAGGCCAGCTATGAGGGCCTCATATTCTGCTTCATTGTTTATGACAGGGAAATTGAGCCTGATAGCGAATTCCACCATATCACCATTTGGGCTCTGTAAGGTGATCCCAGCTCCCCCTCCTTGCGTGGTGGATGACCCATCTACATGCAGGAGCCATGGGTCGGTGATAGGCGGACTTTCTTCCGGCAACCCCACTCTTTCGAGGAGGAAATCAACCAGCACTTGGGCTTGGATGGCGGTTCTGGGTTGATACAATATATCAAATTCCCCGAGCTCTATAGCCCACTTGATAAGCCGGCCCGACGTGTTAGGCTTTGAGATGACCTGCCGGAGGGGTTGATCGGTAAGTACTACCATTGAATGTGACTGGAAGTATTGCCTCAGCTTCCTTGCGGAATGGATGAGGGCCAACGCAAATTTCTCTATCTCCAGGTAGTTCTTTTCTGGCCCTTGCAACACTTTCCTGAGATAATATACCGGTAAGTGCTTCCGATCCCTTATTACTACAATTACTGAGCTGACCGCTTCCGGAGATACAGCGAGATACACGTACAGCTTTTCTCCGGAACTTGGTTTTGCTAGTAGAGGCGGGGTGGCCAGATATTCCTTGAGCTCGTGCAGGGCTTGCTCGCATTCGGGGGTCCACTGAAAATCAGGAACCTTCCTCAACTTTTTGAAAAAGAGGAGGTTCCTGTCCGCCGACCAAGATATGAATCTATTCAACGATACAATCCGGCCGCAGAGCCTCTGGACGTCCTTGATTGACTTGGGGGATCCGATTTTTTGCAGAGCCTCGATTTTCTCTGGGTTGGCCTCAATCCCCCTCTCGCTGACCATATAACCCAGGAACTTCCCCCCTCGAACTCCAAATGTGCATTTCGAGGGGTTGAGTTTTAAACCAAATTCCCTTAGTACTTGAAAGACCTCTTTAAGATGCTCGAGATGGTCTTTTTCCTCCGGACTCTTAACGATCATGTCGTCCACGTACACTTCGACAATCCGTCCTATCAACTCTTTAAAGATGAGATTCACTAACCTTTGATAAGTCGCCCCCGCATTCTTGAGGCCAAATGGCATAACCAGGAAACAGTAGACCCCCATCTCCACCACAAACGAAGTCTTGGATTGGTCTTCCGGGGCCATAGAGATCTGGTAGTACCCTTGATAGGCATCCATCATACTCAGCATTTCGCAGCCTGCCGTCGAGTCGACAAGCTGATCGATTCGAGGGAGTGGGTAGGGGTCCTTTGGGCATGCCTTGTTGAGGTCTGTGAAGTCGTTGCACATCCTCCACTTTCCTTGCCCTTTTGGGACCACTACTACGTTGCACAGCCACTCCGGGAAGTATATAGGCATGATATAGCCAGCCTTCAACAACTTGTTCACCTCCCCCTCGATAATCTTGTTTCTTTCGGCCCCGAAGACCCTCTTCTTCTGCTTAACAGGCTTGAAGGTGGGATCAACATTCAATCGGTGCACAATTACCTCAGGGCTTATCCCAGGGAAATCCGAGGGCTGCCATGCAAACACGTCCTTGTTCTCTCTTAAGAAGTGAACAAGCATCAGCTCCTTAGCTTGATCGAGTTGAGCCCCTAACTTGGTCGTTTTCTCGGGGTTACCAGGCTCCAACTCGATAGTCTTGGATTCTCCGGTGGGCTCGACCCTGCTGTCCTCGAGCTTCCTAGTTTTCGTCGGAGGCAGTTCTACCCATCCAGAGTCGCTATCCGAGCTGGCCTCGGGTGACTTCCTTTTCGAGGATCCAGGCTTCATCCCAAGCGAGACCGAGTAGCAGGTCCATGCGTCAACTACATCGCATCTCACCTGTTCGATCCCGGTCTCGGTGGGAAATTTCATCATGAGGTGGTAAGTTGAGACCACTGCTCGGAATGCATTAAGCGCCGGTCTACCCAGGATTAAATTATAGGCAAAGGGGGCGTCCACGACCAGGTAGTTCACCATCAGGGTCCGTCGGTGGGGCTCTTTGCCGAGGGATGTTGGCAATTTGATCTGCCCCAGGGGGTGAATCTGGGATCCCCCAAAGCCTACCAGGGGCGTCCTCACTGGCTCCAAATTGATTTTTCCCATGTCCATCTTTTTCAAGGTCGAATAAAATAGGACATTGGCTGAGCTTCCGTTGTCGATCAGAGTTTTGGTAACAGCGAAGTTAGCAACGTCAGCCGTTACCACCATAGGATAGTCGGGTTGCTCGATCAGACCTTCTGGGCTCTGGACAGGGATCCTGTCATTTTCAGTAAACTCGATCGAGCATCCCTCGATAGCATTAACCTGCTGGGGGTAATCCGGATCCTCGAGGGCAAACCGGTCATACCGGAGCTTCTTGCCAACTTTCTTTCGAGAGGATCTGGTATCACCCCCGGCGGGTCCTCCTGCGATCATGAGGATCGTGCCCTTTGTGGGGTGATTGTTGCTCAGGGGCCTCTTGCCAGCTCTTTTTGAAGTGTCCGGATGCTTTTGAGGGCTCGCCTTTCTTGGTGACCTCGACCGATCTCGATGGATCGGGGAGGCCTGGCGGTCATAATACTCCAGCTTCTTAACAAATTCCTGGAGCTTCCCACCACGGATCAGGGCCTCGATCTCGTCCTGTAGGTTATAGCAATCCTCCGTATTGTGCCCAGGTTGCCGGTGGTAGGCACAGTATTTTCCACTCCTCCGGGCCTTCCTCCCCTCCGGCATCCTCTTAGGCGTTGAAAACGCGTGGCTCCCGAGGAGTGAAAAGATCTCAGCCGGGGTCTTGGTAAGGGGAGAATACTCTTTGTACTTCCTGACCACCTCCTTCCTTTCCTTGCCCCCTGATTTGTCTTCCCGGGGTTTGGTGCTACCTTCTCCTTTAGTCTTCGGCGGGTGCTTTATGAGGTTGAGCTCCTCAACCTCCATGTACTTGGAGGCCAGCTGCTGAATCCCGGCTATGGTGCGGGGGGCCTGCATAATAATGGCCTCCGCACATTTTTCATTCTTTAGGGCTTGATACAGCGCATGCCGGACAAACTCGACCCCCACATCTTCCACTTTGAGGAGCTCATTGTTAAATCGTTCCATGAAAGCACGCAGGCTCTCATCTTCTTTCTGGACTACTCCATACAAATGAGTATGGGACAACTTAGTAGACATTTTGGCAGCAAAATGGTTCAAAAATTTGTCTACTAGTTCTTCATATGAGGAGATGGACTGTGGCTCCATCTTCTTAAACCATGTAAGGGCGATCCCTTGGAGGGTGGTAGAAAAGAGGCGGGCCCATACATGGAGGTTGCTGGTTGCCACCCCGACTACGTCCTCATAATGAGTCAGGTGTTCCAGCGGGTCCGTAGTACCATCATAACGGGGCAGGCTGGTGGGCCTGCGTTCATCCGGGGCCAACCGGGACTCGGCAATCTCCAAAATAAATGGAGACCTCTCCAATCGGTGGTTGTAAGGGGGCAGCTGTCGCGTTACTTCCACCCTTATGCTTCTGTCTCCTTCACGACGTTTGGACAGGCGATCTATCTCATCCTGTAGGTCGCTGACCTGTTGGCGCATACGTGCCAGCTCTTTTGGCTCCTCCCCCCTTCGAGGGCGCGGACGATGACCTCCGGACCGGGACCTGGCGGGAGCCCTAGACCCAGCGGGCGCATCCATGGCGTTTCGGCCAGGAGGAACCCTTCGAGTGGCTATATTACCTGATTCAACGACCTCTTCCCGGGGGTTATGTCTATGACTCCCTTCACGTGGGGACTGGCTCCGGCGGGGCTCATGATGCTCGCGATGGCGAGATACGGCTGGGGGCCCTACCTCATTAGGGGATGGCGATAGCCCCCCGGATAGTAACCGAACCAGGGTTTGGTCATCGCAGGCCCCCAACAGCTGTCTGACCCGGCTGATGGGGAGGGTGACCGTATGCTCAACCTGTTGCGTCCCTGCAGCTTGAGCTGGTGCAGGATCATGAGAGGGTCCTGCCCCCAGGCCAGCGGGCAGTACGGGTGCAGCAGGTTCCTTTCCTCTATTTGTAATGTCGACGGCCTCCTCTGCCCGTTGAGTCACTTCGGGAGGGTCGCGGTGGCTCCTCTCCGATGTGACGGACATATGAGTTCGCCGGGTGTTCACCATTCTTCTTTGCTTGGAAAAAATCACCTCTTGAACAGGATTGGGCCCTTCCTCTAGCGCCAAATGATGAGGTCCGGATTTGGTTGGTACACGTGTCCGAATACTTCGCACTTCCGTAATAGTATTTGCTGGTGGCCCACCTGCTAAAGAGGGAAGAACGCACGTGAGACTAGCCGGTTTTGCCCCGGCGTAGGCTCTCCGACGCTCAAGTCAGTGGTGGGTTCAAGAAGAAGATGAATAGTAGTAGTATCTTGGCTTGTAAGGCAAAGAATCTTTCTTACCCTTGAGTGGAGAGCCGTGTGGAGCTTTTATATGAGAGTGAGGAGCCTGATGTGACATGGTTGGTGGGATCCGGTCACCCTCAGCCCTATAGCTGTTATAACAAGTGCCTTTTGCCCCCTTTTACCAATCTTTTGGCGGCTATCTTCACTCATCATTAATGAGGGGTCATACCCGGCATTAAAGGGATATCTTGGGCATTTATGACCAAGGATTGTATTTATGACTTGGCATTTAATGCGCCCACGTCTGATGGGATGGACCCATGTGCCAACGTGATGCAGTAGGTGGCAGCGGGCTGCGTCTGTCAGTAATCTCCAGCTGTATTTGTCCCGCCAAAATTCCTATCTTGGCAATGGTTAAGTCTGGGATTTGGCCCTCGATGAGGGTGCCATCGAGGGCAAGTTCCCCCTTCGAGGGCACCCTCGCTAAACTGTTGCAGGATTTTGTAAGGGGAACGAGGCTGGCGTGTGTAGGTGTGCCCTTTCGAGGGCCTTGACGGCTTCGAGGGCAGCAATTCCACACTTAGCAGATTAGTGACTTTTGGGAGATTGTGGTGACGTGGCATGGTGAAGTGGCATTTGACTCATCAAACATGTAAATCCCTTAACATCCAGATGCGCCATAGACAAAGATGCACTGGTATTAAGGAGATTATTTTGCTCTTGCTTCATGTACGTTTTCCATTTTTATTTTTCTCTTTTCAATGGTTTTTCCTTTTCCATTTTTGTTTTCCATCCTTATTTGTCTCTTTCCAATGGAAAAAAATATTGAGGAGTTTTAAGTTTCAATCACATATCATTTTACCTGGTATAAATCACATAAAATTTGCTAGAATCTTTTTAACATTAATTTAATCAAAAAATTAGATTAACCTTTTTAAAGTGAAAAATCATTGGATGAGTACTTTTTTATTGATTTATGTTCATGAGGCAATTGTATATAAAATTTTATTTTAAGAATTTTTTTATTATTCTTTCCTTAATTTCTAATATTTGTGTTATTTATTCAACTAAAAGCACATTTGAACATTATAAAGTAATTTTATTCTTTATTAGTTAATATGTTAACATAAAAGTTCACAATGCAATATTTAGAGTTGCAAAAGCATTTATATGTTATAGTAGATTTTTTGAGTAACTATTAGTTATTATAAAATTAAACTATAATTAGAAGAATGACTAGGAATTTGGCAATTAGCTTGCATTTTTTATCTTGTTATTATTATTGATATTTTTCTAATTTTAAATGTATTTATAACATTTTTTATATAAAAATTAATTTAATAATATTATTATTTTTATTTATAATATCATACATGTTGAACCAGTGGTTGAATCGGTCGAACCGGTAGTCAGTAAGACCACCAATTTTATCTCTAGTCTAGTTTTTAAAGCATTGCTAATTTGTGCCACGTCAGAAATTCCAACCTAAAAAGAAAAGAGAAATATATATATATATATATATATTTATATTTACAGGGTCATTTTGTTAAAATGCAAACTTAAAATAGCCTAATGAGCAAATTTTCTCCGAGAAAGAGGGTTGATGGCCAATTGGCAATTGCTTATCCCCTCACCGCGACGCTTCTGTTCGCTGCGTATATTATGTGATTTTATCCTCCAGAACTGAATTTGCTCATCAGATCTTCTTCGGCCTTGGCACTGTCTTTGCTCCCTGGTAGTCTGTCGCACCAGACGACAGCCTAGAGGGAGTTACTGGGTACAGAGGGCAGAGGGCAGAGGGAGAGAGAAAGAGAGATACAAGGTTCTACTTCGACCTCCAGTGGGCTTGTCATTGATGATTTCGATCTTAATTCGCATTTACATGAAGATTCTTAATCTGGGCCTCTGTAGAAAATGTCAACAATACGACAGTTCCACGACGTTGATTTAGAATCAGCTAACTCCAACGAGGGTGGTACTGCCGATAGTGGCGGCGGAACCCGCCACAGCCACGTCTCCGCCGTGAGTGAGGACAGCGGATCGGATGCTAACGAGACGGTTCGAGTCGCGGAAGATAATGATCAGCATATTAAAGACAAGCCCGATAGGAGGAAATCCAATGCTTCGGATTGTTCGGTGGAGATTGTGGATCTAAAAGCTGAGGCACCTGATGTTAAGCTGCATTTGGGTGAAATTGAGAGAGAGTGTAGAATTTGCCAGCTGAGGTTGGATGATGAAGCCAATCGAGAGCTTGGGCAACCCATTGAACTGGGATGTGCTTGTAAAGATGATTTGGCTGCTGCCCACAAAGAATGTGCTGAGACTTGGTTCAAGATTAAGGGAAACAAGTAAGTTACTTGGAGAAAATTCAAGCTTAGATTTTATTTTTTTTTCAATGATTCTTTTGACTGTTTGCAGCTTTATGTCTTGATGGCTTTTAAATTTCTTGAAGAACGAGGTTAATTTGTGCTCTCAATTAGTTGTTTTTGGTGCTTGTTCTTAAGTTGCTGGATAGGGGATTGATCTAGTGTTTTTTGTCTTTGAATGCTTTTCGTATTTCATTGTTTCTGTGCAAATTTCTGGGGTTATATATGTTAATTATTGAGGCACTTATATATACAACACTCTGATTTACCATCTCGTACAATTCTTGCATATATACTGGGTAAGATGGTATTCTAGATGACAACTAAAGGGCCACTTAAGATCAACTGTATCTTTTGTGTGTGTGTGTGTGTGTGTGTGTTTTGGAATGCTTAACAGCTTTAACTTGAAAAGGGAACAAAAGACTATTCTGATGTGCCATAAGTGGAAAAAGGATTTTGGGAAAAGCACAAAAGCTGGTTGTGTGAATTGGAAAGAATCTGTAGTGTATAGAAAAAGATGAAAGCACTAGGAATTGTTTGGTGGCCATCTAACTTTGAATCTTTTATTGTGAGCATCTAAGCATAATATTTCAATTTTGAAGTAGGGTGGCAATAGTTTTTGGTCCCTTTTTGTGAATGAATTTCCAACATCTTTAGAGCCTACTTTTTGGCCCTTTTGTTTGGTTAAGCTAGCAGTTTACTTTTCGTCATGGGCAATTTGTGCAGCTTTAACTAAGAGGCTATCCATTGAGCATAAACATGAATGCTAGATTTTGGAGGATCTTAGGATGCATATTAGAGTTGTGTTGTTTTCTAGAAGAATTTTGTGTATTGTCTTGAATTTCTGTCCTGCTAAGCAGACACATTATCTTGTAGATGATTAATGTGTATAAACTTGCAAGACTATTCAATCTTATGCAGGCAAAAGGACTAAGGAAACACAAACGAACACTTTTTAGTTCACTTTTCATTGTCTCTTTAAGTATTTTAAATTTAGGCTTATCATCATTTTAAAATAGTCTCGAAATTTTAGAAATATGTCATATGCGTTTTGGGGCCTTGGATTTGTTTCAGAGTAGGTTTGTAAATCAAAGATGTTTTTCAATAAGTGTCGTTCCTATTCCAATGAAGTTCAGCATTGCACTAACATATCCACAGCATGACAGCAATTCCAACAGGCTATGATGGGTAGACGGCTGAATCACAGTAGCATAGGACAGGCCCGTTAACTAACATTACAATGATGAAATTTTCATTGGAAAACTAAATCTGTAAACCGTCTGATACATCAAAGTTTTCATAAGCAAAATTGAATTTAAAGTACGACTAGCATTGGATCATTAATTTATGTGTGTGTGTGTGTGTGCTGAAAATCATTAAGGTGTAACAATATAAATATGTAAAGTTTATAAACTGAGAAAATAATGGATCAGAAAGTAAGCAATTCGATTGTCAACCTTAAAACGCTTTCAACTGTTTTTTTTAATACATCACATCATTAGGAGTTAGTGTATGTCAAAAATGTGTAATAGGTTTTGATAGTCTTGGATGGTCCATTGGGGTGTGTGTGTCTGTGTGTGTGTTCATTTATTACTATTTTTTTAAAATTTAAGTTCTGGATGAATTTATAATGTTCTAAATGCATATTAAGAGTCCTTGAAATTTTATTATTGTTGTGTCTAAGAGGCACATCGAGTAAGCCATCATTTTCAGAAGCTTTTTGTATGTGTATGTCAAATCTATGAATGACATGGACTATTATACCGTTACATATGAGGTTATTTTGCTTTTGAGTTTCTGAAGTTGGTTTTTATTATGTGATACCATGAGATTCTAGGAGTAATTTGTATTTTCTTCTTCTCTTTCCTCTTCTATCTTCGTGCGTGTTTGTGTTTGTATTACACTTGCACACACACACGCACAACTATATATAATTAATTATTACAGGGTTACTTACAATGACACCCCCTTTGAAATATTTTATTTACCAATTGCCCCTTTCATCCTTTAAAATTACACTGACCTCCACTAAGTTTGCATAGCTACCAAGATCCACACAAAAGTGTAAATAACCTAATTACCCAATTCAAGTTATAATATACTAGCGTATCAGGCACACTTGATACGTGTGCAAATAAAAATCAAATATAATCAAATCAAATAATTAGATTTTAATAATATAAAATTTAAATTTGATTAAATTCTATGCAAATATATCTTTCTTAACTATTTTATTATTTATACTATTTTTTAATCATTTATAATATACTTATTAGATTTAATGATGGGTTAAAAAATAAAATTAAAATACCATAAGTTTTTAATTGAAAACATGAACCAAAATATAAAATAGAATGAAATTTTGAACAGAGAGATAGATCAGAATAAAAAATGAAAAAATATTATTTTGTCGTTGTTGGAGGGAGAGAGGATAGGAAAGAGAAAAGAGTAGTTGAAGGGTATTTTAGGAATAACATAATTAAACACACCAAATTAAAAAAAGTCAAAGACCCTCTCACTTAATTAATAGTATAGATTACGAGGGGTATTCTAGTCAACAAAAACGACAATCAGTGGAATAGGAGCAAATTGGAAGTTTGCAAAAAAATTTTGATGACATCATCTCATTTTCATTAAACAAAAATCCTAAAGGGGGCAATTGTTCAACAACCAAACTTAAATGGGAGGTCAATATAATTTTAAAAGATTGAAGGTGGAGTTGGTAAATGTGGAATTTCAGAGGATGCGTTTTTGTAATTAACCTGTAATTCTAAATATGATCAAATTTTCTAGATTAACATCTTGGTGGGTTACATATAATTTCCTAAAAATGCGCTAGTGTTTTCGCAAATCTAACTAGAGATATTCATGTAGTACCCTAGTATATGATTGTGAGCTGCTTGATGAAGTGATTATAACAATATCAGCACTATCCAGCCAGTGCCAACTTGAAATTAAAGTTCAATCACCCTCCCTGTCTCTTAGTTATGCTCATTCTTTTTGGCTCAATTTGTCTGATTATTTTTATGTTCCAAATTTGCAGAACTTGTGAGATATGCGGATCCGTAGCACAAAATGTCACTTGTGCAGTTGAGAGTGAGTCGTTAGAGCAGTGGAATGTGGAACACGTCGCAGCCGTGATGCCCGCTCCTTTGTCACATTCGGTAAACCTCTGGCATAGTCGTTGGTGTCTCAACTCTTGCTTAGGCGTTTTCGTATTTTTATTTGTCCTGTCTTGGTTTTTTCACTTTAACCTCCGGCTCTAAAAAGGATACGGATACATACATATATACATGTGCATGTATATATATGCAGATTTACGCCATGCTGCCGAAGTGGGAATATGTCAATGGAGTTGTGGACTGTTAGATTTTGCTTAATGATGTTAATATTTCAACTTGGTGTTTAATTACACCAACACCCTCTTTGAAATATCCAAATTACCAACTCCCCTCCCGATCTTTTTGTAAGTAAGTGCAGCACTTCCCCTCCAAGTTTTTCTGTTTAACTGGCTCGCCATTCCGTTAGGCGTTTAGCATAGTTAGATCATTTTACACTTTTGTTCGGGTTATATAATTATGAAAATTTAGAGGGGAGGTCATGGTAATTATGAAAAGACTGGGGGGAGTTCGTAATCAGATATTCAGGCAGGGGTGTTGGTGTGTTAACCCTTCAATTTTTATTACATTATCACATTGTTACCCAAATGTTTACGAGAAACGTGGATATATAACCCACTCAGGTAGCATAAAATCTACCGTATATGCATAAATATACAATGAAGTATATCTATATATATGTATATGTATGCATACATATATGTATATATACCTACTCTGCACTGAGCATCGTGGGTTAGTTTTTGCAAAAACCTTGTGGTTTTGTAAATTACTAAATTAGAGATGGAGATTAATGTATTGAACCTTGTTATCGGCTAGTGCTTTCCCTAGGCGCAGTCTCTTGTAATATGCAATCTAGGCCTCTTTCTTTCTTAGAATGCTTTCTCCTCTTTGTGTTCCCTCTTAGTTAATGGAGAATATTTTGTTACCATAGTTCCTGATTTTTTGTTTATTGGTTATTATTTGGTTTACCTTGTATCTGCTATTAGCTAGTTTGTGTGTGTGTATATAGATAGATAGATAGATAGATAGATATAGCCAAATCGTGGCAAATGGGTGAGTCGGGTTGTAAATGGGTTCTATTGGATTGGCTTGTAAAGGGTTGGGTCCCAAATTGGTTCTAGAGAATGGGTTGGGTTGGGTTAGATTGATAATGGGTTTGAGTTGAGTTGGTAACGAGTTGGTGTGGTTCTTTAATGGGTTCAATATAAAATAAAGTATGTTTTTTTCCAATATAATTTTGTATATTTTTCAATTATTTATTTGTTGTCTAACATATTATTTAATTTGCAAAAATAATTTTATCACTCATTTTTTAAAATTTGATAAGTATTATCAAATTATAATGCTTTTAATTGTTTGAACCATTTAGAAATTGCATAAATTCATTTAGAAACCGTTTAAATCCATTTAGGATCCAAAATATTTTGAAACTCACCAAAATCCAACCCGCGTCGACCCATTTAAAAAATTTTACGATCCAACCCTACCCAAAATTATAATTAATTAGATTGGATTGGACGCATGAGCTTCAACCCATTTTACCACCCTCATACAGCCGTTTGGGTGTGCTTCCTCATACACTACATAGGCCCTTGGAGCTTGTGCTTGAACAAGAAAAAGAAACACTATATTTGTTTGAGCTTCTATGGAGTTGAGACATAAAATAGCTGGATTAGTTGTCTTGTGGAATTATCTGTGTGTGTGCGTGCGCGCGCGTGGGACTATGAAAATGAAAATGTTATCACAGCAAAAGTAGAAAGCTGGAACACACATTATGCAGATACCTAAATAAGGTACCATTATACGAGAAATTAAGGCCAATAAAATCAGTCTGGATATTTTGTTATTTATTGTTGTTACATCATGTTATATTTATCAATACACGATATTATGTATTTGTGGGTGATCGAGATACCAAAAAAGAAACCTTTAGTTTTTTTTTATTTTTTTGTCTGTGTCGTGTTTTTATCTTTTTCCTTGTTTCAACAGTCTTTTAATACATGAACAAACAAACGGACAGTATATTGATGAGAGGAAATTATAATGTATATTGATGAATATGTAGTAGATTTTACATGGACTCATAATTAGTGTTGCTAATGTTATTGCTAAGTGGGCTCAAAATTGTGAATGAAAAGGCCTTTTCTGATGCTGGCTCACCTCATTTCTCTTGTATCTCCCAGTCTCAAAAACTAAACAACTAGAAAGAAGAAATAATATGGATAGGACGCATCGGACACAATGACACAAAATTTCTAAACTTCTACAGCACGATATGGATCCAACAAATTTGCAAAATATAAATCTTTTATACAAAGCCACAAAAATAATACATAATCTATTATATATTTATTTGAGATCGGTATTTGACTTTGATTTGGTTAATTTTGATCAAATAAAATTTTCTCAAAATTTTATATTTTTTTAATTAATACAAAAGCTGCGTTAGTTGATTTTATTTTAAAAATAATAAAGTAATTAAAAACTTTCTGATTTCACTCATTCACTAACTTGTCCACTAACACACTAAGGGCCCGTTTGGATGGGCTTTTTTCAGATAAAAAGCACTTATTTTTTGAAAAAAAGCACTTCAGACAAAATAAATTGTGTTTGGATGGGCTTTTTAAAAAAAGCAGAAGCTAGAAAAAAAGCCAAAAATGGCTTTTTTTAGAAGCTACCTCGGACTAGCTTCAAATAAAAGCACTTTTTAAAGCACTTTTAACTTCTATATCCAAACGCAAAACTGCTTGGCTTAAAAAAAAAGCTCTACCATAAAAAGCATCATCCGAGAAGCACTTTTTTTTTAAGCCCATCCAAACGGGCCCTAACACAGCCAACTATGTACTTCCACTTTTTTATAGTTGGTAATGATAAGGCTTTCCTTTGAACAAGGATAATAATCAATTTGATTTCCACAAAACAAGGGGTTTTATAAATAAGATATTTATTAAAAGAGAATTATTATTGACACTCCATTTTTACTCTTTTTAATGAAAAAATAAAATAAAATATTGATTTTTTAAAATATGATTGGATATACTTTACTTCTATAGACTATATTTCATTTACTTCCCTTAAGTAGTTAAGTATAAAATACAACTCATACCCCGTTTAATTAAAAAATTAATAAAAATTGCCCTTGCATCACTCCTATTTATACAATTCTATTTCTTATGTATCTAACATTTTAAATTCAAATAAAATCCTTTATTAGCTATAAATACAATTTTTATTTTTATTTTAACTTTGCAAAAATTGATAGCTTAAGTAATAGAAATAAAAACAAAGTTAATAAGTTATTTTAATAATACCTTAATAGAAAACATGAAAAAACATTCTAATTTGTTTTACTAAATAAATTTATTTAAGTATATATTCTAAGTCAAACACTACTAGAAAACAACAAAATAGCCATGAATTTTAGCAAAGGATTTTATCTTAGCCACAGATAGAAAAATTTTACGAAAACAATTAGCCACAGAAAAATCGGTGGCTAAATGTGAATAATCCATGGCTTTTCGTGGCGCCAAATGTTTGGTCTTTGTTTACAAACTAGAGACGGAAATAGCCATAGAAAAATCCATCACCAGGTACGATTTTTGTAGAATGTTGTTTAATTTCAAATTTCGGGTGTTTTTTTTATTTCAACCATTCCACACTTAAATTGTTTCCATTATACTGACTATATTTCACAATAGCCCTCAAACAATTGTAAGTTCTGAGGTAAATATTCTTGTGTATCCTTGAATTTCAATTTTGTTTTCCAACGATAGATGTATGAATGACTTCATAATTATATAACAATTATATTCCAACGTAGATTATCTTATAATAAAATACCAAACTATTGATTCAAACTAATTCGACAATATTGACTAATTTGCAAAGTTATATTTTTTAAATTGTACAATTTCGTTTAAACTAATTGATGAAAATGTTCGATTTGGTAATGGTCAATCATAAATTTTGACAATTAGCATTAGATATTACGGTGGCTAGCTTAATTTTTTCCCAAGCTTTCTAGCCACGAATATTTCCGTGGCCAGCTTAACTTTTTTCATTTTTATTTAATTTGGTAATAAGTATAAAGCTAGCCATGGATTAATCCGTGGCTAACTAAATTTATTTATAAAAAACTAACTTGTGTACTAGTGATTGCATTTTTTTTAATAATCATTTCCATGGCTAGATAAATTATTTATTTGCTTTTTTTTAAGCTAGCCATTTTTGTCTCTATCTTCTCCTCTCTTAATGCTAGGCATTTTATAGTTTTTTTAAAAATAGATTTAGCCACGGAAAAATCCATGACTATTATTTATGGATTAAAAAAAATTCTATAGCCACAGATAATTCCGTGGCTATTATTTGCAATTATATTTTTAATCAGAATCTAGCCACAAATATAGCGGTGGATAATTGAATTTTTTTAAAAAAATAGTTATTATATTTTTAATCATAATCTAGCCACGGACATAGCTGTGGCTAACTGGATTGTTTTTTTTAAAAAATAGTTTCACTAGCCACAAGTATTTTCGTGGCTATTAATTGAATTTATTTAAAAAATAATTTACTAAATCAGTGGCTAGATGCTTGTATTTTTTTTAAAAAAAATTATTTCATTAGCCACAGATATTTCTGTGGTTATTAACTGAATTTATTTAAAAAATCATTTCCTTAGCCACAGATTAATTCGTGGCTAGTTGCTTGTATTTTAAAAAAAACTAATTTCATTAGCCATGAATAAATTTGTCACTACAATTTGCATTTATTTAAAATATATCATTTCCTTAGCCACAAATTTATCCGTGGCTAGATGCTTGTATTTAAAAAAAAAATAGTAGTTGCATTTATTTAAAAAAATAATTTCCTTAGCTATGGATTTATCTGTGGCTATATGCATATATTTAAAAAACAAATCTATATGCATGTATTTAGAAAATAATTTATAGCTACAGATAAATCCATGGCTACAATTTGCATTTATGTTTTTTTAAATGTAAACTAGCCACGAATAGTTGAATTTTTTTTTAAGAAAATAATTTGAATAGCCAAGGATTATTTCGTGGCCATAAGGGATTCTCTGGCCATAAGGCATATTCAAAATCTTATCTCAAGTGGCAAGATCATCTGGTAAGTAATTGTTTTTCTCTTTCTACTTTATTTAATCAAGTGATATAATTTTATTTTATGCTATCTCATGTTGTCCTTACTTTTATGTTTTAAAAGATTATCTCATGTATACTTTGTTAATTTATGTTTATTGTATATGAATAAATTTGGACACCAGCCTTCTATTGACGAAATATTTGTGCATTTCCATTATTGGAAAGACAATAATGGAAATGAGCAGTACGTGGATGAGAGAACAAAGTCAACATCGGTAAGTTCAAGCATTTATTTAAAAATTATTTTTATATATTATTGCTAAGTACACTTTTATAAAAGTTATAAATGTTATCTTTGTAGATTAGCTTCAGAGCTAACTATGCAAAAGCTTACACCTGAGCTGCCGAGAGTGAACAAGGAGGCCCTATTCATGAGCCAGACGTGTTGGAGGTTAGATTTAGAATTAAATTTGTTATACACACACACACACACACACACACACACACATTATTAAAGAATATACACTACATAAAATTGTAATTTTTGCTTTTTTTTTTCGTTTTAAGTGTGGAAGAAGATACTTGGCAGTCCAAAGAAGGGCCGGTGGTATGGGGTTTCCAGTGAACCCTCTATTGTGACTGTTGAGTCTTTCAATACATGGACTAATCTGGGTACTTGGGTGGACCTTGATATAAAAGAGCTCACGTACAAGGTAAACGAGCTTGAGGAGAAGCACAGTCAAAAGCTTGCCGATCTCGAAGAAAAGCATAACACGGAGGTTTCAAAGCTTCACAAGACCATAATGTCGATGCCGGCTAGCCTAAAGAAAAGTCCAGGCTCAATTACCTTGGAGACATAAAGATAGGGCCAATTCATCTATTCCTGTTGTTGATGATGATAAAAATGAAGGCGACAATGGTGATGATGGCGATGGTGATGATGATGATGGTGGTGGTGGTGGTAGTGCTTGTGACTATTAGGGATTGGTATATATGTAGTTTGATGCATTTATTTGGGAAAAAAACATTGATACACTTTTATTAATTATTAGTATATATATTTGATGATTTTGAATTATACAGTACTATATGGTAGGACGATATATGTTTTGTTGGGATAATTAATTGTATTATAATGTTGTATTTATATAATCGTATTAGTGTTTCTTTAGTTTGCCGGTGTTTAGGTTTTGGGTTCAAAATGTATAGGTTTTAGGGTGCATTAAAATAAAATGCATTCTTATACCCTCTGGAAGTTTAGCCACAAATTTTTCTATGGCCAATTTTTTTAAAAAAATTAAATATATCCGTGGCCAATTTTCTTTTTTTTTTTTTGAAAAAAATTAGCCATGGAAAGTTCTGTGGCTAATTTTCATTTTTTTAAAAAAATCATAAAATTTGGCCATGGAAAAATCTATGGCCAAGTTACTTATTTTTATTTAAAAAATAACATTGGCCACGAAAATATCCATGGCCAGTTTTTGTTTTTTTTTTTTTGCAAAAAATTAGCCACAGAAAGTTCTGTCGCTAACTTTTGTTTTAAAAAAAATCATAAAATTTGGCCACGGAATTACTTATTTGTATTTAAAAATAACTTTTGTCATGGAAAAATTCGTGGTGCAATTAAATATTTTTAATAAAATATTTAAATGTGTCCACGGAACAAATTTTTTAGTGTGTGTAAGTGTGGAATTCCTAAAATACCCTTTAACTACTACTCTATTCTCCCCTCTATCCTTTCGTTTCTCTTCAATAACATATTTTTCGTTTTCTATTGTCACGTCTCTCCCCTTTTCTCTTTCACATTCCGTTTTTTGTTATTCTATTCTCCTTTATATATTTATTTATTTTTAATCTAGAAATAATTTTATTTAAAATTGATTTTTAAATTTTTCATAAATTTAATAAAAATATTATAAACAATCAAAAAGATAGTATAAATAATAATAAAATTAAGAAATATGTGTATTCACTTAAAGAATTTAGTAGAAAATCAATTTTACATTATTAAAATTTAACTATTTAATTAAATTATATTTTACTTTTATTTTGCACACGCATCAAGTGTGTCCGATACGCTAGTATATCATTGTTTCTTAGGAGTGAGTATAAATTTTTAAAAATCGCCTAAACAGTCCACGCCAAACCGCACCATTTTTATCAATCTTTTGAAAAAATCATGGTTCAATAATTAAGTTCAAAATAGCACCGTAAAATTGGTTCGGTTCTAATTTTCTTCTCAAACCGCATCGAATCGAACCGCTCACATATATTAAATATATATGTCTAAGTTTATCCATTTTTAACTTAAACTTATTAATATATAAGATAAATTCACTAGTCACATTTTAAATTGTTTGAAATTTCACTAGTTATTTCTTTAATTATTCAATATTTCAAATACATCTAACTATTCATTATTAAATTATGCATGTACTAAAACTTTAGTATGTTATATTAGCCAAAATCTTAAAAAAATATGTAGTTAAATCAATATTATTATTTGAGCTTGATTTAAGTATGTAAAGTCGCAATATATATTTTAGTTTTACTAGCAACACCGCACACTCTACATGAGTGCAAAATATAAAAAGTATATATTATAATTTAGTACTTCAATTTTTTAGGATGACAATATAAATATATCATTAAATTTCTTTTATAAGAATATTTGAAATAATTTATTAAATTATAATAATTTAAAAATAAAATAATTATATGAAATATAATTACATGATAAAGAATAAACACAAAAAGAAAAAGAAAACCAAGTAATTGTAATTAAAGAAAGTAGTTATTGGGTTGAGAACATGATGGATTTTTTTAAATTGGATGTAATATTACAATATTAACCTTTTTATTTGTTTATTTTTTACACTAGCAACCATCGCATGCGGTCCCCACACACCTATTATAGTTGCAAGTATTATGATTCTTTATTGGCGGAATTTGATACGCATAAATATTTGACACGATATATTTATGCATTAATAATTTTGGCAACGAATTCTCGTGTATTTTGAACCGTGCTAATTCTTAATTTTGATGCGAATCGGATGTTATTTATTTTTTGATTCTCATTTATATGTCCATCATATGCATATATTCTATTACCAATTAATCGATATTTGAGAAAAAAATTGTTAAATAATGTAAAATAATGTGGCTTGTCCATATTAAATACAAAGAATAAATACATGTGGTCAAGTGATAAAAATTATGAAATCAATTTCACACACAAAAAATGCAACACCTTATATAACATACCCCAACAAAGAAACAAAAAAAAGAAAAGCAGAGAGAGAAAAACAGAGAAGGGAAAAACATAAAACTATTAACATAATGGAAATTGAAAAAGATTATAAGTTACAGCAACAAGAATATACTTTCAAATCAAAGTAAAATAACTGTTGTTTATTTTTCTGTAACACAAAATTATGATTTGATGGCAGAAATTGGGCATTGATCAATGCAAATTTGGAGAAAAATTAATGGGAGTTTTGGCCTAATTTAAAGGGGAGGAGAAAAAGAATGCGGGGGAATAAGATGTGGAGAGAGAAAGGTTGTGGAAAATGGAACGTGGAGAGAGAAACCATGATGGTTGTTGAGAACATGGCTTTAGATTGTGATACTACAATTTTAACCCAGTGATAATCATTTTGTAAGGTAAATTAAAGGATAAAATTGGTATATCAAAAAATTGGTATTCAAATTAATTTCAATGTGTGGAGATTTTTAATTTTACCCTTAAGGTGATGTTCTTGTTTAAAATTTTTAAGAAGTCTAAAGGATAAAATATGTAAATTTACATAAAAAAATGCCATTTGTGAGATAAAAATGACTTTCTTTTTATAATAGTATAGATGTGTTTATTAATTAGAAGGGTAAAATTGACACATCAAAATTTGGTATCCGAATTGAATTGATTTAATGTGAATTTTCAATTTTATCCACAATTTTACATATCTCTATTGATTTCATATAAAATTGAAGGGCAAATTTTATAAAATCACATAAATAACTGCTATTTGTGAGACAAAAATAGCTTCTTCTTCTTTTTTTTTTTTTTATAATAGTATAGATAAACTTTATTTATTTGGACTTTGTACTTTTTATCTACAAAAATTTTATTCTCATGCATTGAATTTTTGACGGCATTTTTTTTACAATACTAGCAACACCGCAGACTCTACATGAGTGCAAAATATAAAAAGTATATATTATGATTTAGTACTTTAATTTTTTTAGGATGAAAATATAAATTCATTATTAAATTTATTTTATAAGAATACTTTTTTAAGAATTATTTGAAATAATTTATTAAATTATAATAATTTAAAAATAAAATAATTATATGAAATATAATTACATGATAAAGAATAAACACAAAAAGAAAAAAAATCAAGTAATTGTAATTAGAGAAAGTGGTTAGTGGGTTGAGAACATGGGTATTTTAAATTGGATGTAATATTACAATATTGACCTTTTTATTTGTTTATTTATTGCATGTGTTTACTAATTAGAAGGGTAAAATTGACACATCAAAATTTGATATCCGAATTGAATTGATTTCAGGTGAATTTTTAATTTTACCCACAATTTTACATATATCTATTGATTCAATATAAAATTGAAGGACAAATTTTATAAATTCACATAAATAACCGCCATTTATGAGATAAAAATAGCTTATTTTTTATTTTTTATTTTTTATTTTTTTATAATAGTATAGATAATTCTAGTCAAATAAATTGGGCCTTAATAATTTGTAGGAAAAATACTAAAACCCCCCGTAAAATTAATTTTTCTATCTTAAAACCCATGAATTAATTTTTAATCTGAAAACCCATCCCATCATTTTTTTTTTCACTCCAAAAAGTCGAATCATTACTTTTTATCATTCTTTCCAACAAATTTACCCTTGAGTTTCTTATATTAATTAATTATTTATTTAATTATGAATCAGTTTTATTTATTTGTGCTAATTCATGTTTTAAAAGAAATATTATTATTAAAATTAGTTTATGTGGATAAATATTTTTTGTTTGTTTTATTCAATTTTAAGCTATTCAAATCATGTAGCATTTCTTAAAATTGAAGAAAACATTTATTATATTTTATATATCTAAAAGTTCTAAGAAAATAATTTTTTTAAAAAAATCTAATTTATTAAATTTTCATCGACAAAAATTCAACTTATGAACCTAAGCAACTTATTAAACCTAATTACCTAAAAGAGTCAAAAAAGACAAACACGAGGAGTATGGAAAGTTGTGTCTGAGCCCGGGTTCGAACCGGGGACCTCTAGTGTGTGAGACTAGCGTGATAACCAACTACACCACCCAGACTTTCCTGCCCATTTTTATGTTAAAATTATACTTATATGTTACACGATATTTGAAATTGGTGACAATATCGAGAATCCACATGTTGTATTAATATGTGGGCTTCATTTTACAAATTTTCATTCTTAACCCTTTTTTGGGATTTTTTTAGTGGCCCACTAGTAAAGAAATAAAATTTTACCCACATGTTTTTGGGTGGGATGCTAAAATTAAGATATATAAATTATTTGTATTAACTTAGTATGTGTATAAATGAATATAATTGAAAAATAATTTATAATATATACAAGTATCTATACTATTGATAAAGTGGGAGGGTCTTTGACTTTTTATGTTAGTGCGTTTAATTGTGTTCTTCTTAAATTTGCTCTTTTTTTTAATTAGCAACTACGAGGTTTAAAAACTATATTATTCTATGTATTTTAATATTTAAACTTCTTTATAAAGCACTAGTTACCTCTAATAGAAGTTTGGTATTTTTGTTCTAACGTTTAATTTCTCTCTCCTCTCCTCAGTTAACCTTTGCTTTCTTTTCTCTCCTATCAAATATTTGATGTTTACATTTTCTTTCTCTTTCCTCTTCTCGACTATTCAACATAATCCTATATCTTCTCTTCCTATTTTCTTTTAATTGCAATTAACTTGTATTTGAATTTTTCTAATTATTGTGAAAAAAAAATCATATTCTATATAATAAATTTAAATACATAGTAAAATTATATTTTATTTTTATTTTGAACACACCTCAAGTGTGTACACTATCTCCATAAAACCATCCTTACCTCCTTTCAACAACATAATTGTTTTCATTTTTTATTCTCATATCTTTCCTTTACTCTTTTCTAAATTTCATTCTATTTTATATTTCGATTTATGTTATAAATTAGAAAATTATTTTATTTTAATTTTATTTTTTTTAACTCATCATAAATCTAATAAGTATATTATAAATAATTAAAAAGATAGTAAAAATAACAAAATAGTTCAGAAAGAAATATTTGCATAGAACTTAACTAAGTTTAATCATTTGATTAGATTAATTACATCTAATTTTTCTTTTGCTCACGCATTTAGTATGCCTGAAAGGTTAGTGTGTGTGTGTGTGTAGAGAGAGAGAGAGAGAGAGAGAGAGAGATTTTAAATCAACCAAATTCTTCTTTTAATTAATTTATGCCCACATTTTTTTCAGAGAAAAATAAAAAAGGTCAACTTGTCCTTCTTGTGTCCATCCATATTTCTTGCGTGTCTGCGTGCTGTGGCGTCTGTTGCTTGTCATATGAGTGCGTATATATCTCGAAAATGATGAATATATAAAGAATATTATGCGTAAGGTTGTTAAAGATGTCTTCTGTTTTTCAGGTTTAATGTTTTCGTATCTTTCATTATATGTTGACACTTACTATAATCTTATAAGATTGTTACCTTATATTGTATGGCTAGTTAAATAATGTATTGATCTATGGGCCCTACTGTTATGGGCAAAATGGATATGCCTTATAAATCAATATTTTTTAAATTTTAAGGATCATTGTTATCTATACTACTTAAGCATCTCCCTACACATTTTTTGACATATTTTTTATTTTATTTTTATTTTTTTGATTTCATTTTCGATTATATGATTTAATTTGATTTAAATTAATCTTTTTGTCTTTTATAAATCTTATAAATACATTACAAATTAAAATTAATAAATTTTTAATTTTATGCTAATCAAATATTCAAACACATGATTAGATTATATTATTTTAATTTGCACACATATCGAGTGTACTCAATCGACTAGTATAGCATAATAGGCTAAAACGTATATATTTACAATTCCCATATCACTATATAGAAAATATCGATCGTGGATAAATTCCTACTATATTTCATAAAATGACGAATTTAAAACTAATTAGGGCAAATTACTACACCTCATGAGGTATGATGTAATTATAAATTAATCATCTCTTATTCTAAAAATTACAAATACCCTGTGAGGTATGTATAAGCTTAATGAAATTCGTCTTTCATTAACTCGGGACATAATTGTGAGTTTTATTTTTGTTGTTTTTAGTCAGGTTTTGAGATGAGATTCGCATAGGCTTAACAAATCCAAGATGTAGAAGTTATATAAGGTCAATATAGAAAAAGAAAGTAGCGACGGTATCAGATTATAAATGATAATACTCGGTGGCGGTTGTGGTGGTATAAAATGAAATTACTTTGCAAAAGTTATTGGAATAACAAAATTGATTGAGAGATTTTGTTAGACGCGACCAAGTGCATCTCTTAATTGCCAGGCTGACTACTATGTTTGCAACAAAATTATCTTTTGGATATTTTTATTAATGTTTACAAAAAAAGTTCCAAAATTCGAGGAGGTGTTTGTAAGTTTTAAAATAAGAGGGACAAATTTGTAATTACATCATATTTTAAGGGGTGTAGATGTAATTTGCCCTACTAATTATTCAAATAACGAGTAGGAGAGCCGAAATTCGTTGTTAATTCATATCTTCTCATTAAACTGGTTTCTGGTTCAAAGTATAAGTCTAGCATTTTGTGATAATCGAAGTAGCAAGTTAATTTGATTCAAAAAAAGTAGCAAGTTACTTATCTTGGTAATTAATTTTCCTTTATGTGTTACGAGACAAGTCATTAATATAATGTGTAATAACACGCGAGGACTTGTGGAACAAGAAATTTTTATCCTTATCCCTTACATGCCACTCATGGCGAGTTGAGGGTGCAAAGAAAGTTGAAGCACTCACAATATAAGCTATTGAAAAAGATAAAAGAATTGACAGAACGAGGGACTTGTGGATAAGAAAAATCTATACTTATCCCTTGGATGACACTCATGGTCAGGTGATTACCTTAAATATTATATATATATATATATATATATTAGTTGTCAAACACATTCAATGTATGTACAAATTAAAATAAAATATAATTTAATCAAACTTGAATTTAAATTATATAGAGTTATAAAAAAATATAAATGCTATAGTTTAGTTTATATATATTTTTAACTAATTTTTTACCTTAGTTTATATTTTTTTAATTATATTTAATATATTTATCAAAATTATAATAAGTAAAATAATAACTTATAATGAAAAAATTAGGATAAAATACATGTTTTTGCATTCTTCTACATGCAGTTGTCTACACAAACTCAAGCAAGTTCTAGTATCAACTATAATGTTTCCAAGTGGGGGGCAGTCATCATCATTCCTTTGCAACTTTACTAAAACAATACTACTATCACCTTCAAAGAAGAAATCAACCTGGCCCCTCACCCTCCCAAATTAAAGGACACCGTCTTACGAGCTACAAGGGTCTCTACTAACTTTAGCTCCATTAATCCTCATCTTTGATCACACATCCACCCAACAAACCATCATCTACTATCTTGAACCACCACGCCGATGCCCAACTCATTACTCCCCAAAAAATAGAGTAGCGTCAAAGTTGATCTTGAGAGACCCCTTGGGCGGAGGGGCCTAGGATGTCGTACTCCCTAGAAGTTGTTTTAGCAAGCCACTATCCACTGAGGCTCTATACGTCTTACAGTAACTCACTATGAATTTGGCCAAGCTAGTTGTACCCAACATGTCCTCTGCTGCGAACTGTCTGTTCTAATGTCACCCCATAGCCCGCACAACTATGATCAGTCACCCTATGTCACACTTATCTAGTTTCTTCATGGCATTCAATATATATCCCCTGCACGATCCTTCCCACACCAAAGTGCACCGCCATGGCATGGACAAGAGTACCCAAACTTGTCATACTAATGGACGGGTAAAGAGAGAATGTTTAGCATCCTCTTCCTCCTCTCCACACTGTGGACATGATAGCCGTACTCCTAGAAGATGCCGTCAAAGGTTGCATACAGTTGACAACACGTCCTTACACACCTACCAAACAAACAATCGTATCTTGGGTGGAGCCAAGAAATGATAGAATCTGCTCCATCAAAAGGTATATCCCTTTAGCTTGAAGACGCCATCAGGGCTTGGATTGTTTAAGAGCTCTTAATCCGAAATCAACCATCACTAAAGTAGCGCCAAATAAGCTTGTCCGGGTACTACTCATGTCCCAATGGAATTCTTAGAAACTCCTCGGCCTCCTCCTCCCATAACAACTCTCTAACTAAGTTGTCATCCTGATCAGTGGTCATACCATTCATTAGTTCATTCATGTAAGTAATCAGAGAATTCAAAGGGCATGGCTTAAATAGCTTAAACATACGGGGCCATCCTATCCATGGGTCCTCCTATATGTGGATCGCCTCCTTCATCCTAACTCTCCATCAACACCCTTCTCTGAGCAAGTTCCTTGTCTCCTAAATACTACGTCATATGAAGGAAAGTTCAAACCAAGTCCTATAGAGTAGAAATCACCACGAGGGAAATAGCAGTTCCTGAGGACTTGTCCCAATAGAGAATCGGGTTTTGACAATAATCTCCACACCTCTTTTGTGATCAACGCCTGGTTAAGAGCTTCGAGATTCTGGAAACCTAAACCACCATCAGTCTTACTCTTACAAAGCTCATCCCATACAATCGAATGCATTTTATCAGTACCCCAATTATTCCACCAAAATCGATGAATAACCCACTCCAACTCTCGAATAAAGTTGTTTGGTTGTAGAAAACACCCCATCCTATAGGTTGAGATAGCTTGCAATAATGAGGGGTGAATGCGGTCTGGTTAGGTCAGTTTAATGGTATAAAATCTACCCGACCTCATATAGGCGGGTTCACCAAAAACTAAACTATTGTGGGTGAAATATTTTTGGCAACATACATGGGCCTCCACCATCTTGGGATTTAGTGAACTTCAGTATGGATCAAGAATGTGACCACTGGTACTAAAGTTGATTCGGATGCTGCCGTGAAGACTGGAATAGCTAAGACCTCTCTTGCTATTTGAGAGAGAATACGATACTTTGATGAATTATCCTTCCAACATCTCAAGATATCAAAGTTCTTTGTTTTTTTTTTCTTACAATTTTCTTTGAAGTATCTTGTAAGTTCTGACTTACTATCAAAGCATCCATTTCCCTCCAAATTAATGTTTTGCAAACTGAGAGGATAAATATTGGATTGTATCCATATTCTCATCTATGCTCATGGCATCAATGGAAGATTGATTTGAGCTTGAAGGCACATGCTTAGCATTATGGCTCGAATCACATTGTTTGTAGTAGGCATACAAGCGATTCAATGCACTTTTCACATGCTCTTCTAAAGCACTAGCCAACATACTATCATTTTCATATACTTGATCAATACAAAACATCACAAACCTCAATTTATAACGTGGATCCAAAACAGTTACAACATATAATAACAAATTAATTTTATCAAGGTTGTACCAATATTTGACAAAAAAATTTTTAATGTATTTTCATAGCCATAAGATACACTTTGGCGTCCTTATGTTTGGCCAAATTCTTCAATCAAGTTTGAACAGCCACAAGTTCAAAGAAAAACAAGTTAGATCTGATATGCAAAGAGCCCAAAAACTGTTAGGTGACATCATGAAGAAGCTTCAAAAACGTTATAAAAGATTTAGCAACATGCCAATCTTCTTTATCAGATGGCTCAAAAAATTTACTATCTTTTCTTTTTCCTTGCCCATTACTTTCATTTTCCTCTTTGTCAACAATTTCAACCTCCTCATCTTCAATATTATCATTTTCTTCTAAAGCAAAATACAAACCATAACTTGATTAATCTTCTTTATGTTGCTCAAATGCTTTCTCAAGCTTTACAGTAGCCTCTATCATTAAATTGGTGGAATTCCACCTAGTTATAATATCAAGACAAACAAGGCTCTTTGTATCTGTCTTTTCTATCTCTACACATATTTTGAAGATTGAAGCCTTGCTGGAGATAAGCGCACATGCCTGATTGCATTTCAAATATTAAGAATTGGTTTGTTTTGCTGCTTTAGACTATCCTTCACAATGACATTCAAAATATGTGCACATCTTCTTAAATGCAAGAATCTACTATCCAATATTGTACTTTTCCAACTTTTAGTCTTCGTTTTCAAATAATTAATAGCACCATCATTAGAGATTGCATTATCAACCGTGATTCTCAAAATACAATTGATACCCCAATCTAGCACACAACTCTTAACCATTTTTCCAACCTTCTTGCCCTTATGATTAGGAATGACCATAGTTATTAAAAGTGCTCGTAGCGCGTGCTAAAGCACGCTTCGACACGAAGCACAAGCCTTGCACTTTGCAGTACCCTGTGTCCTAGGTTTCATCAAAGCGTACGCTTCAGGAGCCTTTTGTGCTTAAGCGGCGAGCGCTAAGCACTGGAAGAAATAGGGGTTTTGACTTTTACTAAGTTAGAGAAATAGATAGTCAAACCCCCAAAGAAAAAGAACGTTATACAGCTTCTGCTCTCGCATCACTGCTCGTTCTCTCCTTATCTTTTCCTCTTCACTCCTTACCACTCAGTGCGCCGCCGGACGGAGCCGCTACTGGATAGAAGTACGATAGGTAATCTTTTTCTCTCTCCCTCTTTTTTTCCCTTCTTTTTTCCTCTTTGTTTTCGGTCCAGTAAGGGGTTTTGGAAAAAAAAATTGATTCCTTCTTGAAGTAATTGAACTAATGGGTTATGCGGCTAATTGAAGCAATGGGTTTTGTTATATTTTATTCAATTTTTCTTTTTGCCTCTTTTTTCTCGACTGATTTGAGTCGTTTGATAGATTTGTATTGAAACTTAAATAGGAGTTATTTTTCCATTGACTTTGAAAATATATGTTATACTCTATTTTTATATGCATAAATTGGACTTATTTTAATATGTTTAAATTTCTTTTTCAATATTTATAATTCATAAATTATAATGGCATCAAATCAAAAGGATCTAGGTTGAAATCATGGACTCTGAGTTAATCCGACCAATGCAAGTGAAGGGATAGGGTGTCATTATTGCCACAAAGTGACGAATGGAGGGATATCGAGGCATAAACAACATCTTGTAGGGGGATTTAGACATGCGGTGGCTTGCAAAAAAGTACCAGAATCGGTTAAGCAAGAACTAAAAGCAATTATGAAGGAAAAGCAGAGATTGAAGAATACCATTGATGCTATACCACATTTTGATGACATTGCCCGATCAAGAGTTGCAAGAAAATGATGAAGAGGAGATTGAAGTTCAATCTAGTTTTAAAAGGCCTATATCTTCAACTTCAAGCTGTGGAACAACTTATAAGAGCACTCAAACTAAAAAATCAAAGCAAATGGGCCATATCGATTGGTATTATAGAAAGGATGTTGATGACTTAGTAAAAGAGGAAAAAAAGATGGATATGGAAGTGCTAGATCTAGGATCGATTACAATGAATACAAAAAGAGGATGAGGGATAATGCGATCCAGAAGTTTGTTAGGTGGATATATGATTGCGGCATACCATTTAATACCATCAATATGGATAGTTTTGCAGTCGCAATTGAAGCTGTTGGGAAATATGGACCTGGGATGAAACCTCCTACATATCACGAGGTTATAGTTACTTGTTTGAGAAAGGAGATGGAACATACAAAGTATCTTTTGAAAGAACATGAAAAGCTTAAGGTGGCGTATGGTTGCACAATAATGGCGGATGGGTGGAGGGATAGAAAAGGGAGATCCTTGATTAACTTTTTGGTGAATACTCCTAAAGGTAGCATGTTTGTAGAATTTGTTAAAGTGTCGAGCTACTTTCACACTAGTGAGAAAATGTTTGAGTTACTTGATGGGTTTGTGTAGTTTGTGGGAGAAGAAAATATTGTTCAAGTGGTCACAAGCAGTGCAAGTTCAAATATTCTAGCTGGTCTGTTGATAGAGAAATACCTGCATTTGTATTGGACTCCAAGTGCAACACATTTGTTGGATTTGATGTTCAAAGACATCTTTAAACTCCCTAGTTTAAAGAGAACACTTGAATGGACTATTTCAGTTAACGGCTACATCTACAATCGTACTCAAGTGTTAAATATGATGAGATAATTCACCGGTCACAAGGAAATGGTAAGGATTGCAAAGACTCGCTTTGCAATGGCTTTCTTGGCATTGGGTCATTTCCATAAGTAGAAGGCAAACTTGAGAAAGATGCTTACCTCATACGAGTGGACAAAAAGCAAGTTCTCTAAAGAGCATGCAGGTAAGAATGTGACAAGGATCATATCGATGCATATTTTCTAGAATAGCATCAGTTATGCTATAAAGTTTGCGGGGCCTTTAGTTAGAGTTCTTTGATTGGTGGATGGTGAGAAGAAGCTTCCAATGGGGTACATTTATGAAGCAATGGATAGGGCTAAAGAGGATATCACTCATGCCTTTGGGAATAGTAAGGACAAGTATTGAGAGGTATTTGTGATTATTGACACAAGGTGAGAATGTCAGCTTCACCAACCATTGCATGCAACTCGTAATTTCTTGAATCCGGCTTTCTCATATGACAGTCCTAATATGGAAGAAGATAAAGAAGTCATGGCTAGCATCATGACTTACTATCAGAGATAGTTGAGGAATCCCGATGACCTTGATAAGATTCTCGAGGAGATGAGAATTTACAGGGCCTGTGAGAAGAATTTTTAAAAGCAAGCGAGGATCCTATCACCAAGTAACAAAAAATTAACAATAGGTATTCTTATTTATGTGAATATAAATGACTTGGTTATTAACTTTTTATCTTCTGTCTTATTGTTTACTAGCTACGTGGTGGGATCAATATGATGGTTCAACACCAACTTCACGAAGGCTTGCCATCAAGATTTTTAGTCTAACTTGCAGCTCCTCTGGTTGTGAGCGCAATTAGAGTGTATTTGAACATGTAAGGAAAATAACAAATATCCCATTATAGTGTAAAATGCAAATATTACAAATGCTCCCGAATAACATTAAGTGACTTATATATTATTTATTTTTGCAGCTCCATTCCAAGAAAAGAAACCATCTGCAGCAACAATGACTGAATGATTTGGTTTTTGTTAAATATAATAGGTCTTTGTTGCTTAGATATGATAAACGTGATACCATTGATCCTGTTATCTTAGATTCTCATACGTTAGATGATGGCAATGAGTGGTTGGTATGGAGAATGGAGCCAAGTGAAGATGAAGAGGATGCTCCAGTGTATGGCGATGACGGTTTAACTTTGTGAGATGTGCTAGATGCAGTAGGAGCTAATGAGGATCCCTATGGTTTTAGGTCTCCAGAATATCGATCCACTCCCACGTCTACTTATTTGAGAAGATCGAGAGCACCTAAATCAATGGAAACTACTTCTAAGACAAAGGAAAAGGTCACACCACCAACACAAGGAAAAAGAAAGGCTTCAACCACCTTAATGTTGCGTGTTATTGATGAAGAGGAGGGGGACTTTAATTTGAAGAGAAGGAAGAGAAAGCTAATGAGTATTATAAATCTTGTTCTATTGAGGGTGGGGAAGAGTCAAATGGGGATGAGGATTTAGATGATATAAAGTGTGTGTAGGTTAGGCACTTAATTTTAGACATTAGGTTGTTTCTTGTGATATTTTCTTTATATTTGTATGCTTGTATTGAACGAATTGAGCAACATTCCATGTTATGTTTTTAGGTCTTATTATTTATGTGCTTTATTCTTGCAATCTATTAGTATTTTTAAACTAATTTGATATATATATATATATATATATAAATATATATAATATTTACATGGTGCATTTGTTTTAAAAAAGCTCGCACTTCGCGCTCTAAATAACTATGGGAATGACATAAAAACTTAAAATCTTCTTTTGCAACCTCCAATCTTTATCAATCTAATGAGACGTAAGACACGTGCAATTCATGTTTTGAATTGAGGTCCAAATGTTTATTGTAAAACAAACTCTTTTGGACATAATGAGCTTTTTTAATTTTGTTTTCTTATCAATGTACAATTTCATGCAATCCCTGGCAACAGTTACTCTACTTGGAAGTGTAAATTGAGGTTGCAAGCATGTGGAATATCTTCTAAACCCTTCGCCTTACACAATTTTAAAGGGCAACTCATCAATTATAACCATTTCAACTAATGCTAATATGCACTGTTCATAATTAAAACCCATGAATTTAAGAGTAAGACAAGTATGATCATCTCCATATTTTTGAGTTTCAAAATCAAGTGTTTGTTGCTTCTTATCAACAATGGGCCTATAAGGGTATTTTCTTGCATTGGTTTTGCAAATGATTAGTTAAGTTACCTGTACCATGCAGTTTAGGATAAGCTGCATAATCTTGTCCATAGTAATTGCAAGTTGCCCTTAGTTTTTCATCTTCCTCAAATCTAGTAAAGTAATTCCATACCTATGATTTTTTTAATTGCCAATTGCTAGACCTTCTGCATTTGTATCCTTTGGGGGGACTGAAATCTTTGGAATGTTTCTTTTTTTTTTCTATAAGAATTAGGTTTCCATTTTGGCATAAGTTATGGTGGCCTAGAGCTTGATGAAGTTGCTTTCTCCGTTATGATGTCTGTCTTTTTAGTTTGGACATCATTTCCTTGATTGTCCATCTGTAAACAAACGAAATAATTAAGAACACATTAGATTCTTTGAAACAATTAGGATAATTATTAAAATTTTTATCTAACAAATGTAAAAGCTTGAAACATTACATTATATAATTTAAGCATATTAAAATTTGATAACGTAATTAAATAACTCTTGCAACAATTTATAAAAAATAATGGATGGATAAAAATATACCATTATCATTTATCTTAACTAGGTTTTAGTAGTTTGTTCTAGATATATTTTAACATTTAAGAATATGTCAATATTCAAACAAACGAAAGTCAAAGAACTCAATGAAAAAATTAAAAACTCATTCTTTAGTACAAAAAATTAAACTAGAAAGAAATAGTAACTAAAAAACACATTCTTCTATTATCAATAGAAAGATTATGTAAACCATACAACAAATCTAGAAAATAATAAAAACATCTAATAAATAGATCATATTAAAAAGGGCACAAATACAATGGCTACTGTAAATTAGGGCAACTAGGAGACACATAATTAGGGGCATGAGAGAAGAGGAAAACTATACTATATCAACCACATTCTTTTTCTATCAAGGTTGTCCAAATTTTTTTTTTTATGCAAAGGAGACGCATAATTAGGGGTATAGGAGAAGAGGAAAACAAGAAAAATACAAAATCTTTTCAATTATCAAACCTCAACAAATGGAAATAGGTAATGATTATAGAATTTAATATGCATGTATAAAAATACATAGATTTCAATCAATCACAAATAAAAATGAGTAAGGATTGAGAAAAAACCTTTGAGATCTTGTGGTTTCCTTGTGCTCCAATGCTAAATGCTTCTTTTTCTTCGATTCAATTGAAACTTGAAAGCAACTCAACTTTCTGGCTTCTATCTTGTAATTTTAGAGTAGAAATTTGGGAAATAACATAACTTATTAATTGAGAAACACTGCTTGTAAAAAACTAGATGATAAGAATGAGTAGCCGTTAGAATTTGAGAGAAAGATGATGGGGAAGTGGAAGTCTAGGGGTTAGAGTTTGGAGAACAAAGAATTTACAAGTGCTTAGAACTATGATATTTTATGTGTTATAGTGTTAAAGAATGAGAAAAAGTTTTTTATATAAATAATAAAAATAAAAGTTACATATATATGCGGGTGAGTTGAGTGTATGGCGGGTTCAATTTTGTAAACCTGCCACCCGACTCAATGCTAATGGGTAGTAAAATATTAAACGGCTATTAAATAATTTAAATCCCCAAACTGGCGGGTCGTGGTCAATTCGGTTTGGTTCAAGCGGATTTATGTATACCCATGGCAATACTATTTTGATCAAAGTCTTCTTCCCTGCTATCGAAAGCTTTTTCTCCACCCATCCATTTACCATTTGCCAAACACAATCCCTGATGGAAGCAAACACCAATCTTTTGGATTTTTCCCCTCATTGAGGGCAAGTCTAAATAGAGATTGTGTTTTGGTATCTCCCTCACTCCCAAGACGCTCACTGCACCATCCCCCACCTCGTGTAAGTCAAACATTATGGCTGAAGACCACTAATGACTTACTCTAATTGATTTCTTGCCCCAACACCATCGCATTACTCTCCAGAATAGATTTAATAAAGCGAACCTCATTGAATTGCCTGAAATGAAGTGGCTTGATAAAATCGGATGGACTGGTGATCCGAAGTACTACAAATACCACTACTTAGTAGGGCACCAAATTCATGATTGCTTCACATTCAAAGACATGGTGATGCAATTGGCGTAGCAAGGAAATATCTTGCTCAAAGAAGACAATATTACAACAAATATGGCCACAACTAAATATGCAACGAGGATGATTAAGCAAGGTCATGAAGCATGCAGTATGACAAGTGAAAAAGAATTTTTCGCAAAGAAGGATTGTCCTCATGGCATAGCTGATGAGTGTATGCCAACAGTCCCCTTTACCAATGCAGATCTATTGTTATGCTCTAAGCCATAGAGCACTCCCAATAAAAAGTGAGGCAATGCTCATTGATACAAGCATAAACTGTCTGAAATTTAAAAAAAGAAAAAAAAGGAAAAAAAATGCTCCTAATAAGAAAAACTGCTTCTCATTTGTCAAAGCAAATGAATATGAACAATTTGGGGGGGGGGGGGGGGGCAATTTGTGGGCATAGAAGTTTTATGCTAAATATAAATTGACATGTGTAACATTTTTTTCAAAAAATAATCAATTATATTTTTGTTTATATTTTGGAATCTTTCAAAATAAATTCCAAAATTATATAAAATATTTAATTGGTGACTAAATCAAATATTTCATTTTTCAAAAGTTTGGCAATAAAAAGCTATATCTTGCAAATAAGGAATCTAGATATTGATACTTTGGTAATTCAAATCACATCTTGTGATCAAGGCAATAAATTGTTTCCAAATATTGAATAACCAATCAAATCACACCACCTCGTTAGGTAAATATGACAAGAGACTCTTTTCTACACCTGTAAATAGGGTCTGCAGAACAAAGCAAGACTACCCCTGCAACCAGTGGCATCAATACTAAAACCAAATAAATTAAATTTAGTTTTCAAACTATCTATCCTACTAGGCAGTCTCCACTGATAAATCCTCTTCATCAATAAACATGAAATATCTCATGGCATTTTTTTTTCTTGCCTTCATTATTTGCAATTTTTCATTTCTATAGTAATGTTGATAATCTTTCACGTAGCCTGTTTGGGCTTATTTTGTTTTGATATCTTCCCAAGTCTTGAGATGAGCATTCACAAGGGATGAGAACTCAACTTGTACGGGCATCAAATCATGCACAATGTTCTGATTAAATTGATGATCTGATTTGGGAGTGGGTGGGTATGGGTGGATAATAGGTTCAATCACTCCCGAATCGTAAACATCCATTTAGGTCATTAAGTTGAGTGTGTGGGTTTCAAGATTTTTTGGATAGTTTGCTTGGATAGGGGCGTACTGTATGGGCTTAGTGGTGAGAGTATTTAATATATGGAATGTGGTTTGGGCGTAATTTGGGTTAGCATTTCCTTGGTCCTTAGGTAAAGAAAGGGATTTATCCTTGATTGGAGGATTTTTACGAGTAATGAGCTTCTTGGAGAAGTGAGGGTCATATTCATTATTAAATGAACTAAAAAAGACTTGGTTATGGGTATGGGTATGGGTATTTGATAAAGTGGGTGATATATTTGGCTAATTTAAAGAAACAAAAGAATTACTAGTTTGGCCTCGTTAAAGGACTCTCCCAAATTTTGGTACTAGCATGTGGGTTATAAGGACTCAACAAATCATGCAAGATTTTCTTCCCCCACCACAACAAGAATTTTAGCCTTCATTGATTTAGCTCTTCCACCAACGTTAGGATGATATATTGCTGCCCTAAACTCACTTGTATAGTCTCTCTCAACCACAGCCCAAAAGGAACAATATCACTCAAGTCCAAGATATTTTCACTACATTGCAAATCATAATTACCTCTGATATGATCCAACATGCCACAAAAATAACAATAGTTTCGTAGCTTCTTGTAAGTAAAAGTTATCATCATGACATCCCCTGTCTCATAGTTAGCTTCATAGCTCGTTTAATAGGACAAGTGATGTTGATACTTGCTTTAATCCGAATAGAGCCCCCTTACATGCGGCCTTGTGAGTCCCACTCTACATCCACAAAGCGACCAATATTGTTTACTTATAAACTCAACCACCTATATATTCATTTGGTGGAGCATCGATCCGTGGATATGATCATAAAACTCAGACTAGTCTAGATTGACTGCCATCAAATCACCATTTAGTTCCATCTCTCCCAGAACTACTAAGTACTTCTCAAAAGTCAACAACGCCCTTTCCACTACTTGTTTCCGATCAACCCTTTGATTGAATTGCATAAGAAAACGTCCATTCTTGAGTTTTTTCATGTCCATTGCACATCTTGGGTTGAACGCCGACATCAGCGCCACCTTCAAAATATCAAATTTCACCTCTTTCTTAGTAAGGATAAGGCCCACCAATAGGGATGATTGTGATAGACCCCTTCTTCTTCTGAATCCAATAGGTGATGTTATGGGCGCATCCTCTTCTTGGGTTAAACTCAAAACTCAAGCCATACATTCCAATTCTTTCTCCATCACCACGATCAAGACTACAACTAGAGCCACAAGACATTAATAGCTAGAGCAATGCCGATGAGTGAAAGCGCGTGAAACCCTAAACAACAGGAACCCACCTGCTAAGGAAAGAAAAAGAGAGACAGAGCGAAGAGAGTATAGGAGAAGAAACAAAATGGATCATGTTAGGGACAAAAAAAACTAGATCTTCAAACAATCTCAGCCAAGCCCATGACAGTGTAATCAAGCAAAAATTGCGGAAAAAGATATTAGAGATAATTTGGGAAGATGGGTCTCATGCGCACACGCGCGCGCACGAGAGAGAGAGAGAGAGAGAGAGAGAGCTCAAAAGAGGGTTTTTTTAGTCGAGTGTCATTTTAAAAGAATTAAATACTAATTCATGTCTTGCGTGACAATTTATTTTGAACTGTAGTAGCTATTGCCATATTCGAAACCGTCAACTAAAACGCGATAAACCCGGGAGAAAAAGAGAAAAGGGAAAAGAAAAAAATCTTATGAAGATAAAACAATCTGACCATATCATGTTATTTAATCTCATATTTTAATTAAAAATTGAACGGAAATTGAAGTTCGAAGCTTTTATTGATGACATTTTTTATAATGTCATAACGTCTTACTAAATTCCACAGTTCAACTGTCATTTTGAAGGTCAAAATTGCTAGATTCTTTCTTATTAATTGCTTCATTTGTAACATGTGTGATTTAGATTACATATTTAAAGTAGCAAAATTCTATCGTTAGTCACAATTCGTAGGTGACTAACGTTAGTCACCTTCAATTCTAACCATTAGATTTGTGATATTTAATCTAAACCATTAATCTTTATATGACCTGCAACCTGTTATGCAGGTAAATTAGAAAGACTACCTGCTATAAAGGTTAGCAAGGGATTTTTTATATAATCATTATTATAGTAAACCAACCCACTAAATATTAACCAATTAAAATTTTATTTTTAAAATAAAAAAAGAAACCATGGTACTAATTATAAATTTTTATTTTTTTTAATACCATTGTTCCATTATAATATTGTGGTACCATTATAATCAGTTAATTTTTTATGTTTTAATACAATGGTACCATTATTTTTATTTTTAAATTATAAATATCATGGTACTTTTTATAACTTTTTTTTTAATTTTAGAAATGTGTATTAACATGGATAATTAATTGAAAATTGTAATAAAAAATTAAAATACCAAATTGATACCAAAATAAATATTATTTATAACTCAAAAATTCGAATATATGTTAATAGTGGATAAAAGTTTAAATTTAATTTAATTTATTTAACATATTTCAAAAAATGTATGACATTCATTATAAATTATTTTAAGAATATACATAGAATATGAACATCTATGTTTTAAAAAATAAAAAAAATATTATAAAATATGGATATCATTATTAAGTAAGCTGTTTATATTATCGATAGATTTATTTCAAAATGATTGATTTGTAGTGATATTAAATAATGTATTTTTAAAATCAATTTGTATGTATAAAATACAAAGAGAGGAACACAACAAGCATTAGTTGGTAAAAGAAATTGTGCTTTGATTTATTAATAGAGATATGCTATGAAACACAATAATAATAATAATAATAATAATAATAATAATAGTAGTAGTAGTAGTAGTAATAGTAATAATAATATAAAAATAGTTTATTGATTTGAATAGTTATGGTTAATATGTATAATGAAATATTATTTGCACATAGTTTGTTTGACTTATTTAAATAAACAAAATAAATGTAAATAGTTTATTTGAATTTATTTTTTTTCCTATAATTTGTATTTTATTTGTACGTCTATGAATTCATATAATATTTTTCATACTAGCGAGTCAATATTTTAATGATAACTTAGAGAAAATATATGTACTTATACGATTAAATGTCGAATATCATTCGTCCCTTATCATAATAATAATAATAATAATAATAATAATAATAATAGTTAAATTCATTCATGAGAACACTTAAAAGAGAATAATAATATTATTATCAATAAGTAATGAAATAAAATATGATGCAATTTTTATTTAATTGAAGTTAAATATTTAAATTGTAGTAGAAATAATTTATACTAAGAAGTCTTAATAATTAAGGAATTTTTTTGTTTAAGGTTAATAATTAAATGAATGATTTGAGAGAGAGATATATTGAATATGGAATGTTAGAGAGAGAGAGAGAGAGAGAGAGAGAGAGAGAGAGCGAGAGAGAAATTAGAAATATGGAGAGAAGGGGTGAGGAGAGAGAAATTTTGACTCATGATAGCGGGTTGCTCAAAAATTAAAAAAACCTGCAACCTATTAAAATATTTTAAAATTATACACGTGGCATTTTTTTAGATGATGACTAAGATTAGTCACCTACAATTGTGACTAATCATAGAACTCCCCTTTAAAGTATTGATCGTAAAGTATGAAGTAATAAATGAAGTAATAGAAAGGTGAATATATGTGTGATTTAGTAATGTTGTTATGACATTTTAAATCACACAAATCAAGGTCAATAGGAAGTAATAGTTAAAGTAATAGGAAGGTCAGTAGGGAAATTCTATCATTAGTCACAGTTTGTAGGTGACTAATGTTAGTCACCTTTAATTCTAGCCATTAAATGTGTGATATTTAATCTAAACCATTAATCTTTATATGACCTGCAACCTGTTATGCAGGTAAATTAAAAAGGTTACCTGCTATACAAGTTAGCAAGGAAATTTTTATACAACCATTATTATAGTAGACCATTTATAGCCCATTAAATATTAACCAATTAAAATTTTATTTTTAAAATAAAAAAGGAAACCATGGTACTCATTATAATTTTTTTTAATACCATTGTACTACTATAATATTGTAGTACCATTATAATCAGTTAATTTTTTATGTTTTAATACCATGGTACCATTATTTTTATTTTTAAATTATAACTACCATGGTACTTTTTATAACTTTTTTTTTAATTTTAGAAATGTGTATTAACATGGATAATTAATTGAAAATTGTAATAAAAAATTAAAATACCAAATTGATACCAAAATAAATATTATTTATAACTCAAAAATTCGAATATATGTTAATAGTGGATAAAAGTTTAAATTTAATTTAATTTATTTAACATATTTCAAAAAATGTATGACATTCATTATAAATTATTTTAAGAATATACATAGAATATGAACATCTATGTTTTAAAAAATAAAAAAAAATATTATAAAATATGGATATCATTATTAAGTAAGCTGTTTATATTATCGATAGATTTATTTCAAAATGATTGATTTGTAGTGATATTAAATAATGTATTTTTAAAATCAATTTGTATGTATAAAATACAAAGAGAGGAACACAACAAGCATTAGTTGGTAAAAGAAATTGTGCTTTGATTTATTAATAGAGATATGCTATGAAACACAATAATAATAATAATAATAATAATAATAATAATAGTAGTAGTAGTAGTAGTAATAGTAATAATAATATAAAAATAGTTTATTGATTTGAATAGTTATGGTTAATATGTATAATGAAATATTATTTGCACATAGTTTGTTTGACTTATTTAAATAAACAAAATAAATGTAAATAGTTTATTTGAATTTATTTTTTTTCCTATAATTTGTATTTTATTTGTACGTCTATGAATTCATATAATATTTTTCATACTAGCGAGTCAATATTTTAATGATAACTTAGAGAAAATATATGTACTTATACGATTAAATGTCGAATATCATTCGTCCCTTATCATAATAATAATAATAATAATAATAATAATAATAATAGTTAAATTCATTCATGAGAACACTTAAAAGAGAATAATAATATTATTATCTATAAGTAATGAAATAAAATATGATGCAATTTTTATTTAATTGAAGCTAAATATTTAAATTGTAGTAGAAATAATTTATACTAAGAAGTCTTAATAATTAAGGAATTTTTTTGTTTAAGGTTAATAATTAAATGAATGATTTGAGAGAGAGATATATTGAATATGGAATGTTAGAGAGAGAGAGAGAGAGAGAGAGAGAGAGAGCGAGAGAGAAATTAGAAATATGGAGAGAAGGGGTGAGGAGAGAGAAATTTTGACTCATGATAGCGGGTTGCTCAAAAATTAAAAAAACCTGCAACCTATTAAAATATTTTAAAATTATACACGTGGCATTTTTTTAGATGATGACTAAGATTAGTCACCTACAATTGTGACTAATCATAGAACTCCCCTTTAAAGTATTGATCGTAAAGTATGAAGTAATAAATGAAGTAATAGAAAGGTGAATATATGTGTGATTTAGTAATGTTGTTATGACATTTTAAATCACACAAATCAAGGTCAATAGGAAGTAATAGTTAAAGTAATAGGAAGGTCAGTAGGGAAATTCTATCATTAGTCACAGTTTGTAGGTGACTAATGTTAGTCACCTTTAATTCTAGCCATTAAATGTGTGATATTTAATCTAAACCATTAATCTTTATATGACCTGCAACCTGTTATGCAGGTAAATTAAAAAGGTTACCTGCTATACAAGTTAGCAAGGAAATTTTTATACAACCATTATTATAGTAGACCATTTATAGCCCACTAAATATTAACCAATTAAAATTTTATTTTTAAAATAAAAAAGGAAACCATGGTACTCATTATAATTTTTTTTAATACCATTGTACTACTATAATATTGTAGTACCATTATAATCAGTTAATTTTTTATGTTTTAATACCATGGTACCATTATTTTTATTTTTAAATTATAACTACCATGGTACTTTTTATAACTTTTTTTTTAATTTTAGAAATGTGTATTAACATGGATAATTAATTGAAAATTGTAATAAAAAATTAAAATACCAAATTGATACCAAAATAAATATTATTTATAACTCAAAAATTCGAATATATGTTAATAGTGGATAAAAGTTTAAATTTAATTTAATTTATTTAACATATTTCAAAAAATGTATGACATTCATTATAAATTATTTTAAGAATATACATAGAATATGAACATCTATGTTTTAAAAAATAAAAAAAAATTATAAAATATGGATATCATTATTAAGTAAGCTGTTTATATTATCGATAGATTTATTTCAAAATGATTGATTTGTAGTGATATTAAATAATGTATTTTTAAAATCAATTTGTATGTATAAAATACAAAGAGAGGAACACAACAAGCATTAGTTGGTAAAAGAAATTGTGCTTTGATTTATTAATAGAGATATGCTATGAAACACAATAATAATAATAATAATAATAATAATAATAATAGTAGTAGTAGTAGTAGTAATAGTAATAATAATATAAAAATAGTTTATTGATTTGAATAGTTATGGTTAATATGTATAATGAAATATTATTTGCACATAGTTTGTTTGACTTATTTAAATAAACAAAATAAATGTAAATAGTTTATTTGAATTTATTTTTTTCCTATAATTTGTATTTTATTTGTACGTCTATGAATTCATATAATATTTTTTATACTAGCGAGTCAATATTTTAATGATAACTTAGAGAAAATATATGTACTTATACGATTAAATGTCGAATATCATTCGTCCCTTATCATAATAATAATAATAATAATAATAATAATAATAATAATAATAGTTAAATTCATTCATGAGAACACTTAAAAGAGAATAATAATATTATTATCTATAAGTAATGAAATAAAATATGATGCAATTTTTATTTAATTGAAGCTAAATATTTAAATTGTAGTAGAAATAATTTATACTAAGAAGTCTTAATAATTAAGGAATTTTTTTGTTTAAGGTTAATAATTAAATGAATGATTTGAGAGAGAGAGATATTGAATATGGAATGTTAGAGAGAGAGAGAGAGAGAGAGAGAGAGCGAGAGAGAAATTAGAAATATGGAGAGAGGGGGGGAGGAGAGAGAAATTTTGACTCATGATAGCGGGTTGCTCAAAAATTAAAAAAACCTGCAACCTATTAAAATATTTTAAAATTATACACGTGGCATTTTTTTAGATGATGACTAAGATTAGTCACCTACAATTGTGACTAATCATAGAACTCCCCTTTAAAGTATTGACCGTAAAGTATGAAGTAATAAATGAAGTAATAGAAAGGTGAATATATGTGTGATTTAGTAATGTTGTTATGACATTTTAAATCACACAAATCAAGGTCAATAGGAAGTAATAGTTAAAGTAATAGGAAGGTCAGTAGGGAAATTCTATCATTAGTCACAGTTTGTAGGTGACTAATGTTAGTCACCTTTAATTCTAGCCATTAAATGTGTGATATTTAATCTAAACCATTAATCTTTATATGACCTGCAACCTGTTATGCAGGTAAATTAAAAAGTTTACCTGCTATACAAGTTAGCAAGGAAATTTTTATACAACCATTATTATAGTAGACCATTTATAGCCCACTAAATATTAACCAATTAAAATTTTATTTTTAAAATAAAAAAGGAAACCATGGTACTCATTATAATTTTTTTTAATACCATTGTACTACTATAATATTGTAGTACCATTATAATCAGTTAATTTTTTATGTTTTAATACCATGGTACCATTATTTTTATTTTTAAATTATAACTACCATGGTACTTTTTATAACTTTTTTTTTAATTTTAGAAATGTGTATTAACATGGATAATTAATTGAAAATTGTAATAAAAAATTAAAATACCAAATTGATACCAAAATAAATATTATTTATAACTCAAAAATTCGAATATATGTTAATAGTGGATAAAAGTTTAAATTTAATTTAATTTATTTAACATATTTCAAAAAATGTATGACATTCATTATAAATTATTTTAAGAATATACATAGAATATGAACATCTATGTTTTAAAAAATAAAAAAAATTATAAAATATGGATATCATTATTAAGTAAGCTGTTTATATTATCGATAGATTTATTTCAAAATGATTGATTTGTAGTGATATTAAATAATGTATTTTTAAAATCAATTTGTATGTATAAAATACAAAGAGAGGAACACAACAAGCATTAGTTGGTAAAAGAAATTGTGCTTTGATTTATTAATAGAGATATGCTATGAAACACAATAATAATAATAATAATAATAATAATAATAGTAGTAGTAGTAGTAGTAGTAATAGTAATAATAATATAAAAATAGTTTATTGATTTGAATAGTTATGGTTAATATGTATAATGAAATATTATTTGCACATAGTTTGTTTGACTTATTTAAATAAACAAAATAAATGTAAATAGTTTATTTGAATTTATTTTTTTTCCTATAATTTGTATTTTATTTGTACGTCTATGAATTCATATAATATTTTTCATACTAGCGAGTCAATATTTTAATGATAACTTAGAGAAAATATATGTACTTATACGATTAAATGTCGAATATCATTCGTCCCTTATCATAATAATAATAATAATAATAATAATAATAATAGTTAAATTCATTCATGAGAACACTTAAAAGAGAATAATAATATTATTATCTATAAGTAATGAAATAAAATATGATGCAATTTTTATTTAATTGAAGCTAAATATTTAAATTGTAGTAGAAATAATTTATACTAAGAAGTCTTAATAATTAAGGAATTTTTTTGTTTAAGGTTAATAATTAAATGAATGATTTGAGAGAGAGATATATTGAATATGGAATGTTAGAGAGAGAGAGAGAGAGAGAGAGAGAGAGCGAGAGAGAAATTAGAAATATGGAGAGAGGGGGGGAGGAGAGAGAAATTTTGACTCATGATAGCGGGTTGCTCAAAAATTAAAAAAACCTGCAACCTATTAAAATATTTTAAAATTATACACGTGGCATTTTTTTAGATGATGACTAAGATTAGTCACCTACAATTGTGACTAATCATAGAACTCCCCTTTAAAGTATTGACCGTAAAGTATGAAGTAATAAATGAAGTAATAGAAAGGTGAATATATGTGTGATTTAGTAATGTTGTTATGACATTTTAAATCACACAAATCAAGGTCAATAGGAAGTAATAGTTAAAGTAATAGGAAGGTCAGTAGGGAAATTCTATCATTAGTCACAGTTTGTAGGTGACTAATGTTAGTCACCTTTAATTCTAGCCATTAAATGTGTGATATTTAATCTAAACCATTAATCTTTATATGACCTGCAACCTGTTATGCAGGTAAATTAAAAGGTTACCTGCTATACAAGTTAGCAAGGAAATTTTTATACAACCATTATTATAGTAGACCATTTATAGCCCACTAAATATTAACCAATTAAAATTTTATTTTTAAAATAAAAAAGGAAACCATGGTACTCATTATAATTTTTTTTAATACCATTGTACTACTATAATATTGTAGTACAATTATAATCAGTTAATTTTTTATGTTTTAATACCATGGTACCATTATTTTTATTTTTAAATTATAACTACCATGGTACTTTTTATAACTTTTTTTTTTTTAATTTAAGAAATGTGTATTAACAAGGATAATTAATTGAAAATTGTGATAAAAAAAATTAAAATACTAAATTGATACCAAAATAAATATTATTTATAACTCAAAAATTCGAATATATGTTAATAGTTGATAAAAATTTATATTTAATTTAATTTTTTAACATATTTTAAAAATGTATCTCATTCAGTATAAATTATTTTAAGAATATACATAGAATATGAACATCTATTTTTTAAAACAGAAACAAAATTATAAAATATGGATATCATTATTAAGTAAACTGTTTACATTATCCATAGATTTATTTCAAAACGATTGATTTGTAGTAATTATTGTAGTAATATTGAATAATGTAATTTTAAAATCAATTTGTATGTATAAAATACAAAGAGAGGAACACAACAAGCATTAGTTGGTAAAAGAAATTGTGCTTTGATTATTAATGGAGATATGCTATGAAACACAATAATAATAATAATAATAATAATAATAATAATAATAATAATAATAATAATAATAATAATAATAATAATAAGAAGAAGAAGAAGAAGAAGAAGAAGAAGAAGATAAAAATCGTTTATTGATTTGAATAGTTATGGTTAATATGTATAATGAAATATTATTTGCACATAGTTTGTTTGACTTATTTAAAATAAACGAAATAAATGTAAATAGTTTATTTGAATTTATTTTTTTTCCTAGAATTTTTATTTTATTTGTACGTCTATGAATTCATATAATATTTTTCATACTAACGAGTCAATATTTTAATGATAACTTGAAGAAAATATATGTACTTATATGATTGAATGCCAAATATATTCTCCCTTTATAATAATAATAATAACAATAATAATAATAATAATTTTAGTTAAATTCATCCATGAGAATACTTAAAAGAGAATAATAATATTATTATCTATAAGTAATGAAATAAAATATGATGCAATTTTTATTTAATTGAAGCTAAATATTTAAATTGTAGTAGAAATAATTTATACTAAGAAGTTTTAATAATTAAGGAATTTTTTTTGTTTAAGGTTAATAATTAAATGAATGATTTGAGAGAGAGATAGATCGAATATGGAACGTTATATATATATATATATATATATATATATATATATAGAGAGAGAGAGAGAGAGAGAGAGAGAGAGAGAGAGAAATTAGGAAATATGGAGAGAGAGGGGGAGGAGAGAGAAATTTTGACTCATGATAGCGGGTTGCTCAAAAATTAAAAAAACCTACAACCTATTAAAATATTTTAAAATTGTACACATGGCAGTTTTTTAGAGAGTGACTAAGATTAGTCACCTACGATTGTGACTAATCATAGAACTCCCCAGGTCAGTATATAATTCCTAGATATATACTGTTTGCTATTACTTCGTATTGGTTTTATAATATTGATCCCAAATTTAGAATATGTGTGATTTTTGTGCTTATGATGCATGGTAAATTATTGTTTCCATCAAGAATCTAACGACACTCCCTTTTGTGTCCTTAAATTACAAAGATTCACAAATAAAGGATATAATGTGGAAAAATGCTAGAGTTTGGGGCAAATAATTATTTTTTTAAAAAAATATTATTTATTTTCGGCGGAATTTTGCCCGAAAATCCGCCGAAAATAATTATTTTTTTTAAAACATATTATTTATTTTCGGCGGAATTTTGGCCAAAAATCCACCAAAAATAATTATTTTTTTTTGTTAAAAATTATTTATTTTCGGCAGAATTTTGGCCTAAAATCCGCTGAAAATTATTTTTTTTGCCGAAATCCGTCGAAAATTTGGCCGAAAAAACAGTGTTTTCTTGTAGTGAACGGTGTTTTTTACAATAGATTTTTTAAGTCAAATAATTTTGCTTTTGAATATAGTAATTAAAAATATTTTAAATGTGCTTTTATTTAAAGCTACTTTAAGTAAAGCCCCTTTTTGGCTTTTTTTTTTATTTATTTTATCTTGGCTTCTATTTTTTTTTCTAAAAGTCCATCCAAATAAATTTTTTTTGCTCTAAAATGCTTTTTTTTTTCTTTAAAAAATTTAAGTGCTTTTCATCTAAAAATTCCCATCCAAATGAACTCTAAGTCTTATTTTTCGGGATAAAAATGCAATTTACTCAAAAGTTCCACAAACATGAATGCATTACAGAGCACATACAAGAATTACAAAGGTTTAACTAAATTAATTGACATCAAATTGATATTGGGGTTTCATAAATAAAGTTTGAACCCATAGAAAACTAATTAATAGCATATATATTGGAAAAAGTAAAATCATGAAATGTAAAATACTTATAAAAATTCCTACTTTTAACAAATGTAGAACTACTCCACAAAACCATAAAACGATGTGTACATACATGGGGTTTGGAGTTTATGGAGAATTTTATTTTATTTTTTAAAAAAGTTGCTATTTTGCAATATTGGTGAAATGGCTGAGAGCATGTTATGAGTTATTGGAGAGAAAATGGAACAGAAAATCCTTTTTGCTCTTCACAAAAAGGAGGGAAAAAAAAAAGGAAGAAGAGGCTCTTGCGAAAAAGCATAAGAAATCATGGTCAATTTATTTATTTATTTTTTGGTTACAATCATGGTCAATTTATATTTTGGGTTTTCCAGCTTGTTTTGTTTCCTTTTTCTGAACTATTATTATGCATATATTTCACATTCCAAACATTTTGTAAAATGTAATAGTTGTCCGCTTGTGCGCATGAAGCAAACTTACGTAACCCTACAAACCTTATAACTTGTCTCTAAAAGTTGTACACGAATCGAATTTCAATTAAGCGCCTCTATTTTTTTTTTTTGTGATTGCAGCTCTAGGGACTAGTATTTTAAATTTTGAAAAGTCTCGTTATATATTAATAGAGGCATTTTTATCATTTTTAAGAACAAATAAAATAGTCACCTAATATACCGTTTCTTGCAACGGTAACTTTGTAAGTGGTTCAAAATTCGGTAGGTTTTAACTTTTAATTAACTTACACTAGCTAAAATAATGCTAAATTTTAATCGAAATGTTATTTTTTTTGATCAAGTAATCGAAATGTTATTAATTGTATAACTAGTATGAACGTGCATGGCATAGTTAGTTTTTTAGGCACCTAAATTTGTCCGTTAATGGATACATCAAAGGTACATGAGTTACTATTTGATGAAATTAATTAAAAAAATATTTAGAGCCCGTTTGGATGGACTTTTTTTTTTGAGAAGAAGCACTTATTTTTTGAAAAAAAATAATTCAGAGCAAAAAAGTTGTGTTTGGATGGATTTTTTTTTTTAAAAAAGCAAAAGCCATAAAAAAAGCCAAAAAGAGTATTTTTTAGAAACTACCCTAAAATAGTTTCAAATAAAAGTATATTTTAAAGCACTGTTAATTACTATATTCAAATACAAAATTATCTGATTTAAAAAAAAAATTTATTATAAAAAGCACCGTTCGATGATTACTTTTTTTTAAATCCATCAAAATGAGCCCTTAATTTTGATTGCTCTATAAATAAATTTGTATACGAATATCACGAATCAAAATTAATCAGCACAAAATGACATGGATCAAATGTCGTCTTTATTAACCAACCTTTGTTGTTGAAAATGTAAGATGTCGGTTGCATGTGGTGGGCCCAGCCGACAAATTCTACTTTCATCAAAGGTATTTTTATTTTATTTTATTAAATAATACCCAAGTTCATGTCATTATTTATTAGATACGCTTCATCCTAGCCTAAATAATTTTCAATATATCTAACGTTTCATAATAATAATCATCTTCAATTTTGAATTACAATTTATGAATCAATTCCTATAATCAATGACGAGAAGAAAAATTTCTATGCTAAATTTTGGAATGCTACATATTTTATATTGTACCAAATACATTGTATTGGATAATCGAATGAACGCTATACGCTTAAAAGTAATGTCACACGCTTAGGTTGATGAATTGAAAAACAAAAAATTAAATAAACACATGATATTCGTTCCACTATCTACTATATTGTAATAAGTGCAATATTTACAATACCTTTCGAATACATTTTTTGTTAGACAAATTTGTCCCGTGGACTGTGGAAAAATAGGAGGGGGGGGGGGGGGAGATATCATATTCTAGATCTTATAATTTATTTATTATCCAATTTGTCCTCGGTTTAGATTTATCAGTCTTTGAAAGATTCCATTGGTCTACCCTTAAATACATGGTATGAACTAATAGCAATTATTGCATTATAATTAATGGGAAATGGGGTTGAGTGGAGGGGTTAGAGTCTGTTTGTATGGACTTTTTTCAAAAAAAAAACACTTATATTTTGAAAAAAACAAACAAAAAAGATTGTATTTGGATGAGTTTTTTGAAAAAAAAAATAGAAGCAAAAAAAAAAAAAGTTAAAAAGGACTCTTTTAAAAGCTATCTTAAAGTAGCTTCAAATAAAAATAGCTTTTAAAGCATTTTTAAATATTGTATCCAAACGCAAAAGTGCTTGGTTTAAAAAAAAAAATTCTATCATAAAAACACCATTCGAGAAGTATTTTTTAGGCCCATCCAAACGGGCCATTAATCTCTAGCAAATCCGTTTACTAATTAATCAAAAAAAAATTAACCAAAATTTAATTTGACGAAATTAGAAATAATTAAATAATAAATACATTATATTTATTATATACAATTCACGTACAATTTAAGAAAAATAAAATTCTATAACAAACACAATCATACTTATCACTTAATATGTGGAAATAGCCAAATCTGATTTGATTTATATATATATATATATATATATATAATTCGCGTACGATTTAAGAAAAATAAAATTATATAACAAACACAAACATACTTATCACTTAGTATGTGGAAATAGCCAAGTCTGATTAGATATATATATATATATATAATTCGCGTACGATTTAAGAAAAATATAATTATATAACAAACACAAACATACTTATCACTTAATATGTGGAAATAGCCAAATCTGATTAGATATATATATATATATATATATAATTCGCGTACGATTTAAGAAAAATAAAATTATATAACAAACACAATAATATTTATGAATTTTTCCTAATCAACATGAGAATGAAATTTCTTTAAATGCTTGCCAAAGTTTTACTCCATAAATAAATATATAAAAAAAAATTGGGCAAATTAAAGCCTAATGTGGTGCACCCAATAACAATGATATATATAAAGGTATAAAGATTGAGCGTGCGGTCACGACATAGACAAAGTCTCCCACATCTTTCACAATACAAATAAAACCTCTTATTTTCTTCTTGTTAACAATTTTTGCTTGAACTTTTTTCTTTTCCAACTACATTTGATCTTCCATGAGGACATTGTGCCCCAATCTGGACAGAGAGGATGCTCTGGAGACGGTCCTTGAGGTCCCGATCCCCGAAGAAATGTTTGGATTCAATGAGAAACAGAGGCGGAGCACCAACTGGATCGCGATGAAGAAGCCATTTACCGTTGAAAAAATGGATTCGCCTGTTGAGATTCAGTTCATGCTCGGAGTCATTGGAGCTCCTCTGATCCCTCTTCCTATTCCGGGTGATCGTAAGGTCCATGATCGTAACATCAACGGCCATCCCATTGTAAGTCATCATGCCAGAATTAGAGATATTAAACATTTTATCACTTTTATTGGCAAATTAAACTTATATATGGCCACATCGTTTCGATATGATATCAGAGTTATCAGGCCGGACAAGAAAATTATGAGTTGAAATATCGTCGTTGTTCATTCTTGAAAAGAAGATGGATTAATTACTAAAAGACCTTGAGGTTAGCAAGGGGTTATTTGTAATATGGAACTAAACATTAAGGGGTATTTTGTAATTTCTTATACTACAGCAGTCTTGTGAAAATGAGCCTAACCTCAAGGGGTTATCTGTAATTAATCCAAAACATGAAGGACCCCCCACCCTCAAGTATTTAAAGAAGCTATTTTCAATATATATTGTTTTAGAATTAACTATGCTTATTCTCTTAAATAACAGACTTACTATCCTTTAGTAAAATTTTAGTGCAATCCTAAAAAAGTACGGATAAAATATACTTTGTACCTTTGTACTATGATATATGTAACATTTACCTTCTTATACTTTGGAAAATATCATTTACCCCCCTTAATTGACCAGTCCAAGCAGTATTTATTTAATTTGATAAAAATGCCCTTTAGTATAATATATATATATATATATTTTTTTTCTCTGCTGGCGTCCTTAATTAAATTTTTTGGCTCCATCTATGAGTACATATCATAGAACAAAAATTAGTAATTCACCCTCGCACCTGAAGCGCACGTGAAGGGTCATTATATATTTAGACAAGGCTAATATTTTATCAAAAATATCAAAAGTTGAAGTATTATTTTGGGAAAATGGCACACAAAGATTGTACATGATTATACATTATGCAGGAGAGATCAATGGCAAAGTACATAGTGCAGCAATACATAGCAGCCTCAGGGGGAGAACATGCCTTGGACTCTATTGACAGTATGTGTGCAATTAGCAAGGTGAAGATGGCTTCATCAGCTCCACAAGACTTTAGCCTCCAAAACAATAATACTAAGCTCAAAAACATGAAATTAGCCGGCCTGGGAAAATTAGGCGGATTCGTGTTGTGGCAGAAGAGGCCTCATCTATGGAGCTTGGATTTGATGGTTGAGGGAAATAAAATTAGTGCAGGCAGTGATGGTAAAGTGGCTTGGAGGCAAACTCCATGGCAACAACATTCTCGTGCATCTCGTGGTCCACCTAGACCTTCGCGTCGATCCTTACAGGTACATCTTTCGATATTTTTTTTTACTATCTTTTACTAAAAAATTTTGTTCAATCATAAAAAGTTACGTGTAAAATACATTTTGTACCTTTGTTACTCCGAGATATGTAACACTTTACACCCCCAACACCCCCCCCCCCCCCCCCCCAGAATTTCGAAAAATAAATTTCTTGAATTGTGACTAACGTATTCTAATTAATCATGTCGATAGGGACTGGATCCAAGGTCAACAGCCAATTTATTCTCCGATTCAATTTTTACCAGCGAGAAAACTATCAAAAACGAAGATTGCTTCGTATTGAAGCTCGACGTAGAGCCTTGTGCCCTAAGGGCAAGAAGCAGCAAAAATGTTGAGATAATCAAGCACACTCTTTGGGGCTACTTTAGCCAAAAGACAGGCTTATTAGTCCAATTAGAAGACTCTCACTTGCTAAGAATAAAGTCCGTACAAAGTGATGTCTATTGGGAGACAAATACAGAATCATTCATCCAAGATTATAGAACAATTGATGGGGTTAACATTGCTCATTCTGGCAAGACTAGCGTTTCCTTACTTAGGTTTGAGGAAAACTATGAAAACTGTACGATTACGAGAATGGAAGAGGTTTGGAGTGTTGAAGAAGTGGACTTCAATGTCAAAGGGTTGTTGATAGATTGTTTCTTGCCTCCTGCTGATCTGAGAAAGGAGGATACCGAAGGATCGTGTGGTGTGGTTAATAATGGCGATATTGCAAAAAACGGGCACTTAAGGTATACAGTTTTGGATAATTTTTCTACGATTTGTGCGGCGAAAGTGGCACAAAGTGGTTGCTATTGATGAAGAAAATTTGGAACTCTTTGAAGTGAAAGAAGGATTGTAGATATCCCCAAATCCTGAGTTGAAGTGACATCACCTCTCTTGTCTCTAAAGAGAGGCCGTCCTAGTTTTAAAAAACGGCTCCATCAACCCATAACTTGTTATAAAAATTTTTGAAAAAAAAAACCCTAATTGAAAAACACAAACAAAAGGGACAAGGAGAAGAAAGAAGAATTTTAGATGTAGTCTGTTTGATGTTTTCGACAATTTGTACATATAGTAACTGGCTTAGTGCTAGTGAAGCCTAGGGTCGAACAACATAGTTATAGTGTTATACTAAGGCTACCTTTTTGAGCCATTTGTTGTAGAGCCACCCCAAATATTTTGTAATATAATGGTGTAGCATTTTCTATTATGCACAATAATATACAAAATGTTCGAAAATGAACAATCATACAATGAAGCAAAGAGAAGGTTATGATAAATCCAAAAAAAAAAAAAAAAGGAGATGATTATGATATGGTAAACAAACTGTATAGTCTCTTGCTATCACGACAAGCCATCTACGTTACATCATATTTGACGATTTCCTTTGGTAATATTCTAGTTAATTAACCTCAGTGCAATCATTTGACAATGAGTTTAATTTGGCCAGGACTAAATTGCAATTTTCGTCCTGTACCTATTGATGTTTGGACTTTTAGTTCTAGTCAAACAAAAATTCGTAATGTCATCCTATAAGCCTTAAAATTTCAAAAAAATCAGCTTTTTCTGTCGAAAATCCCCCAACTCGTAGGAATTTCCTTACTAGGACGATTTAATTTGACACGGCACATAGGTGGCATGATCAACATTACATGTCGGCATTCATTAAGGCCATCTTGAATTTATAAAATATGACATGTAAATAAAAAAAAAAGGAAGAAGAAAAATAACAAAATGCCAACTTGATAATATGTTAAAAAAAAATAAATATTGCTAATATAGAATTAAAAATTCACCACATATAATATTTTATAACAATAATATATATTTAAATTTAACTAAAACAATGATAACTGATCTAAACTTAATTTTATTAACATCCCATGGTGCATAATATATTATATATATATATATATATAATATACCTATGTATAATATATTATTATATTACTTACTCACCCCCACCCCACCCCACGCCGTTGAAAATTGAGTAGATTTGAAAGAAAATACACAGTAATTAAACAAACATTTAAAAATTGATCAATCAAATGTTATCTAATCTAAAAATTGATCACATATTTGGGTTGCCCATGAGATGGCGACCTCATTAATGTAAAAAACCGTGAGGGAAGATGGCCAGAGGCGGCAAAATGATGAGAATGGAGGCGCGGCGCTGTCCTCGCCATTTCGCCGCCGCCAGCCAACTTCCATCCCGTTTTGCACATAAATAAGATCCCCATCTCACAGGAAACCCAAATATGTGATCAATTTCAAGATTTGATAAAAGTTTGGATTATCAATTTCTTAGTGTGTGTGTGTTCGTGTTTTGAGGGGTTTTTTTTTCTTTCATTTTGCACTTTTGCGGGAGGGGATGGGGTAGCCAAGGGTTGGGGGTGGGTGGGTCGGTTTGGGGTGTTTGGCATATATTGCTTTTTTTTTTCCAAAGTGTAAATTTGCCACATGTCAACATTTTTTCGGTTAATTACGTGTCATATTTATACAAAACACACACACACATTATATTTGGTGCCATGTAGGATGAAAATATCCAATACATCATGTTTAGATGAACACGTCACAAATTCCATCGAGATGGGGAATTTCCCGTGAAAAAGGACTTATTTTCAAACCTTTTGAACTTACAGGACTATATTGTGAATTTAGTTTGACCAGGACTAAAAATGTCAAACACCAATAAGTATAGGATGAACATTGCAATTAAGCCATTTGGCCAGTGATATGATTTCTACAATAGCTTAGCATTTAATTTGATATTGGATTTCAGTTTCATCTATAAAACTGGGAGAAGTATTAAAAAGTTCTTAAAATAAACTTTCATATCTAGAAAATCCCAGGAAATAATTTTCAATCTTGAAAATTCATTACACTATTCTTATCATTCTAAAAACCAACAATTTATTTTTTTTTGACTAAAGTGCCCTTATTGTTTACATTAAAAAAATAGCAAGTTTGTTTTTTCATATATTTTTTTCATTTAATTTCTTTAAACTGGTTTAAAAAAATGAAAATTCTGAAAACGCATATTTCAAAATTTAAATAGACAAATTAGGAAAAATATTTTGATAAATCTGATATATATAGACTAGAATTTAGAAAAATTAGTTAATTCAAAAATTAAATAAACTAAACAAAAATATTAAAATCTTCAAAAAATAATTTTTATTAAAAGATTTTTGTACATATAAATTAAGTAGTATAGGTAAATAAAATTAATTTATAATTAAATACAAACAAAATTAATGTAAAAAAAATTAAGGGCAATTAAAATAAGGTAGAAGTTAATAATTGGATTTCTTGGAATAAAAAATTGACAGTCTGGGTTTCTTAGACTGAAAAATATATCTTTTTGAGTTTTTTAGATATGAAAATAAATTTTGAGGGATTTTTTGCAATTTTCCCAATAAAATATTTATCATTATCAAGGTCACCCCTCAAAGCGTAAAATTTAGTTTCCTCATCTTGTGCGTATTGGTTCTCGAAAATTTTAATAAAGAGCAATTTTCATTTCAACAAACTTTTCGTTTTTAACTTTATGTATTTATTTTTTAAAATCATACAATCTGCTAATAGTAGTACAAGAAAACGAATAAATTTGTGACAATATAATAAATGATAGCGAAAAAAATATCATTAATTATATACATTTAGAGACAATTAATTTATATTGTCACAAAACATAGTTTGCACATTAATGGTGACAATATATTGTAAAAAAGTGACAAAATATTGTAAAAATGAGACAACATAGTGCAAAATTGATAATTAGCGACACACCTATTGTGACAACTTAGTGCTAATGGAATCTGGTCACAAAATTCTAAGAGTAATTTTTGTTGTCACCAAATTATCATTATATGTGTGTCATTAATTGTAAGTCATGACAACTAAAATAGCAAAATTTTCAATATCTTTATTAGCAAAATTTTGGAAAACTAAAATAGCTAATGTTTAAATATTTCTTTGTTACTGGCCTTCCATTAAAAAAAAAGTAAATAAAAGTTATCAGAAAAATTTGTTAGAAGTGTATTATTTCTAACAAAATCAAGAGGGTTGCGCTCCATAATTATATATAATTAAATAATAAATATTTTTTGATACTTTATCATAATACACGTATCATTAACTATCAATAATAAAAAAGGGCCCGTTGGGGGTTTCTAAGTGTAATAGGAGGAGGACCTGCGGGTTGATAGGCTCAAACCAAACCCACACGCACGTGTGCCGCCGTCTGTCCGGCTCAGCATGGCAAAGTGGCGCGGGTTCGGGCTCTATATAATATATTTCTTTATGAAGTTTCTTCAATTTGGTCAGCTTCTTTCCGAGTGCTCTCCAAGTGTCCTAGCGAGTCCTGCATGAACTAGGAGTCTAGTGGTGGCAGCGAAGCAAGGATGGCAGAGATGGAAAGAGGCAGACTCAATGCATCGATGGGCCTATTAGAGGAGGAACTCTCGAAGCTCTCAGTTCGAACCTGTTCGCTAGACGAGGTGAGGAAATCGGCACCGTGGGAGCTCATTTGTACGGTGTGGGGATCGAAACAATATGCCAAAGACAAATTCAAGAACTCTTGGCGGCGAATGTGGAAACTCACCGGAAAGTATTCTATTTTCGATCTGGGAACGAACTTGTATTTAATTAAACTCGATAACGAGGAGGATAAAAATAAGTTACTGGAAGGGCGGCCATGGTTGTTTGAAGACCAGGTTGTCATATTGGAAGACTTCAGTAGTGTGACCGTGCTAACTGATCTCGAACTATCCTCTTCACCATATTGGATTCGGATTGGGAATGTACCGGGGTTGTGTGATAAAGCGGACGTGGCAACACAAATTGGCAACTTGTATGGGGGCTAATTCGCATCTGAACTTAGGGGAAGTATGCTCCGGATTAAAATCCGTCTCGACCTTTTGAAGGCGCTGCTACGGGGTAAGTATATGAGGCTCCACTTATTGGCACACACTGGGTGTGGCTGCAGTACGAACGACTGGCCGATTTTTGTTATGGGTGTGGTAAGGTTGGACATCGTGTAAAGGCGTGTACTAACTTTGGAGGAAGCAGCAAAGGCGACGATGAACCTTGGCCGTTTGGGACATTCCTCCACGCAGGCACTGGTAACGGTTTCTTACCGGCGCAAGAAGGGACAAAAAATAGAGTGGCAGCCTAGTCATGAATACTCCAAGACCATCAACGCTGCGATCGGCGGCGGCATGGAATTGGTCGTGCCCAGCGAGATGCACCTAGACAGTGGCGAGAAAGGAAAGGGAACGGGATCTCCGTGAGCAGATTTGGGATAGAGAGGGATTAAGGAAACAATAACGAATCAAGGAGAGGTAATTGGGGGTCATAAACAAACAGATTATCACGTGGAGATAACTTCCCATATATCAAACTCTTCCCATTTTAAGGACAAGGAGGCTCCAGACTTGACGTGGCCCTCGGATACTGAGATGGATGATGAGTCAGCACGAAGTTACACGTCATCAGAGTCATTTATGCATAGGGAGGGGAACACCAACTCAGACACCGTCCCAGAGGGCCAGAAACGCAAGAACGGGACTTTCTGACGGCAAGTTCGGAAGGCGGATGCACATCCGACTTCATTGCGAGTCATTAAGGACATGGCAAGAGGCACCGTGCAATTGAGAGAAGAGGAGACGGAGGACGAGAGGGAAGCAAAGCGGGGAAAGGGAATAGGGAATTGCCTGACGTTGAGTAACGCGGAGGTTGGGGAAACCCAACCCCGCGGCCAATAAATGTCGCTTCTTGCTTGGAACGGGCGCGGGCTTGGGAACCAGCGCACCGTTCGTCATTTGCGGAAATTAATCCGCAGAAAGGACCCTAAGATAGTGTTTATCTCGGAGACTCGACTACAGGGCCCAGCTATGGTACGGATTGGGCAAGAGTTGAGCTTTGACAACATTATCACTGTAGATTGCCGCCTCAATCACAATGGAAGGGGCGGTGGAGGGCTGGCATTAATGTGGTGCCAACCTTTTGATATCGAATTAAAATCTAAATCTCTTAGCCACATTGATGTTCGAGTACGAGCAAGTAATGAGGAGGGCGATTGGGCACTGAAGGGAATTTATGGAAATCCTACACCCCATTTGAGACATAAGTCATGGGCATTGCTGGAACGCCTAAAACCCACACATCCTACTCCATGGGTTGTTATGGGAGACTTCAATGAGGTTACGTCATGGAACGAGCTTTTTCAAATGAACTGTAGACCGCGTCGCCAACTTGATGCTTTCCGAGCAGCGCTGGACAACTGCAGGCTGCAAGATTTGGGGTTTGTGGGTTGTCGGTTTACGTGGAGTAATAGGAGTCCGGGAGCAGCTCAGAAAGAGGCACGACTTGATTGTGTAGCTGCGAATCCCGAGTGGTTAGCACGATATCATAGAGCCTGCGTGCGCCATGTCCCAATGGTGGTTTCCGACCACGCGGCACTTATATTGGAGACAAAGGAGAATTTAAGGAGTGGACAGAAGCAATTTCGCTACGAGAAGTTCTGGGTGAAACGGACAGATTCCTCTAGAATTGTGGAGGCAGCTTGGGCAACGCCATCTTTGAGTGGTCCAGCTAATTTCAAGATCCTAAACCATAAGCTAAACCAGTGTGCTAAAGGACTAAATGCATGAAACCAACAAGTTGTCGGGAATATTGGACAACGCATTAAAGAAACCCAGCAGGCACTTGAACAGTTTTATGAAGAATCGCCATCTCTGTGCCGAGACAATAGGATTAAGGAGATGGAGCAGCGCCTCATTTCGCTGTTGGATGACGAGGCACATATTTGGCAGCAGCGATCACGATCAAACTGGATGCGTTTCGGTGATAAGAACACTAACTATTTTCACATGGTTGCTTCGGGAAGAAGAAGGCAAAATGTGATTTTTGAGCTGTATGATGGGGACGGCAACAGGGTCACAAAACAACAGGAAATGGAGCAGCTGGGAATGGACTATTTTCGGAACCTCTTTTCCTCAGCGAATCCACAAGTACCGCAGGGGCTTCACGGTGTCATTTCAAAGGCTCTTACGAGTGAGGAAAGGGACTCGTTGGTCGTACCTCTGGGCCAAGATGAGATTGTGAATGCTGTTAAGAGTATGTATCCGACGAAGGCGCCGGGGCCGGATGGATTCCCGGCGGGTTTCTATCAACAATATTGGGGAATTATCGGGCCAGATATCGTTGCTGCGTGCCGTCGCTTCCTCGATGGTGATCCAACCAGCAGTGAGGAGGATGGCATGGACGATATCAATAATACGATTATTGCTCTTATACCGAAGAAGGCGGGAGCTCGGGCGATCACGGATTCCGGCCAATCAGTCTTTGCAATGTGCTATACAAGATCATCGCAAAGGTATTAGCCAACTGTATGAGGCAAGTCATGGGCCAGGTAATCTCAGAAAATCAGAGCGCATTTATCCCAGGACGATCTATACACGATAATGCAATAATTGCCCATGAAGCTATTCATGTTTTAAAGAACCGTCGAAAGGGGAAATTGGAGGAGGTGGCGATTAAGCTTGACATGTCAAAAGCGTATGATAGAGTGGCGTGGGAGTTCTTATTTGAAGTAATGCGCTGTATGAATTTCCACCCTTGGTGGATAGGATGGATAAGGAGATGCCTCGAGACGGTTAGGTTTTGTGTACGAGTTAATGGCAACTTGTCTCAACCTTTCACGTCATCCCGGGGCCTTCGTCAAGGAGATCCCATGTCCCCATACTTATTTCTTATCTGTTCAGAGGGATTATCTGCTCTGCTGGAGAGAGCCTATGCAACTCACCAAATCCGAGGGATTAAGCTCGCACCGGGTCTGCCACGGGTGTCGCATTTATTTTTTGCCAATGATTCACTTGTTTTTAGTCGTGCAACCGAGCATGAAATGCAATAGATTTTGGTACTTCTTGCACAATACGAGAGCTGGTTGGGATAGAAGGTGAACTTGGATAAAACATCCCTCATTTTTAGCTCGAATACTAGTGCTACCACTCGCTAAATGGTGTGCTCCTATTTGAGGTGCACTGAAACAACTATGGAGTCGTACCTTGGTCTGCCTATCTAGTTTGGGCGGTCCAAGAAGGTCAGTTTTGGTCACCTAAAGGATCGTGTGTGGAAGAATATCCAAGGGTGGGCGAGTCAATCACTATCGGCCGATGGTAAAGAGGTGTTACTCAAAGCAGTGGCCCAAGCCATCCCGACTTATGCGATGAACATCTTTGAGTTCCCAAAGAATTTCTGTCGAGAATTGAACAAGATGTGCCGGCAATTCTGGTGGGGTGAGGGCGTACACAGAAAATGCATTGCATGGGAAGCTTGGGATCGGTTATGTGTACCAAAAGCGGAGGGAGGACTTGGCTTTCGGGACTTTGTATCTTTCAATCGGGCTCTCCTTGCCAAACAAGCTGGAGAGTTCTTACAAAACCAGAGGTGTTGAGCAGCCAAATCCTCTTACGGCACTACTGCCACCATGAAGATTTTCGACGCTGTAAACTAAGGCCGAACCAATCGTTTGTTTGGCGGAGCATACTCATAGGTCGGGATTGGCTTTCAAGAGGCTTAAAGTGACGAATTGGAAGGGGTTTTGCAGTTCGGTTCTTTGAGGACAGCTGGACAGCAGCTCCGATCACGCCGATGAGACCATTTCCGTAAGATGTGGAGGACGAGTTTAGTGTCTGGGAGTGTATCGACCAGCTGTATGGGGGGTGGAATGAGGAGAGGGTGCGCATGCTGACTGGGGAGCAGGGATGGGAAGTGGTGCAACAGGTCCAAGTGAACTTGAGCAGTAGCGATGTGCCATTTTGGAGGGGTGAGACATCGGGCTTCTTTTCCGTCAAGTCTGCCTATCGGTTATGCCAACAAGTGCGCAGGGTTCAGGAATTGAGGCGAGAACATATGGAGGACAGCCACAATGTGGAGAGTTACCGAGCAATCTGGCGGCTTAAACTCCCAACAAAATACAAAATTTGGGGTGGAGATTGGCTAGAGATAGACTTGCGACTCGGGTCAACCTCCGGCTGCGCGGAGTAATTGATCTAGAAGATTGTGGGCTGTGTGATCAGGGTAGAGAGACAGCGGACCACCTGTTCTGTGTCTGCCCTGGGACGGCGAGCGCTTTCACTTTGGGGACGGGATCTGTGTTCCAGCAGCAACGCCTTTCGAGTGTGCGGCAGATGCTGCTTTCGCTGAGCAAAAAGGGCGACGCTATGCAACTACAGAGGCTGATTCTAACGTGCTGGAGGGTGTGGTGGATTCGAAATAAATTCTACATGGAGGCGGCTCCGCCGACTTTCACACAAGTTCAACGATGGGTTCTTGAGTACACGCATGAATATAATGAAGTCTGGGAGGAATCAAGGCACAATCTTGGGGACCATGCAGCAGCGGAAGAGTGGCACTGTGACAAGCCGATTTTTGGTCTAACAACGATATGAACCGGTTCTTATAATATACGCGTATGCTTACTAATATTTCATGTTTTGTATGATCCTTCTTTTATATGTGGATTATGTGACGTGATAATTATATGATTTTCCAAACTTTAAACGTATTTGACATTCTAACACAATTTTCGAAATCTTATTGTAATTTTTGAAAATATAACTAAAACATTTTAAATTTCTGGAAAATATACATATAATTTCAGATTTATAAAGATCAAATTTCATCATTTTGGAATTTTTCTAAATTATTTATGAATTTTCGAATTTTAAGCCTTAAAACCCTAATTTTATGCCCTAAAACCCTAATTTTCGATTTTTACAAACATAAATAAATACAAATTCGAAATTTTAATTAAATAAAGATATGATTTCATATTTTATAATATTAGGCCAATAAATATCAGATTTTATTTGATTTTATTCATATTTTATTAAAATATCTTATCTTATCTTATCCTATCCTATCTTATCTTATCTTATCTTATCTTATCCTATCTTATCCTATCTTATCTTATCTTATCTTTATCCTATCCTATCTTATCCTATCTTATCTTATCTTATCTTTTCTTATCTTATCCTATCCAATCTTATCCTATATTATCCTATCTTATCTTATCTTATCCTATCTTATCTTATCTTCTATGCATTTATTATAAATTGACCTTATATTATAAAAATCCTATTTGTTACCCTAAACTCTATATAAAGGGGCCATTGTCTTCATTCTTCTCCCACACACACAATAATCCCGCCTAGAAAGACACACCCACCCACACTAACCTTGCTCTCAACATACAAAACACTCCATATTTATAGAATATCTCCTACCCATATATATATATACACATAAACCCTTCCTTTTCATACACATACACATATTAGCCCCCTATACATCTCCTTAGTTCCATAAAACACTCTTGAAAAGGTATTACCAAGTTGACATAGTCCACCTAATTCATAAACTTGGTGAGACTATAAGCTCTTAAGGTGAGTGCCTTTTACATTCCTTGCTGGGGCAATGAACTATATGCTATAAATATTATTATTTGTATAGCCTACCCTGTCGTATTTATGTTATACAATCTTTCTGAAATTATATCTTGCTCCTCGCGTTTCAACAAAATACTTCTCCAAATTGTAAGTCAAGTTATATCTAAAAATATTGCATTGTCGATATTGTCAATTATATCTGTCCAAAAATGATTTCTTGACACCTTTGGGATATCATATTTTAATTATATTTTTATGTATCCCGGGTGTAAAAAACAAGTTATTGCTTTATCAACAGTTTTTGAGCCATATCTGTTTTGTTATATTTCCTGTTTACCCTTGGGGACGCCCTTGGGAAGTTTGGGCCCAGGTACTTATAAGAGGAATTTTTTCGGGCGGAACGGACCGTCGATGGAACCTTTTATATGATACCATTCCGTGAAACCAATTTCTACATACAGCCGGAGGATGACTGTAGTAGAGATTGGAGCGATGTATTGCACGGACCCGTGATACATCTCCGTCCAGTTTAATGTCGAGGTCGCTCCTTGACGAGGGAGGCATAAGGGTTTCTGTTATATTTATCCGTTTTGGGTAGTCATAAGGTTGGAGATTTTGTTCATGGCTCACTATCCGTCTTGTTTAGTTTGTATGTACACTCTTCATTCTACAATGCACTTTTCCGTGATTCATTACTTTATTGATTTTATGGATCTTATTTTCTGCATATATACTTATATATATTTGGCCTCACTAAGTCATTTGGACTTAACCCCTTGTTTCTTTCTGTTCATTACCTCAGTTTCAGGAAATTAGATTGAGAGAACTCGGTTAAGGCGGTCGGTGTCACAAGTCCTTAGTATATAGGCCTTTATTTTGTATAAAAGATTTGCTAGTTAAAAGGGAAACAGAAGCTCGCTATTTAAAGTATTGCACTTTGATAGATTATTACCATTTAATTCTATGTATATCAATTGCGTGTTTATTTTATCGTAATTTTGTTATTGGGTAAAATAAGTATGCAAGTATCAGATACCAATCGAAAAAAAAAAAAAGCACTCAGCAAGACCGTTGAGTGAGCCTTACTCGTATAGGAAGATCCTAGCGAGGGGGGTGTCACAGGTACCCACCTCCCACAGGTGTCATCAAACTAAATGTTGATGGGGGGTTTAATGCCGAGACGGGTAGAGGTGGATTTGGGCTGGTGGCTCGCAATGCTAGGGGCGATTTTCTTGGGGTGAAGGCAAGTGTTACACAAGGGCTTGGTGATCTGCTCGCGGCTGAACTTCTTGCTGTTTTGGAGGGGATTAAGTGGGCTTGTGCTATAAAGTTGGAGCGTGTTCTTTTGGAATCTGATTGTTTGCAAGCAGTGCAGTTTGTTCTTAACCCAGCAACGTGCATCTCCTTTCACAAGCAGGTGATCGATCTAATCCAACAGTGGCAAGCAAAGGTTCCACATTTTTCATTGATACATGCTAGGAGGTCGGCAAACAAGGCGGCGCACACAATTGTTAAGTTTTCCCTTAGTAACTTAGTTTTGATGGATGAGTGGGGACTTGATCCTCTGTATTGTATTCGGCAAATTTTGTATGCTGATCAGTTGAGTTCCGAAGCTATTTAACTCCCAGGGGTTCCCCCCTGTGATTTATCGATCAAAAAAATAAAAAATAAACAAGTGTGTATATATATTTAATTCCTGTGGTACTAATTAACACTGATGCTTAAACATAATATTAATAATAATTATTACTATATATTAGTTGGAAATGATATGTTTATACGTTAAAATTCATGGGTGTTTTTATTCAGTGATGGAATGGTGTCATTTATGGTTGAATCCATAAGATAAAACCAAAATATATTACGGGACAAGTAAAGTATAAAGATTAATATTTGTGGGTTATGTTGTATCCACATTGGATGTTTAACCAAGACAATTAATATATTTATATAGGTAAGTGTTGATAACTTGTAAAATTATCAACTAAGTATCGCACCAGGCGAATTGTCTCAGTCTCAATCTCATCTTTTTGTTAGAACTTAGTTTGAATTCAAAATTTAAATTTAAATGAACTATTACAAGACATTTATGTGATATTAATAATAGAAATATCTATTTTTATCTGGTACATTTTGGATTGTTATCTAGAATATTACTAATAGTTGCTGGAAGTTATACCAGTAGTTTCAAGTGAAACTTGTGTTAAGTTACAGAAATTGTTGGAACGTTTCTAGCTATTATAGTTGATTTTGATGTACCAAGTTAATGCATTAAATGCACTTTTAATGCATTAGCTCCTATGCTCCCTATAAATATATATTACAAGACTTAAAAAGGAGACATGAGAATAACTCTGACATGAGATGAAAATTTATGTGAGATCTTTGTGAGAATTTCATTTCCTGAGTGTGTACCGTAGATCTTTGTGTGTGAATATTGTGGTTCATACTTTTCCACATGTATATGTCTCTGTTAGATTATGGTAGTCCATACCTTCATTTGAATATGAGTTTTATATATCGAAACACTTGTTTACTCCTATAAAGAGCTAATTAGTTTTTGAAGTGAGATTCTTGTGTAGTTGTACGGCTTGTAAAAGAGAATCTAGACTGTCTTATTTTGGAAGTACTTTCGTTGTCCCAACACATCGGGTAGTGGGGTGAATATTTCGTTAAGGCAAGTTGGTAAAAGTCGGCGACTCAATCACAGTTGCAAATTACTAAAAAGACATTCACCAATGTCTAAAAATGCATTTTCTAGTACCAATTGCCTGAAAAGATAAGTTTTTCAAACTGATTTATTGTTTACCTTAGTCTTGTTATTAGTTGTATTTGAGTTTTACTTATCTCAAATACATATTTGTTGTATGATAGGAATCATGCATGTTTTTGGTATCACACCCGAATTATGAAACAAGACATGGTATTAATCTGAAATCATATTTGGATTTGCAGATTTAGTATGTATTAATTTTATTCGTCATTTATCTAATTGGTATCAAAATTGGAATCTATATGTTGGTGTTATACATTATATATATAGCGTTTTTCTAAGATTGCCCTAATAATACGAAATTCCAACAATTAATTTATTAAAAAAATGAGTAAACAAAAATAGTCATTAGTATAGGCAACTCTGACACTGTTACTTTACATATCTAATTTTCAGTAGCTTTTCCTTTCGTTGCGGTGTGTTTAATTTATATCTCTTTATTTATTTATTTATTTATTTTTATAATTATATAGCTCTTTGGTTCAAGATTCAAATGTGATGATATTTAAATCTTTCATTTTTTGTACACTCATTTGTAATTTTGCACCAACTAAAATGTTGGAATAAATCTTTTATGACACTTTTTGTGTTATATTTTGTATTCCAATTTTTAAGATGCATAATATATGTAAAATATTCCAATTTTTGTGTTCAATTAGTATATGTTATTGTTGGAAATGGGCTTAATTGTGATAACATTTATAGGGATTAATCAAGGATGAAGCCATTTGTGGTGTAAATCCATAGATAAAGTCTTGTTAAATGTTGTCTGTATGTTAAAGGATAAGTGTAAAATTCCATATGGGATATTTAACCTTGACAATTCCAGTATTTATGCGGTTAAGTGTTGTTGTAGTGTAAACTAAATAGTTAAGTACCGCATATGGGTAGTCCCACACGCAACTACGGGCGTTGGGGTGAATTGTCACGGTCTTGGTCTTATCTTTAACTGAACTAGCCCTGGAATTATGTTTGAATTTTAAATTCAAACTTAATTTCAACCGTTATAGAATATTAATGTACAACATTAATTTTGAAACGGTTAACGGTTACAGAATATTAATACGCGATATCGATTGTTGAGTAACCGACGACTGTTACTTGCAGTTACGAATTCAGATATAACTATCTGAAACGTTACAAACGGTTACAGCAGTTACAGTTTTAGAATTAATTATTGGCATTAATATCCTGTATTATTTTTCCCTATAACTAGCAGCTCTTGTTCCCTGCAAAACACACAGAATAGACACAGAACGAAACAAAGAGAGAGAATAGAAAGTAAACTATTTAAGAAATTGATTAGTCTTAGAGTGTATACACTTGATTCTTTCGGGTGTGTGTTTTGTGTTGCATACACAACCACTTGAGTTGATTAGCTTTCTAAGTGAGGTTCAAAGTAGCAGTGCGGTTTGAAACGGGCCTCTGGACTGTCTTATCCTGGAAGGAGTATCGCAGGCCCATCGCACCGGTCAGTGGGGCGAATATTTCTTTAAGGCAAACAGGCTTAACCTAGTGATTCAGTCGTACTTGTTCAAATAAATACTGATAAATCAACTGAACTTTCTTGTTTATTTATTTATTTAAAGCATTGTTTAATTTGTTTAGGCTATAGTGTTTTTCACTGTAAAACTATTATTGCATTGTATTTATATTATAGAATAAATCCACCCACGAGAATATCGATTTTTAGATATTCTGTTATATTGTTATCCAACAATCTTAAAGAAATATTCGGGATTTATTCGTTTAATGTATTTATAATGGCGTCGAGTTCAACTGCTGGTTCATTTGGTTTCTGAAAAATTGACTTGAGCGGTTTGCCTGAACCATTTGCTGGCCAATTCTTTAAACGTTGGCAACAACGAATGAAGATTTGGTTCACAATAAAGGGGCTCTTGTCTGTAATTCAGACTGACAAACCCATACCTACTGATACTGACCTAAAGACTAATGAAATCGCAATATGGACTGAGCGAGACCAAATAGCCAGAGGGATCATTTTGTCAGGTTTGTCAAATGTTCTCTTCGATGTATATTGCTCAGACTCCTATACTGCAAAGTCACTTTGGGAAGCATTGGATAAAAAATACAATACTGAGGAGCAAGGGCTCAAAAAGTATTCTATTTCAAAATTCATGAAGTATCAAATGGTTAAAGGTAAGTCAGTGTCTGAACAAACCCATGATCTGATTAACCTGGAACATTCACTTGCTGATGCTGAAATGAAACTTCCAGAAAAGTTTATGGTTATGGCAATTATTGAAAAATTTCCTAGATCTTGGGAAAGTTTCGGAATGTCTTTAAAACATCAAAAAGGAAACTTATCCCTCGATGATTTAATGATTGCCATAAGTATAGAAGAGGAACATAGGAATCAAACACACTCGGTACCAGTTGAATTCCAATCAAAAGCAAATATTTTGACTATTGGAAAGAAAAACCCTAAGCTGAAAAATGTCAATCCGAATTCTAAAACCATTGAAAAAGGAAAAGCCAAAGCTAAAAAGCCAAAAGCAAACAAACCATGCCAGACTTGTGGGCAGGTTGCTCATTATACCAGGGATTGTCCCAACAAGGTAGAAAAAGGAATGACCAAACCAAAACCCTCAGGACCAGCAGTCAACATGGTTGAGGCTAGCATTGCTAGTTCTCATGGACACGTTGACGGGTATGTTTTTTTTGAACCCGAACTTTTGACTATTTATGAACCATTCGATTGGCTTATTGATACTAGAGCAAATGTGCACGTTTGTGCTGATAAGTCTCTATTTGGGTCGTACCAGCCAATTGATGGACAATCTGTGAGGATGAGAAATGCAAGTGCTACACAAGTACTTGGGATAGGACGCGTGGACCTAAGGTTTCCTTCAGGGTGCACACTATCTCTGCAACGAGTGCATCACGTCCCTTCTGTCAGACGGAACATTATTAGTGGTTCAATGTTAGTCAAAGAGGGTTGTGAGCTTTCATTTAAGCTGAACAAAGTTGTAATTTTACATTACGGAACTTTTATTGGCAAAGGCTATTTATCTGAAGGTTTATTTAAAGTATGGATTGAATATGCTAGTGTTTCTAGTTCCAATAGTTCAAACCTTTATAACTCTATTGTAGTTAATAATATAGAAAATCCCCCTGTATGGCATGCACGATTGGGTCATTTAAATTTCGGTTCTATTAAAAGAATGATGAATTTAAATCTGATTCCAACGCATGACATTGGACAAAATCACAAATTTCAAGTGTGTGTAGAAGCTAAAAAAGTAAGAAAACCCTATCAAACAGTTGAAAGGGATACTGAAATACTTGATTTAGTACATACAGATATTTGTGAGTTCAATGGGGTCTTAACACGAGACCGGAGTCGATACTTTATCACCTTTATAGATGATTACAGTAAATATTGTTATGTTTATTTAATGAAACATAAAGATGAAGCACTTGAAAAGTTTATCATTTTTAAGAATGAAGCTGAAAATCAAACCGGCAAGAAACTTAAAAGAGTACAATTAGATAGAGGTCGTGAATATGAGTCAAACTCGTTTGTTGAATATTGCTTGGTATTATTCATGAAGAGACTCCTCCATATTCACCTTCCTCGAATGGTGTAGCAGAACGTAAAAACAGAACATTTAAAGACATGATTAACAGTTTGCTTTTGAATTCTGGATTGCCGAAATATATGTGGGGAGAGGCTTTGAATACGGCTTGCCATATTCTAAATAGAGTCCCTCTGAAACATAAAGAACACACTCCATTCGAATTCTGGAAAGGCAGAAAATCGAGCTTAAAATATTTTCGTGTGTGGGGATGTCTTGCAAAAGTCTTAGTCCCTGAACACAAACGGAAGAAGCTTGGTCCAAAAACTATTGATGCAGTCTTTCTGGGCTATGTGGAAACAAGTTATGCCATGAGATTCTTAGTCATTAAGTCTGAGATTTTTGGCATAGAGGTTAACACAATAGTCGAATTACGTGATGCTACATTCTTCAAAAATGTATTCCCTTTGAAACAAGGAATACCCGAAGATGTTTTGACTTTAGATTCTGCCCTCACATCTGGTTCGATTCCCGAACATGTGGAAAGGTTGACAAATAGGGGGGTAAATCCAAGTAGTTCCGGTTCTACTTTTGATGAGGCTAATGAATCTCGCCATAGTAAGCGGGCCAGGATCGCGAAAGATTTTGGAAGAGACTTTGTCACTTACAATATCGAGGATGATCCTGTGACTTTCAAAGATGCTATGGCTTCTTCTGAGGCTAAGCATTGGAAAGTAGCTATCAAAAGTGAAATTGACACTATTGTCTCCAACGGGACATGGGAACTAGTTGATTTACCGCCGGGATATACTACGACTGGATATAAATGGATCTTTAAGAAGAAATTGAAAACTGATGGTACTATTGATAAGTATAAAGCTAGATTGGTTGCCAAAGGGTTTAGGCAAAAAGAGGGGATTGACTACTTTGATACGTATTCCTCTGTAGCTCGATTAACTATAATCTGCATGTTGATTGCACTGGCTTCCATATATAACTTCTCTATCCATCAGATGGATGTGAAGACAGCCTTTTTGTATGGTGATCTAGAGGAAGAGATATATATGGAACAACCAGAGGGATTTGTAGCTGTCGGGAGTAAAAATAAAGTCTGCAAGCTTGTCAAATCTCTTTATAGGTTGAAACAAGCGCCTAAATAATGGCATGAAAAGTTCGATAAAACTATATTGAACTTTGGGTTTGTTGTAAATGATAATGATAAGTGTGTCTACTGCAAAATAAATGGTGATTCATATATCGTTTTATGCCTGTATGTGGATGATATATTATTAATAGGGTCAAATCTTGAGATGATTAATGAGATGAAAGAATTCTTGAAAAGTAAGTTTGAAATGAAGGACATAGGTGAAGCTAGTGTGACTCTAGGACTCAAGTTGATTTGGTCAACTGAGGGTATAACGATTTCTCAATCTCATTATGTTGAGAAGATAATTGAGAAGTTTGGTTACACTAACGGTAGAATCCTAAAAACACCTTATGATCCTTCTGTGACTCTTTTCAAGAATAAGTCTGGTACTCCAGTGTTTCAATTAAGATATTCTCAAGTGATTGAAAGCTTACAATATTTAGCTAATGGTACGAGACCAGATATTTCATTTGCAGTCTCTAAGTTGGCTAGATATACGAGCTGTCCTGATCGTACTCATTGGGAGGCTTTGGATAGGGTAATGAGGTACCTTAAAGGTACAAGTTCCCTTGGACTGCATTACGAAAAATTCCCTGAAGTTCTTGAGGGATTTAGCGATGCAAGTTGGATTGTCCAAAACTCCGGGAGTAATGGATGTACAGGGCATGTATTTACTCTAGGTGGAGGCGTTGTCTCCTGGAAGTCTGCAAAATAGACAATCATAACTCGGTCTACATTTGAGGCTGAGTTATGTGCTTTAGATACTACTGGAACTGAGGCTGAGTGGCTGTATGGGTTGATGTGTGGGTTACCCATGGTGGGTAAATATGTCCCTGCCATTGCCTTGCATTGTGATAATCAAACCACAATTGCAAAAATACAGAGTTCCAAGTATAATCAAAAGACTAAGAGACACATCCAAGTTAGACTGAAGTTTATAAGGGAGATAGTGTCTGAAAGAATTGTAGCCATTGATTTTGTTGGTATCAAAGACAATGTGGCTGATTCTTTAACGAAAGGACTTGAGTTCAACTCATTCCAAAAAGCCAGGTTGAGGATGGGACTTATAACCCATTGAGTTTACATCGACAGTAGCAACCCAACCTACCAAGTGGAGATCCTACAAGGAAGGTTCAATGTGGTATAAACAAAATGTCGGGTATAAACGTTAGCACCTAAATTTAGACTGGTACTATGTACCTGAAGTCTTTCCTCTGGTATACCTGGGAGGTGCTGTATTACTGCTAGTATAGTAAGAGCCCTGCTCTGAATGGGTTCGAGGTCTTAAGTGACGAGATGTGAGCAATACATCTTCGAAGATACCCAGCTAATGAATATTATCGTGTGGCCGCGATTAGAGGAGACGGGTTACTCCTTGAAAAATATTCATGAAACAGGATCAGGACACATGGCAATTAACGTGTCACCCCTGAAGATTGCTAAACTCGATGTAATATGTTGTTTCCAATAGACGTCATCACAACCAAGGTTCAAATTCAAGGCATATGTCTATTTGTTCCTGTGATGACATAAGTTGGATAACTAGATAGTGGTTCCAATCGGAAGGTACCATTATTAAAAGCATTTTATGAGTATGCAAGACAGGACTTTACGCTATGTATTTGGGGGGGAGTGTTGGAAATGGGCTTAATTGTGATAACATTTATAGGGATTAATCTAGGATGAAGCTATTTGTGGTGTAAATCCATAGATAAATTCTCGTTAAATGTTGTCTGTATGTTAAAGAATAAGTGTAAAATTTCATATGGGATATTTAACCTTGACAATTCGAGTATTTATGCGGTTAAGTGTTGTTGTAGTGTAAACTAAATAGCTAAGTACCGCATATGGGTAGTCCCACACGCAACTACGGGCGTTGGGGTGAATTGTCACGATCCTGGTCTTATCTTTTACTGAACTAGCCCTGGAATTATGTTTGAATTTTAAATTCAAACTTAATTTCAACCATTACAGAATATTAATACACAACATTAATTTTGAAACGGTTAATAGTTACAGAATATTAATATGCGATATTGATTCTTGAGTAACCGACGGTTGTTACTTGCAGTTACGAATTCAGATTTAACTATTTGAAACGTTACAAACGGTTACAGCAGTTACGATTTTAGAAATAATTAATGGTATTAATATCCTGTATTATTTTTCCTGTTCTTTTGTTTTTGGGAAAATTCCTAAATATCCCTCTGTGGGTTGGAAAACTAGCAGAAAATCCCCTGTGGTTTATAAATATGCAAAAAAACCCCTGTGTTTTCCTAAATCCTGCACACGTGCCATCACCGTCAGATCCCTCTTAACGGCGTTAGTTTTTTATCGAATTGTCCGTTTTACCCTTAATACTATTTGTTGTCTGAAAGTGGGATGACCCAATCCTCTCGTTGAGAGAGAATTTACAGTCAACACTTCAATTCTAGGGTTTTGTTTGATAAAAAAATTGGGAACAATTGTGTACTGAGGATTTCTTCGATTTGGGAGGCATGATTTTGAGAGAATCGGTCATGAAGATTGAAAAATTCGAATATTTGTCAAGAGATAGTGGAAGAACGCTGCTCGGCATAGGGCGCAGTACGCATGAAAGGTAACTTTCTAATCTCCCCTTGTACTTTTCATTATTTTTGTTTATGCAAATAATTAAAGTTTGTGATCTCCCTTTTTGGGTTAAAATCGTTGTGTGATGAGCTTTTGGTCCCCACCCCGAAATATATTTGTTTCTTGTCGTCTGTTGGGCATATGGTCCCAAAACCCTAATTTGTGAACAATTAGGTTAAAATCATTGCGTGATGAGCTTTTGGTCCCCACCCCGAAATATGTTTTTTCTTGTTGTCTGTTGGACATATGGTCCAAAACCCTAATATGTGAACAATTATGTTTGAATGAATAGATTAATAAACAGGGGGTATGGGGAATCTTTGTTAGCATGAATATTATTTTGTTTTGATTAGGTTTTGAAATGTAATATTTTTATTTGTTAGTTAGGTATTTATCTAAATAAAGCTATGTTATTTAATGCAGAAAATGACATTGGGGGACTATGCTGACTTCTATTTGTGGGTTGTGGGTTCAATTGTATGGGTCCCAAAGGTTAAATATTTTGGGAGGTATAAGGTCTGGTTCCCTAATGTAGATAAAGAAAGATTCTTTTACAATGATTTGATTGATATGTATGTTAAGGCTGGTGGGAAAGCTTGTAATATTGTGTTTTATTACTGTCTTCCTAGGCACGAGTTAGATGATGGGATTAGAATACTTAGGGGGGATCAGGGTGTATTACAACTAATTAGAGCTTTTAAAGGCATTCAAGATATTTTGCTTTATGTTGAGGATAAAGAAGGTCCCACATTGACAGTGAACCAAGATGGGGATGTAATTAAGAATGTGGAAAAACAGCTAGCCTTAACTTATCTTGAAGACTTAGTAGGTGATGATGTGAATGTGGTTAATGATGGTTTGCAGACTGATGATGTAAATGATGATTTGAATGTGGCTAATGATGGTTTGCAGACTGATGATGTGAATGATGATTTGAATAATAGTGTGAATTTGCCTGTGAATGATGATTTGAATGTTAATGTGAATGAAGATTTGAATGATAATTTGAATGTTAATGTGAATGATGATGTGAATGATAAGTTGGATGATTTGAATGATAATGTGAATAATCTTGGTGGTTATGAAACTACTTTGAATGAGGGTGAGTTGGGTGATCAGGGTGTTGGGAAAGGTATAGCTGATCAGTGTGGGAGTAGTGGGGCAGGGTTGGGTGACCGGGGTGTTGGGGAAGGAGTGGACATTAGGGAAAGGGTAGTGGAGGATGAGTCAGATTCTTCTGATAGGTCTAGTTGTCCTTCTTGGATGTTTGAGGACTTTGAAGGTCCACTTGATGATGACATATTTGAGTCTAGGACCCCTAACCAACTAAAGAAATTGTATAAGTCTCTTGAGAAAGATAGGTAGAAGAAAAAAGTTGTAGAGAACAATGGGCAGTATGCTGAGGATGAGGTGAATATAGAGGGAGATGATTGGTGTAGTGACCCTGACAATGATGATGAATTAGAATCTTTGGAGGGCAGTGATGATGATAAGCCTAGGTATCCTTTGTGGAATGAAGAAATGGACAAAAAAGATGTGGACTTGTTTGTGGGTCTTAGGTTCACTACAAGGGAGGAGTATATGTCTGTGTTAAGAAATTGGGCAGTTAAAAGGGGATGGGACCTTAAATTCTTAAAAAATGAAAGGTACAAAATCACTGCAGTGTGTAAAAAGGGCTGTAATTAGAAGATTCATGCCTCAACTGTAATGAAAGGAACCACATTTCAGATCAAATCATTAAAAGGTAGCCATGATTGTTCACATAATTTTTACAACAAACAGGCTAATTACAAGTACATAGGCAAAAGAATAGAAAAATTTGCAAGGGATAATCCAGATGAGGGGATGATATCATTGAAGACTAAGATTAAAAGGGATGTGGAGGTAGAAATTAGTCTTAACAAGGTTTATAGGGCCAAAAGGTATGCAAAACAACTAATCAAAGGAGATATAAAAGAACAATATAATAGGCTCTATGAGTATTGTGCAACTGTTGTGAAACATAATCCAGGGAGCACTTTAGTGCTCAAAGTTAACAGGGATTTCAATCCAGCTGTGTTAGAGAGGATGTATTTTGTTTGAAAAGTCTAAGGCATGGGTTTTTAGATGGGTGTAGGCCATTGATAGGGCTAGATGGATGTTTTTTGAAGGGTTTGTACAAGGGTCAGTTGTTGTGTGCTGTGGGTAGAGATGGGAATGAGAACTTGTATCCTATAGCTATTGCTTATGTAGAGGTTGAGAAATTTGATAATTGGGATTGGCTCTTGGGATTGTTGCTTAGAGATATAGGCTCTCATAATGAAAAGGGTTAGGCTTTTATAAGTGATAGTCAGAAAGGGCTACTTGAAGTTGTTGCACACCATGCACCAAATGCTGAACACAGGTTTTGCATGAGACATTTGTACAATAATTTCAAGATGAAGTTTAAAGGAGAGCAACTGAAGACCCTAATCTGGAAGGCTGCAACTACTTACAGTGTGAAGAGGCACCTCAGATTGATGAAGGAGATTTAAAGAACCATGCCCAAAAGAGGTCATGACCAGACAGCTTTTGAGTGGCTGCATGAGATACCAGCCCATCATTGGGCAAGATGTTTTTTTCCTATAAGGACAAAATCTGATGTCAATGTGAACAATATGACTGAATCATTCAACAGTATGATTTTGGAGGCCAGGGACATGCCAATAATAGAGATGTTTGAATGGATTAGAAGAAAATTTATGAAAAGAATCCAAACAAAGAGACAAGGAATGGAGGCTTACAATGGCAATATTTGCCCCAACATAGCAAAGAAAATTGAAGTTCAAAGAAAAGAAAGCAGACATTGCTTTCCCACATGGGCAGGACAGTATAACAATGAAGTGATGCACTATATGGATAACCATATAGTGTATTTGAATGAAATGCACTGCAGCTGTGGAATGTTCCAGTTAGTGGGGTATCCATATTGCCATGCACTTGCTTGTGTAAATTACCATAGACTGAACGTGGAGAATTATGTGCATGCCTAGTTCAAGAAAGATGTGTACCTAAGAATTTATAGCCATATGATTCATCAAGTGCCTGGGATGCATGATTTTGAGGAGTCCCCTCTTGGGGTTGTGGATCTCCACTCATTAAACCAAGGGCAGGAAGGCCCAAAAAGGTCAGAAGAAAGGATGCAAATGACATCAGAAAAGAGAGTGTGGTGTCAAAAAAGGGTCTGTCAACAACTTGTTCAAAGTGTTTAATGAAAGGGCATAATATGAGATCTTGCAAGAATCCCATTCACCAAAAATCCAAGTTTTTCAAGGTCAGTGATGAACAAATCAATGTTTTTTGAATTGTTTTATTTCAACACTTAAACTAACATATTGTCTTTTATTTATAGCAACATACTACAACAACATATGAGGATAGTCATGGAGGACAATCAGAAGCTTCTGCTTCAAATACACAGGTATTCTTTAAATCATTTCAAGTATAACGTTTGAAATTGCATACTTATTATTGTCCCAATGAATTTTTTGTTGGTATTACAAAATCAAAATGAACAAGGATCAAGTGTGCCTACAGACAATATAGATGTTCAGAGGCCACCTTTTTCAAGTGCTACTTCATCAAGTAGGATGTCGGTGCCCACTCCATCTAGAGTGCCATTTCAGGTATAAACAAATAATTTTAACCAATTATTCTCTTAATGTTCAAGGTTTCTATGTAATAAATATTCTTTTAAACATAAGTGCTAAGGCAAGCAGGGGCCCCAAGCGCCTCACAAGAAGCACATACACAAGCTCAAAAGAGGCCACCAAGATGCAGAACCTGCACAGCAGGCGCATAACACTTTTAGGAAGCCAACAATATCCTCAAGACTCAAAGAAGTATCTTCCTCTTACAAGCCAAGGCAGGGTGGTTCATCCCACATTAGTTCATCCTTTTCAGCTCCAAAACAATAAAGTTCATAAATTAGGGATGCTTTTGTTAGTGTTTTGTACTTGAATTTTTTGGGCAGATATTGTGTGACTCAGTCCCACCTCATGTATTTTTTGCTACTTGGTTGTGTTGTGCACAACACCAAACATAATATTTGGGTTGTTTTTGTGTCGTACACAATGTTACTAGTAAGCATTTTGAATTGTTGGTCTATTATGCACAATGGTATTTGGTACGTTGATAATACATAATTTCCATCGAAGTTCAAGGCAATTTACATTCTTACAGTGTACAGTTCATTTGTTTGTCTATTTCAATAGTACTGCTAAAAGCGAAACAAGGACCAAAAAAATGAGGGTTTTCATCAACCCTTGACTCCTCTCTACATTTTGCATTTTACTCATCAACTCTTGCCTTAAATGAGCCAAGTCTTCCCCATCTTGTTTCTTTGATTCCACCTCTTCTAAGTCTGGAATTCTTGATGAGCTTCCTCGTGCATTTCTTACAGAAATATTGTCAGGTTCTTGTGCATTTTTAACTGAAATATTGTCAGGTTCTAGCCACTGAAACCATTGACATTTGTTATAGTGGCAACAACTAAACAATTTTCCAACTGTGTCTTTACCAGGACCAACAACCCTAATTGCAGCATGTTTTGTGCAATAGCAGTTAGGGGTTGTGTACCTCAAGTCAAGTTTAGGCAACTCTTGATTCATTGAAGTTGAAGAACGAGACATTCTGTATAAAGCAAAAAAAAGGTTCTAAATATAAATGCACAAAGATATGAAATTTTTTTTAAAAAAAAAAGAAGCTCACTTACTGTAAAAATGGTAGAAACAAAAACTCAGCTTGGTAGAGAGAAGAAGACGTACTAAAAGAAACCCTTGAGACCCATATATACAATGGAGAAAGGGTATTTTGGACAAAACCAACATCTACTAATTGACAAGTGGGCAAAAATTGACTCATCTTCACACTCAATGCGCGTTAATATCACTCTCCATCATCCATGGACGGAAGGGGGATAACAGGCAGGATTTAGGAAAACACAGGGGTTTTTTTGCATATTTATAAACCACAGGGGGTTTTCTGCCAGTTTTTGAAACCACAGGGGGGTATTTAGGAATTTTTCCTTTGTTTTTTAAAGTAACTTAATGCATGACCTTTTAATTATATTATTTCACACACACACACACACACACATATATATATATATACATATTTTTACATATTTATATGTATAGAATGATAAAAATAAAATTAATAAATTACATATTTTTAATTTAATAAATTTGAGTCATGTATTTTATACACACACACACGTATATATATATATACACAAATTATTATTATTATAAGTTCAAAACAATAAAAAAAATTCATAATTTTTAAGTACAAATTAAAAGTTTCTTATTTTCCTAATAAAAATGAATGAGCCACCTCACGCACCAGCACACTAATTTTGGATGAAAAATTGAAAAACTTTCCAAACCAATGCAAAAGTCACAGTTAGCTAGTAAAACTGGAAAAAAAAAAAAAACTGAAATAACTCCTAAACTTTGAGCCACCTTAACAATGTCCCATCATAAATTGGATATCCTATCAAAAATTGGTCTAAAATTGCCATTTGTTAAAATTACAGGACCAAAATCGAAGCTGTCTAATCAAAAGGACTAAAATCCAAAATGAGTAAAGTTATAGGACTAGAAATGGACTTTTCCCTCTTGCTAGAAACACTGCTCGATATATAGATAGTAGGGGCTCATTGGGACAGGCCTTTTTCAAAAGAACAGTATTTGCCTTTGTTTTAATTAAAAACATTTCATTAAAAAAAATTAATAAAAAATGTATTTCCTAACAATTTGGTATTTGATCAGTTTGGATAAATTATTTGAGTTATAAATGAAGTTTGTAACTCTACTTTGTATATATGGAATCTATTATTAGATTGGATACAAATAATGTCTTTACTTATTTAAATCCAAATTTTGAATGAATGAGAAATTAATTATAAAAGTGTGCCACTTAAAAATGATAAAGTTAGGAAATAGGAACGCATTTAATAAAACCATCCATAGAGGAAAAATAAGGAAAGATTAATCAATTAATATAATTCAAGACATAAGGTGCGGCGCATGCATGGGCATCCAGGTTCATTTTTTCGAGCAATTCGATTCTGACCAAGTTGGTGCACAGACGGGTTTCAGTTCATTCATAATTGTACTTTGGCGACAATTGGCGTTTAAATCGTTAGCCCTTATATGGGGCGAATTTGTCTTAAAAATAGAGAATCAAACTATCGTCTCGACTTCACATATAGAAATCACCATACTGTGTTTGTAACAAAATATGAATATTTGTTTGGATTTTTTTCAAAGAATTAGAAGCCAGATAAAACCCAAAATGTGGTTTCCTTTTATATTTTTAATCACCATCATATTCTCCATGCCACGGACAATATGAACATAAGTAGCTATTTATTGAGTTTTAGTTATTAATACTAGCAATATGAGCACATTCTATGTAGGAGTATTTATTTGGTTAAAATCGCGCATTTCAGGTTTTTAGTTTGATTAGTCTAAAATTTTGAATTGTAAAACCGAAAATTGAACTGAAACATGTTCGGTTTGGTTTTAACCAAAATCATTCGATTAAAATACAAAAAAATGAAATCTTATGAAAATTTAAAAAAAATGAAAAAAAACCTGGAAAAAACTAGGAAAAAACTAAGAAAAAACAATATATATATATATATCAAAAAGCACACAATATATTTGGTATTGCATGTCGTAGTAATTTTGAGTCCAAAAGGAAAATTCATTTGGGTGAGTTATCTCCTAAAAATGCTTTCTTTCTTTCCCCAAAATGACTCTCCCCCCATATTTGTAGCCATCTTTTTTCCATATTGAGAAAAGAAGCAATAGGTATGGAAAATAGCATTGATAAAAGAAAAAGGAACAAATAAGTCATAACTGTAGTTGTTTTTGAAGGTGTACATGTATCAATCAATATATAAATATGGTATATATTTACCATATATTTACAAGTAAATATCTTTATGTATGTATATATATTAAAACAAATTCAGTCTTTCGGTAAACTGCAGTTTTTTAATTGAAAAAATCGAAAACCGATTTTTTTAAACTTAAAAACCAAAAATCAAACCCAGTATGCTTCAACTCGGTTCAGTTCCACTCGATTTTTCCGATTTTTGATAGGTTTGGTTGGTTTTCGATTTTTTTTTTGAACTCCTATATATCTATGCTTGTGCTGCAAATTTTAATATTTATTAAATTTTCTATTTGCGTATATCAATTTTTAATAATTTTTTATACAATTATCAAAATCTATAATTACTGAAAAGATAGTTTAAAGAAAATATTAATAGTGGCAAACAACAAGTAAAACAAACATAGGAGAAAAAAGAGAAATAAATAAAAAACAAAAACTAAGTTGAAAGTGGTGGCTGGGAACAATTAGTGAAAATGGAGGGACATTGACGCATGATCACATAGATTGGAAGCTAATTAAACAGCAATCAATCCCAAAAATGTCCATATTTTAGAGACCTATTATTCGAAAAGTACGATTCTCCTTTCTTTAATTAAAGAACTAGAAGCTCCTAAAACTTATATTTTGTACCCTCAACTTCTAAATTTTACAACTCATAAAAAAAAAAGAACCTTCTAAAGTTTACATAAATAACATAGAATGTTACGAATCCAACATTTTGTATATGTTGTTTTAAGGAATAATCTCAAACGGTTTTGAAACATTTTTATCGTATAAATGTTCTGTTAAACATGTAACAAATGCTTTAGAGGCTCCTTACTTTCTTTAACTTCTGAAACTTTTTATGTTTCTTACTCTCAAGTTCTAAATTTTACAATTCATCAAGAAAATAAAAAAAGAACCTTCTAAAGTTTACATAAATAACATAGAATGTTACGAATCCAACATTTTGTATATTTTGTTTTAAGGAATAATCTCATACGGTTTTGGAACATTTTTATCGTATAAATGTTCTGTTAAACATGTAACAAATGCTTTAGAGGCTCCTTACATTCTTTAACTTCTGAAACTTTTTATGTTTCTTACTCTCAACTTCTAAATTTTACAACTCATCAAGAAAATAAAAAAAGAAGCCTTATAAAGTTTACATAAAAAACATAGAATGTTACGAATCCAACATTTTGTATATTTTGTTTTAAGGAATAATCTCAAACGGTTTTGGAACATTTTTATCGTATAAATGTTCTGTTAAACATGTAACAAATGCTTTAGAGGCTCCTTACATTCCTTAACTTCTGAAACTTTTTATGTTTCTTGCTCTCAACTTCTAAATTTTACAACTCATCAAGAAAATAAAAAAAGAACCTTCTAAAGTTTACATAAAAAACATAGAATGTTACAAATCCAACATTTTGTATATTTTGTTTTAAGGAATAATCTCAAACGGTTTTGGAACATTTTTATCGTATAAATGTTCTGTTAAACATGTAACAAATGCTTTAGAGGCTCCTTACATTCTTTAACTTCTGAAACTTTTTATGTTTCTTGCTCTCAACTTCTAAATTTTACAACTCATCAAGAAAATAAAAAAAGAACCTTCTAAAGTTTACATAAAAAACATAGAATGTTACAAATCCAACATTTTGTATATTTTGTTTTAAGGAATAATCTCATACGGTTTTGGAACATTTTTATCGTATAAATGTTCTGTTAAACATGTAACAAATGCTTTAGAGGCTCCTTACATTCTTTAACTTCTGAAACTTTTTATGTTTCTTACTCTCAACTTCTAAATTTTACAACTCATCAAGAAAATAAAAAAAGAACCTTCTAAAGTTTACATAAATAACATAGAATGTTACGAATCCAACATTTTGTATATTTTGTTTTAAGGAATAATCTCAAACGGTTTTGGAACATTTTTATCGTATAAATGTTCTGTTAAACATGTAACAAATGCTTTAGAGGCTCCTTACATTCTTTAACTTCTGAAACTTTTTATGTTTCTTACTCTCAACTTCTAAATTTTACAACTCATCAAGAAAATAAAAAAAGAACCTTCTAAAGTTTACATAAATAACATAGAATGTTACGAATCCAACATTTTGTATATTTTGTTTTAAGGAATAATCTCAAACGGTTTTGGAACATTTTTATCGTATAAATGTTCTGTTAAACATGTAACAAATGCTTTAGAGGCTCCTACTTTCTTTAACTTCTGAAACTTTTTATGTTTCTTACTCTCAATTTCTAAATTTTACAACTCATCAAGAAAATAAGAAAAGAAACTTCTAAAGTGAAAAGATAAAGCAAACTAAATACAAAAGATAAAGATATGAGTGAAAAGGGAGGTAAGAAAAGAGAGAGAGAAATAATATATCATGTTTAAAAGTAAGGAGAGAAAGTGAGAGAAAAAAAGCTAGATCAAGACACCAAACAATTATTAGACGGTATTGTTGCTTTATAAAAATGTATAGATGTTAGCAACCTTTTGGGAAATTGTTAAATTTCTATTGTTTTGTAGTATATATGTAATATACCAATTATGTTAATAATAACTTTTTATATTAAATATTTACTTTATAGTAAACAGTTAATCATGCCATCAATAGTGTTGTTGGTGGGGGGTGGGGGGGGTTGGGTTTAGATGAAAGGAACAATTAACAATTAATATGTGCATGTTCGTAGGGACATGCACATGAAAATTGGTCATTTCTTGCTGCTAGATTTGCGACAAGAAATTGAATTGCCACCAAAGGCAATCAAAGTTTTCATCAAATCTTATTTCAAATTCAAGTGCAAGTTTTGCTCACTTAATTAATCAAATCTTCTTCATCCAACTGCCCACAATCTGACCTTGTTTTCCCCATACTCCAGTGCACTCTTCACTCCTCAAATTCTCCTAAGATTTGCTATAAAAAGAAGGAATAAATAACTTGTACTTCACCCTGTGAAACTGTGATCGAGTAGGTAATTTTAAACCTCAATAACATTCTCAATTCTTGTTAAAATTAATTCTCATCTATTCTTCTTGCTTCATATTATTTCCTTAATCATTTAGGTTCCTAAAACTCCCTACAGTTTGATCCAGAGATGAGCTGAAAGTTGGCTGATGACTAGACGTAGAAAATCGTATCGATAATCTTGTAAGCAACTAGCCATTTTTCGAGCTCTCTATTTTACTCGTTACTTATCCAAATTTATTATACTTGATACTGGTAGAAACCTTGCATTATGAGCATTTGGTATGTGTTTATTTTTGACCAAAATTAGTTCTCCTAAGATTTTTAGGAGCTTTGGACATGGGTCCTCTGTTTTAGGTTACCAAAAGCTTCCTGTGAGTAGCTTACTTCAAACTCTCATAATTGTTTCGTCTCTAACTCAAATTGGACAAACTTTGTCCCTTGAAATCTTGATGAACATATTTTTAAATGGTGCTAAATTAGATCTAAAACACCTTTGTACGTATCTATATAAATTCTCAAAGTCGGCTATGCAAAATAATTTTTTGGAATTTAAAAAAAAATTTCAAATTTTGAGTTTCATTAAGCAATATTCAGGCGTTCATAACTCTCAACGTTTGTCCCAATTTTACGAAATTTGTGTCCTTGGAAAGCTTGTAGAATGAAGTTTCATAACATACTAGGTTCAGATCAAGACCAAATTTGTTAGACCTATGTAATCCCTTAAAGTTGGTTGCCTGGAATAGCTAATGCCGCCACAAGCCCCGTCTTGCTCCCTACGACCGTTTGCCCTCCTGTTTTTTCACATAAATGAGATCACCATCTTATGGGTAACTGAAACATATGATCAATTTCAAAATTGAAAAAAGTTTGAATGATCAATTTTCACATAAATGGGATCATTATCTTATGGGCAAGTGCAAGGTTTGAAGCTTCCCAAGGGGGTTAGTGGTGTTTTGCGTCGCCTAGGAAAGGGGTAAATGTAATATTCGAACTTCACTGCATGGGGATTTGTAAAACTGTTGGGCTGCTAATGGGGGGCGTTAATTTAAGTCTCAGTATAAGATTGACAATTTACCATTTCTTCAACTTGGGCTCAGATCTTCTTGGTTTTATGGACTTTGAACTAGGTATCTTTTAATACCTTTGTATTGGGCTAGAGTTATTTTTATTTGGTCACATTTAGGGCAATCAAATGGTCAGATTTGGATCAAATTTGCAAAATCCAAATCCCTATTTCAATATCGCGATTCGACCAACCCTGTCGGGAGTTAAATTCTTTATCAGTGATTCAAATCCCTTTAAAAATTTGAAACACAACAAAAACAAACAAACAAACCTAAACCGAATAACAGTGAAAAAAATTGAAATTTTAATATTAAGTAATCAATAAAAGTATTTATCCCTTGTGTAAAAAACAAATCTTAATAAGGTAGACTAATATTTTTAGAATGTGCATGACAACTATATATATTATTTTGGCTAAAATGTTACTTTGGAAAATAAAGAATAGTGTATTATTAATTATAATAGCATATATCTGACATTTTGGTAAACTTCTTCACTAGTATTATATATATAAGATTATTAATTTAATAAAAATATGATTAAAATTCGGATTCGTATCTTTTAACGTCGGATTGTTTGACTCCGTATCTTATTTACTTATTTTGGAGTATAGATATTTATAGTTTGATATGATCTATCAGATATCTTTCTCGAATGAATATGTAAAAATTTGGATTGGGCTCGGGTCTGATTCGGATTAAAATCGTCACAATTGACAACCCTATTTTTCCCTCTTGAATTTGGGATGGACTTCATGCTTAGTTATTTATGTGGGCTGTTCTTTGCTGTGGACCACTCTTCATGCTTAGTTTTTCGTTTCTAGGTAAGAAGCGTTGCCAATGGAGTGGATTAGTCTAAATCCGATCCGATTTTAAGCATATTCAACTAAATAAAATATCTAATGGAGCAGATTTGATTACGAATATTCGTAATCTGAAATAAATTGATAGGATATGGAATCAAGTCCGATCCGTTAAAGACCTTAATCCGAACTTTAATGATTCTTTTTATTGGACTAATACCTTTTTTTTTTTGGATTAATATAGGAGTTAAATTTATAAAACCCCTTGTGTTAAGCCTAATTAGCATATAAATCGCTGTGTTATAAAAATTTGTCTTAAAACCCTCGTGTTTTTTAAAATTCGTACACTGCCCCTTGGAGCCATTTGCTGAAAATTTTAGCATGAAGTGCCAATTTTACCCCTCATTAAAATTTGAATAATAACATCATATTTTCTCTCATTTCCAACCAAAATTTTCATATAGAAAATAAAAAAGTAGAAAATCAATTTGGAAACAAAATTTTAGCTTTCGAAATTTCCTAAATATTTACTGTTGATTTGCAAGACACGTTATAAATAAATACAAAATAAAGGGTTCATCTTACTAATTTTTAAAAACAGAGGCTTCAACTTGCTAATTTTTAAAAATAGAAGGTTCTCCTTACTAATTTTTTAAAAATAGAGGGTTCACCCTGTTATTTTTAAAAATACAAAGCTCAATTTCAAAAGGTTAAAAGAGTAATTTTGCATGCCTAAAACACGATCCTACATGTAAAAACTACGCGTGTGACTTAAACCATCGATGGAGGGTCTTTTTTTTTTAATAAATTTTACATTTTACAAGGTTTTTTATACTAATTTTTATTTCACATGAGTTTTTGGTCTAATTGGCACTAACATGGGGGAGTCGCGTGATAAAAACCCTTAATATAGTTATGCATATGATGTTAGTAAAGAAGTTTAAATAACATGCAATATATAATCCATTACAATTAATAACATACTATTTTTTTTTAACTAAATGATGTATAGCTTTTTACATAATAAATAATTTTTTTATTAGTTTCTTAATTTTAAGGTTTCAAATTTTTTAACTATTAATCGGATCGGATTTTTTTTTATTGGGTTTTGATTTTTTTTTTATTGGATTCAGACTTAGTAGTAATGAATGTAAATCTTATAAGAATTGGGTCGAATTTGAAAATTGAGAAAGTTTATCAAATTTTTCAGATTCACTCCAAATCCGGCTCGTTGACAGCCCTAGATGTGGACACCCATCTTGCTCACTTAGAGAAAAACTGACCGAGCTTTAGCCTTTAGGGGGGGGCACTGTAACTTGTTAAATATTTTGGATTCATATTTTTCTATCCGACGAATTTGCTAAATCAATCCCATGTCAGATGAAAATGCTTCCCTTTTTGTTTGTTGTTTAATACTTATTTTTCTTTCACATTTGGAAGCACTTTAGAGTTTGTTGCCCTTGTTGATATAGGTTTTAGAGGCATTTTCCCAACTATGACCTCCAAAAACAAGGTTTGGAGGCCTCAAAAACGGCCCCTAAAGGATAAAAAATGCCTCCATTTGCTCCAGAGGAAGGCATTTTATAAATTTGCCTCTATTTTTTCCCGTAACTCCACCTATTAAGGTTGTTTTGTCCCATTGTCTCTACGTGTCTTGGAGGCATTTTTCAAGCTTGGATTTGGGTCGAGTCGCCCGAATAAAATTTGTGGGCCGGGCCATGGATTGGTTTGACATATTAAATCTCAATTTTGGAAGCGTATTTTCCCTACTTCACTAACGTAGGTGCACCTTGTGTGAGAACTCATCAGTATCTTTAGGGATAATTTCACATATCTTCTTTAAATTTAGATGAAATGACAAATAACTTCTTTTGTTTCAAAAATTATCAACACCCATCATATTTGTGGTAGTTTGACAAAAAAGCTATAGCTTGGTAATAACTCTCAAAATTACCAATAACTTTCTCGTATCATAGTAGTTACCCCAGTCATCAAGAGATGTGGTTCATCAAGCCTGACAAAATTCCTTAATCGATTTTGTAATTCTACCAACTTAGCTAAATAATTTCATTTTATACCAACCACAACCGAGTCCATGCCTGTTACAAGCCTGGAACATTGGAATGGAGGCTGTCATTCCGATTCCCTTCCGACTGTTCCAACTATTCCATTGTTATAACGGCGTCCTGGCGAACCATGTTTTACAGGGGTTGTTAGTGTAATTAATGCAATTGAAAATTCTTTGTTGCTTCAAGAAACACCCAACAGTGTAGTGGTCCTCCAATTCTAACGAGCTCACATGGTAGAAAGGGGGGAACAAATTATAGCATCAAATTTCATGCAGATGCCTCAGTTTTTAAATGAAGAGAGACAGAGAGTACCGACACTTGCAAAAACATTGCTGCCATTATTAAGCAATATGTGGTCCTTTTGTTTTTTTAACAAAAAAATAAAAATCCCAGTTCAAAAAAACAGCAGATCCTGCAGAAAAATATTTACCATCAACTATTAACAATTATTCTAGCTAGCCTGAATTTTTACAAGCAAAGATAAATTCATCCGCTGCATCAAAATTTTGTGTCACGTAATTTAATTTCAAGTGATAAATGATGGGCTTTAATTTCCAACAGTAAAACTTTTGTTAGAAAAATTGGTTATATAAGTTGGTAAATGACCAACTTTGGCTAATGCATTGATGAAGCTCCATTGGTTGTTTTGAAAAACAAGTTGATTATTCGTAATCTATATTGCGAGTAGAAATGTATTTAATTACTCAATTTATAGATAGTCCATCCACCATGAGGGTAACGTGTGTAATCTACTTGATTTGGATTGATTTGATAAGAATTGTAATTTATCGTAGTACCCTTAAATATATATGATGTGACTTAAATTAAAGAATTTTTCGTAATTACTTCTAATTCATATAAAAAAAAGAATACTACTGAACATAGTTTGAATGATATCTTATGAAACAATATTTGCTACCAAATAGATTAATGCAATGGATTGATAACAAATTTATAGCATATTTATCTAATGACTTCACTATTATACACAATCATATACTGCTACCAAATCTAACCTAAAGAAAAAGGTATACAGAACGACATTCTAATACACTTTCAATGTTAAAAGAAAAAAAGAAAACTAAAAATCTTAAAAGTACTTTTGAATTTTTGCAAACACCCTATAAGACCAATATGTTAATTTCAAGTTGAACTGTCAAAAACCAAGTAATGTTTTCTTCAGTTTAGTTGTACATAGGAATATATATATATATATAACATTAATAGTTAATAGAATAAGGTTAAACATATATATATATATATATATATATGTTTAACCTTATTCTATTAACTATTAATGTTAATCATGAGGCTCAAACAAAAGACATGGAAAAATTGTGAGATTAATTACAAGACTAATTAATTTACCCACCATGCCCAATGAATATGTAGGAAAAATCAAATAAAATATTGAAGTGCACAAGGACAAAAGAGGAACTGTGAGTGGGAGGTGGAATTAAGTGAATGAGTGAAATTTGATGTACTGCATATATATGAATGAGATATGACAATATATGTGCACAGCATCTCTCAAAAGTAGTCCAAAAACGCTCTAGTCTAGCAGATGGGCAGCAAGGGCTGGGTGGACATTACATTCATGCACAATAAAGAAGAGACAAGTGTACCTTCAACTTGCCATGATATGCTAGCTCACAACTTCATCATATCAATGTAAAACAACAGCAATGCAACAAACCTTACCCCCTCCCCCCCCTCTCTCTCTCTCTCTCTCACACACACACACACACTCGCACACATTGTTAGAGATTGAGCACAATTAATTAGTAGCTAGGAGAATGAGACCAAAATCTATATACACTAAAAGGAAGTATGAAATTTTCGGCACAATTCTCCTGCAGAAAATGTTATTTTTGGCAAAAATCCGATCGATTTTTGAGAAAAACGAGCATCTCGAAAAAATGATCATCGGTTAATTAAATTTTTGGACAAGATTTATAGCGAATTTCTGACGGACCAAAACTCTCCATCTAGATTGAACTCCAATGAACTACCGACTAGTATACATAACCAACGCTAGCTAGTAAAAGAAAAACAAATCTAATTTGGCACGTATAATGTGATAGGGTCACATTTATTGTACCTATTCTAGCACCTCATAAAAAATGCCTTAATAAATTATACCAAATTTCAACTATAATGTCTACCAAAAAAAAAAAATAGTAAGTGCAATACATTTCTTGTTTAGACTGTCGCTGTAATGTCTACCAAAAAAAAAAAATAGTAAGTGCAATACATTTCTTGTTTAGAATGTCACTATACCCAAATACATGTCACTTTAACTAATGTTACTAAAAGCAATTTTTTCGAATTGGTAGCTGTAGTCAAAGTGTCATGTATTTGAGGGTAACAATAGCCTATTTTGACACTTTGAATGTCACAAAATATACATTATAATTAAAAATTAATATAGTTTATTGAGACACTTTTATAAAGTGTTATAATAGGTACACAATTTGAGACGCCTTTTAGGAGGGTCACATTATGTATCCAATTACGCCATTTTTTTAGTAGTACCGGACAAATATTAGTGACATGTTACTAAATGTGACGTTACATTTAGTTATAATTCTTTATTTTATCATAACGATAATTTTAAACAAAATTAATAGTGATAATAGTTATATATAATTAGTAAGTTATTGATATTCATATAACGCATATATAATGATAAATTAATAACTTACTGGCAAGAAAAATTAGCATATGATTTTCTCCTTTATTTTTTATGTCACTAGATTATCGCAATACATGTATTATATTGAGTAAAAAGACGACTTTTGTTACTCTTTACTTTGTATAAATAATTATTACAATAACATAAAAATCATTATCACTTAATTAACACTTATTATCAATAATATATGTATATACTACAACGTACTATCACTTAATATTTTATCATTAATACATTCTTTTAGTAAAAGAGATTTGCATAGTTTTCTAACTTAAAAAAAAGAAAAAGAAAAAGAAAAAGAAAAAGAAAAGGAGATAATTTTACTACAAAGGAAGTCCAAAATCATGACTTCCAAATACCTCATTGAACCCCCTAATGACAAAAATAGCTTATTTAATTATAATTTTACTACAAAGGAAGCCCAAAATCATGACTTCCAAATACCTCATCAAACCCCCTAACAACAAAAATAGCTTATTTAATTTATACCATGCATGCCTCCCTAGCCATGGGGGAAAAGGACCCTTAATTGTGGGCCTAAGAAGTTAAGGCATATCGCACCGAAATTCACACACAAACACACATGTGTATGTGTGTGCATATATATATATATATATATATATATATATATATGTGGGTTTTTCTTTTATGGACCAAGTGTTTACATTTTGAGGTTCAGATTTAGCCACGTATTGTGTATTAAAATTTTTATAAAATATATATAATACGTGATTGAATGTGGAGTGTATGGTGCATGGGTGAGACCCATACACCTAGTCCATATAATAAATTTCCATATATATATATATGTTTGTGTATGTATATTTCAATCGTATGTATCCCACTTAGGCTATGAGTTAATGTCTGGTGGGGGCCTACCCACCACCACACAAAGCCTGCAAGTGTTATAAGTGGTCCATAGATGTTTCACTAGTGTGCACAAAATCTGGGATTATACATTATCATCACAAATGGGGTTTAATGTTTGGATCACGAGTGCTATAAACTTGTCTCACATCCAACACTTAGTCAAGATTTACGTAATTATTGTCGATTACTCTATAGTTGAAATTAATTTGAGTGAAACAAAGTGGATTTCCAAGTCTGGTTTTTGGTCCTCAACAATTACAATTAAGCATAACAATTAGTCATACAGCACTATAAATGTTGACTTTTGTTGTTCTTTTTCCGTACTTTAAAAATATAATGAGACCACTAATAAATAGCAAGACATTTATTTAAAAAAAAAAAAAGCGTGAGACAAACTGTAGTTGGAAAAACTTTTGTGTTTAACTTGCTTTCGTATATAATTTTTAGAGGCAAACTATTATTATTTGAAAACTTTAAACCTAATTTTAAAAATTAATCAAGCTAGCCATGAGAGATGTATGTTAAAGAATTATCTTAACTCATTTTTATGAGTTAATTAATTTATATATATGTATCTAAATGAGTATGATACTAAAACTAATATTTTTAGCAGTGATATCATTCTAAACTACTTCTTTATATACATACTCGTGCTGATCTCACGAGAACCCTTAATTCTATAATTAGATTATCGTTGTTGACTAGTTGATAAGAATAATAAGTTAAATTTAATTTTGTGAGTGTTCCCAAAAAAAAAATTTCACGCAAAGGAAAATATTCTAAAATTCATGAACAAATAAGCTAAATAAAATTTATAGGAAGCAACTTTAATTTATTTGTAATTTTGAATGACAAAATACATCCCTGGATTCTTGATTTCTTTTTAGTTTTCGCATCGAAGGCTTTGAAAAGTGTGTTTCTCGATTGAAGAAGCAGTTGTGATTTGCTTTCTTGATGGATCTGAGAATTGGAATGGACCGTGAGTGTCTTTTGATCAACTCTTCTTCTCAGACAAAATGATTTGTGAATTTGATGGATTTGGATCATGTGTAATCAGCTTGAAAGCTTGGAGGCTTGCGTTTTGAAAATTTTTGGATTTGACCGTGTGACCAGCTTAGAAGTTTGTAAACCATAATAGGATACTTGTAGAACTTGAAAGAACATTTGTGAAAATTATTGGCGATTTTTTCCTTCTTCAAATTTATGAAATTTAGAGGAGAACATTGAACTTTTCGAAATTGTTTTTTCTGTTACTTTTTTGATATCTCTTTGTTTTTGGGTGTCTCCCGCGTGGAATTTATGGCCCCTTTATAAAATTGTTGAAGGGAGGGTCACGATAAACTCAAACATTCTTATTATTTACTTTTTAAATAGATTTGAACATATAATAATAAGATAATATTTGTACCATAAATATATATAATTAAAAAAGATAATTTCAAACTTCCATGCCAACAGTGAGCTTCTAAACTAGCTTATTTTGTCTCTTTAATTTGATTCTTTCCGGTAAGGAAAAAAAAACGATTAATTCTCTCTATTTGCTCTTCCATAATTAAAACTATATTGTTATATGAATAATTAATTAGATGTTATATATGAGTCTTGATCTCCATGTATTTTTCCTCAAAAGATATGATGATGACACACCAAAAAGCCTCTTGATTATGTATATCTAAGACGAGGGATCTCAAGATATTCCAAAAAAAAATAATTTAATTTAGTTTTATTTTATATTGATTGTATAAGGAAGTTCTACATATATATCAAGGTTGTAACCAAAAAAAAAAAAGAAAAACATATATATAACAAGGTACACAGTGCACTACTTTTAGTATCATATACAATCTATTTTGATCTCTCTCGACACCTATATATGATGTGAAAGTGAACTTGTCTCACCCAAATTGCCGTTCAGTAATTCTGTAGCGGTTGAAACAAATATTCGGATGCAATTAATAAAATTCATTTTTGACAGGGATGAATATTGAATATCGTATTATATATTTCTGTGTGTGTGAAGGGTAAAGAGCAATGTGAGGGAGCCCAAACAAAGTCATGTCAGATTTTATCCACGATTGTATCGCCCTCGGGACCAATTTCGGGTGTTCCTAATGTAACTCTACACACGCACGCACACACACATGTGTGTGTGTGTACATGATATTGGAACACTATGTGAGCTAGAGCAAATTTTCAGTTTAAAGACAATGTTTCTATCATATTAATCAACACACACACACACACACACACACATATATATATATATGCATCCTCCCCTACAGGGACCGAGTTGGGGGGACTGAAGGTTTGCGGCCACCACCTTCAAGTTTACATAGAATTAATTTTTTTAATTTTTATTTTTCCGTCTTGTATATCTTGATAAAATTTAATCATCCCCCCAAGTTTCTGGCTTTGTTTCTGCTCTCCTGCATAAACTTGCATCACTTGCTCAAACTATGATTTCTAATGTACGTGCAAAGAGAAAGTGAGATTTGTGGAGTTCACATGTGAGGAAACTCACGTAAAATGAAAGAAATATTTATGCCTACACCGAAAATAAGTTGAACATCTTAAATTAGCTTTTAGGGTTAATTTCATTTTTCGTCTCTTAAATTTGACCCGAAATCAATTTTGCTCTCTCACGTATAGGCTCAAAATTGGTCCTTCATGTTACATTTTTTATCAAATCTGAACCTTCCGTTAACTTTTTCGTCAAAAATTAATAGATTTATCATGTGGGGGTCACATATTTCAATAGGTTATTTGCATTTAGATTCGTTCAAAATAAATAAATGACTCAAAAGTATCCCTCTATAAAAAAAATTAACTAGTAAAAATAAAACATTACATATATATTAAATAAAAAAAACTCATGCCTCTTATAAATTAAAATTAGTATATGACATTAAGTTTGAATGATACATATATGTATATGTCTAAACGTTTAATTAATTAATTTAAAATTAAAAAAAAACTCCAAAAATCATCCCCCCCCCCCAAACCCCCATCCTCCCTCTCTCTCGCTCTGTACACGCACACACGCACACACACACACACACATATATATATGCACACGAATACACCCCACATGCAAATATATATGTACACACACACATCAATACATACATACATACATATACATAAAGTAATTATCTAATCCATATATTTTGTATATATATACAAATTCACAAATTTAAATGTATATAAAGATTATGGATATAGAAATATTTCACTATATTATCTCTTTTTTTGAGAGGAAGTGTATTTTTATTTTATTAATTGTAAAAATATGTTTTTAATATGTTTTTTGAATTAATGTATATGTTTTGTATTTCAAAGGATTTTTGTGGCTATTTGTTTTATTTGGGGGGCTTTCTGCTATTTCTATGTTTTGTAGGGGGGAAATTGCATTTAACCTTAGTTTAACTGAAAACTTAACGGAAGGACGATATTGAATAAAAAAAATGTAACTTGAACGATCAATTTTGATAGGGCCTATATGTGAATGATCCAAATTGATTTCGGGTCACATTAAGGACGAAAGATGAAATTAACTCTAGTTTTTACATTCAATCTGAAGTACATATTTGAAGAAATTTAATTCAAGGATGTCAAGCTTAAAACTTTTTAACTCACAAGCACAAAGTTGTTCAAAATATCTTGAGTTCAAGTTTGATTTATTTAAAACTTGAGCTGATCCGTGCTTGGTCTCATACTCTAGTTCGCCTTTACTGAGAATATAATTTGGTTCCAAAATTAACATGAATGGTATTATTTAATCATTTGTAGGATTGTTTATTGATATTACTCATTATTTATAAATGGTTTTTATTATATAGTTTTACACAAAAGAATAAAGTATAGTTTGGAGATAATATTAATATTTTAATATATATACATCGTTAGTATAACAAATAATTTCAGTTAATCTATACGAAAATTTATAATTTTGATACTTGCATTAATTGCTACTTTAACTTATATTATAACTTAGATATTTTAAATACGTTATTATTATTGATTATATTCAATGTCAACTATGATAAGATTCAACAGTACGATATATAATTATGACTTATGTGTATATATATTATCATTATAATAATATTATTATTATTATTAGTATTATTGGCATTTATATCAAAATATATACTAATTCTTTCGTCATTAGCACTATCATCATTGTTTTTGTTTATTGTGTGGCTCAAAATTTAAAAAGAGCCATGCCTCGCTTTCTTGAGCTCTTGAACACATTGGTTCTAGCTCTATTTAAAAGAGAAGAAAAAGAAAAGAAATAGAAATAGAAAAAGAAATAGAAAAAGAAAACTCAAGCTCGATGAGTCTTTACTCAAAAAGAAAATTTTCTTACCCCATATTTGAATCTTGAATTTTAGAGAGGAAACACGAAGAAATATTTCTTCCACACTTAAAAATGATGTAACTTTGTACTTTAGATTTTATACCTTTTCCTTCTCACTTTCACAATTTCCTTGGTTCTTGCAATTTGATAAGGAAAATAGGAAGGAAAGTTTTTTTATGCTTTAAATGATAGTACTCTTTGCTTTCATTTATGATCCTTTTTATTTTCCTTCTACTTTTCCTCACCAAAATCCTTGTTTCAAACATAGCCTAAGTCTATTGATCGGAATATATAGCATAAATTTTGTGCACTCACAAAGAGAAAGCACCACGTTCATTGACCAAAAATTTGTAATGGATAGATTTCATTATGGATATTAGGTTTACGTGATGGTTTTATAATAGAATTTTATTAAAATAAAATTAAAGAAACAATTATCAAAAAGTACTACAAGAATGCATCTTTTTCAATCACAAACCAACATATTATAAATTCAGTTTTTTAAATAGATTTCATCTATAACAATTTGTCAGTAAATATATTGTCACTGATTTTATTTTATTTTTTAGTTTTGTTTATGTTGAATTATGTCACTACTCCATCACATATATCTTAAATCTGTGATGAACTCTGCATCACAAATGTTCTATTAGTAAAGAGAGTGGTTCTTGTAGTGAAGTTGTCTTACCGGTTTGTGACAAACAAAATTTATCACTAAAGTATATTTTCTATGACGAATTTTATTAAATTTGTAATGAACTATTTTAATAGTGAATAGTGTGCTTTATGTAATGGCACTCTAAAAATGTATTAGCCGACAACTTGACACAAAACAATATAAAACCTAAGGATATTTCAAATAATTTTCGCACTTTTTCACATAATAAGTTTCCAAATATACCCAAATTGCCTATCAAGTAGTGCTCGAATCATAATAATAGCCTGCACATCTAAAGACATTATAATCCAACCAAACACGGACGTGTTTACCATAACATGACTGCAGATTTAATTAAAATGATCATGGGAAACACAAATTATGCGTAGGTGAAGATTGAGAGGACAAATATAAGACATTTCAACCACTTTGTTAATTAATTATTATGCGAGGTTGTATATAATCACATAAAATATAAAGAAAGTTGTTCCAATCACTCCCATGAGGACATTATTCATGCTGATTAATTTTCCCATGGAAGTTGTGACTATAATTAAGAATAGTGACATGTGGGTGTTAAGGGAAAGAAGAGTTGCACGTCGAGGTCAAAACTCGTAATTACAAATTATGAAAGTTAATGTCATAAGGTCCCCCCACCATAACCTTCTATCTCTCTCTCTCTCTCTCTCTCTCTCTCTCTATATATATATATATATATATATTCTCAGATCTAAAAACTTGTTCTTGTCAATATTGGAATGCCGGGCTACCCTTCAATTTAGTGAGAGTAATAAATTATAGGCAGACTGGCGGATTGCTACTTTAATTTCTTATGGTCCTTGAATTGATATATATGTATATATAATATCAACTCTAATTAGTCTAGTTAATGTGTCATTAGTTTATATAGATTAAATTAAAACTTTTCATTTTCTGATCATTTTTTTTTTGATACAAAACGGTTCAATTTTATTCATGTTGGAAATTGCTTTTGTGAAATTGGTAAGTGACCAACAATATAATAGAGCCCATTTATTATTCCTAAAAGTAAATTGGATTTTCATATTTTATGTGGCAAGTAGATACGAAAAATGTATTGAATTATTCAAAATCAATTTCTAAAATTTTCTTATTTTATGTTGTGAGTAAATACAAAAAAATGTATTGAATTATTCAAAATCAATTTCGAATGAATGGAGAGTAAATGCATAAGTGAGCTAGTTGAATAGCTAATAGAGTTGAAATTGAGTGCAGTGGAAAGATAGAAAGCCACCATCCCATATTGAAAAAATGAGAGAAAGTTTTTTTATTTTTCGTATTTGTATTTCAAGTGGCTCATAAGGGTTTCACCCCCCCCCCCCCCAGGATAACCAAGAGTGTAAAGAGGTGAGGCCCTATTTACAAGTAGGTTCGCTCCAAGCCCGTGCGCCACCGTCACCCACCCGTTCGGCCGGTGTTTGGTTTAGTCAAAATATATTCTTTTTGGACAAAGTGATCTATATAGAAACTTGTGTTGAAATTGAATCCAAATTGAGTTGAACCGGTCATCGTAATGGGTTGATCTAATCCGGGTGTGAGCCAAATAGCTTGAAGCATGCAAATCGAAGCAGTGTGGTAAAAACCCGTGCCCAGATTGAATGAGTATGGTGGTGCGAAGTGGTTTGGTCGGGATTGAAGCAGTGCCTTCGGACTGAATCGCTGCCTTGGGTTCGACAACCACAACTTTTCTAGTCTAAATTCATTTTTTACACTTATGCATTCTAGTCAACAAAGCATCTTTTAGTTCATTAGTTTTCAAAATTTGGAGTGTTTCTATTTCGAGAAGAAGGTCTTTGTATTTTGGAAGATGATTGTCATTAAACTGTGAACACTTGTGTGGGGAAATTTTGTTTTAAAGACAAAGAGTCCAACTTTTACCTCAACCTACCCATAGCATAATCACACCCCCATACAAGCACTATTTTCTAACAATTGTTCTATGATAAGAGTTCATCACTAGAACTAATTAATACAAAATTTGTCATGTGCCGTGCAACATATACGAGTCATGCTAGTTATATCACTGTTATGTGAGTTCCATTGTTGGTGAGATATCCATAGCTTTGTTTGGAACGAATGAATTTATTGCTTTTAAAATAAGGTGTGTCGGTGGTTTTTTTCACCCTCCTGTTTCTTAATTTAATTATATTTTTTTGTGTTTTTCCCCCTTTTTGTGCATTTATGGGAGCGTGTTGGTGGGAGGGGTTAGCCATTTTTTGTCTTGTATGTTGGGACTTACTCAATTTTGCTCAAATCGAATACAAATGTCTCACATTGCATCCTATGCTTATCATTTAGTCCTCCGAATCGCTTTAGTTAAAATTTTTACGTTGAATGCATAAGATTATCATGATTATTTAAAAATTAACATGATATACTCATGCATTTAGATGGACCAAGTTGAGACAATTCAAAATATATGGGATGCAATGTGAAATATTTGTGTTTAATGGCACAACAAAATGATATCTTTCCAAGAATGGATGACCACAATTTTATAGATACCACTCAAACAACCCGAACTGCATATTCTAGTCAAATTTCTTTTTTTTTAAAAAAAAAATCATAGTTCAATAATTAAGTTTAAAACCGCGTTGTATAATCTATTCTTTTTCTAATTTTCTCCTTAAAACTATTAGTCAGGGATTTAATCAAAAATTTTTTATAAACATCTAACCATTCAATACTAAAATATGCATGATATCTATTAATCAATGTACAATTTTTTAACTTGATTTAAATATGCATACTTGCATTGTATCTATTAGCATCATGGTCTCTAAAATTCTAGTCTTCAAATATTAAAATCTACTAGTTGAGTCCACAAATTTCATAAAGAAATTCTGCTTGGCTACAGATGATATTTGATACATTTTGCTTGTACTCTTTCAATTCCCATGGTAGGGGTATGTTAATTTGAACTCTCTAAATCCAACTTCAATTTTGAATTTTCTCCCTAATGGCCTTAAAAAGGCAAAAATTTCCTTTAGAGTAGATGTAAATCACTACCAAAACCCTCTTAGACTCGTTATTTCAAGCTAACAGCTTTCTATTCGCTTCCATCGTTGCCACCTCCAATTGTTGGTTCCTCGCTTCTTTGTTTCTCACCTCATTTCTGCAAGAAAAAATAATAACAAAAAATTCGTCCATTATCTCACGTCTTCTCCCTCCAACGTTAAGCCAGTCTTGCTTCCTGTTAGTATTTAAATGGCTTTCTCTTTATTTTTGAATTTTTTTCTTTGATTTTTATGATTTCTTTATTTTTCTCTTAATTTTAGTTCTTTTTTTATGATTCACAAATTTTATATATGTAAGTGGTTTTCTCTTTGCCATTCATTTTTTATTGATTCTAATCGTTTTTTTTCACTCTCTTCATTTTTGCTTATTTTTCTTCATGTTCACAAATTTGATGAAGCTATGTCCTCACCAGCACGAGGAATTAGGTTTTTTGGGAGAAAAGAGTATCCTGAATATAACTTTAATTCTATATTTATATGTGAAAATTGTTTCTTGAAATGCATAGCTTTGAGTGGAGGATGCGATGGAGAAATCCTTTAACCAACTGTGCTATCATTAGCCTAAATGTTGTGTACACTTCGAATGGTGTAATCTCTCATGTACAATTTTTTTATATAAAAAAAAAAATCATGTAATCGATTTGTCCCAGGCATGCCTCAATTCTTGTTGCAGTTTATATGCCACTTTCGTACACTTTATGCTTGCCAAGATGGGAATGAAATATTATTTCATCATGCATATTCAGTCCATGTGTCACCCTTCATTTATGTTGAATATACATTACAAATAAATAATAATGTAGGTAACTAAATAAGCCCATCAATACACAAAAATAAATATTTCATGAGCAAAATGAAGTCCTTTTATGAGAAAAGGAAGTTGATGGATTTCAATTTTGGAAAAAGTGAATGATGGTAAAAATTATGCTTTTCTGATTCATGAAAGAGATAGTCCTAATTCATCGCATAAGAGAGCTATAAAAAAAATTCCCAAGTGTTGATGAATCATTGACAACACATTGAGAAAATTATTGATAAATAATCATCGGAGTTGGTTGCAAGGAATCGTCTACGTCTTAAGGTTTCAATTGTTGTTACAAAGTTATACGTTTTTGAAGATATAGTCTTTAGAGGCCATAATGAACACCCAAATTCGCATAACCGTGGAAACTTTATAGAAATTATAAAACACACAGTGAAATGTTTTTCATTTTAAAAATTTAAAAAATATTTTGTAGAAATTTTGTAGAAATTCCATCGAAAATCTCAGAGGGAAAAGTCGCGTTTTCCTTTAGTAAGAAAACAAATGACTGTTGCTTTGAGGTTTGTTGACAAAGAAGCCTTTATTTGAGAGAGGTACGTTGATATAGTTCATGTGGAAGATAATAAAGTCTCTACATTGAAAAGGAAAATATCTGGTGTTCTTTCTCATAGTAATCTTCTTATACAAAATATTTGGGGAGAGTAGAGTGGTTTATAAACTCTCTTTTTGAATAATTGCCCATATGCATATGATGTTCATAGATTTTCTCGTTGAGTACAATTGACCGTAGTAGCAACGGCCTATTGAGAACTTCTTTTCAATCTTGTTTGTTATTGCGCATTTAGTCGATTCTTCATCCAAGCTCTGTGATTAACTACAAATTGCTCAAGCTATCCATATTGCATAATTGATCTTATTAGGTTTAAACTGGAAGGGGGGAGATAAAATCAGTACTATTCAACATAAAGAGGACACAAGCTAGGGCTCTCACCTAAGGTATGTTCTCAATTAACTCAAATTGTTCAATCATGTTCTTATTTTAAGTGAGATTGTCAATGATAAAACTAGTTTATGTCGTAGAGCAACATCTGATGGAGCCTATGACAAAATGACTTAGTTTAAATTTATGTTTATCTTACATTTTCTAGTTGAGTTATCTAATACGACAAATGATCTTTATGGAATTTTATAACGCAAGTCCTAAGACATTTAAACGCAATTGATGTAGGTGAAAACACAAACAAGCTTATTCAGAGATTTAAAGAGAAGCATGAGATAGATTTTCCTGACATGATTGTTGTTCATCAATCAGGTAGAGATCAACTTAAAAAAGGTGATTATGTTAATTTAGAGCATCATTATTGAACTAACATATTCAATGTTACCATTGATTCTATTAAACAAGAGATGAGTTATCAATCTGATGAAAACACAATAAAGTTGCTCAGGTTTAATTCATCTTTAGATCCTAGAAATGCTTGGATACAAGTCTTTCAACATTGAACATATTGGCTAACTTAATGAGTAGTTCTTTCCTAATGATTTCATTAGTCAAGAGAAATTGTATATAATGTATCAGTTGGATCTCTTCGAAATTGATATACTTGTGCCAAGTCTTTCTATAGATAGGAAAGAAAATGAATTATTATATTGTGGATAGATTGATTAGACTCATTTTAACTCTTTCAGCTTCCATAATAACAATAAAGTGTGTCTTTTCAGCAATGAATATTGTAATACGAGATTGCGAAATAAGATGGGAGACAACTTTTTGGCTAGTTCTTTGTTATTATACATTGAAAAAGAAATTGCTCAAATATTCAATACTGACTCAATCATGAATGAGTTTGATGTCACGAAAAAGCATCAAGCACAGTTTAGGATACCTAAGTTAAATAATTGGCTAGTGATTGGATCTTCTAAATGTTTGATACATTTATATTCAACTATACTTCATTACTTTCAATATTTTTATTTAGAAGTAGATGCTTCACTCCAGCATTCTTTGGTCTATCGGCTTGGCATGGTTGTGACAATTTCAGTATTTGAATCATAATTAACTTCCATAAGTTGCACAATTAGGGGTTCTAAGCATAGCCTAAAGGTCGTGCTTCTTTCATAATTAGCTGCTACTCTTGACAAATTTGAATAATTGTAGTGTTCTGTTGCTCCTATAAGTACACATGTAAATCAAATATAAATAAAAATCATATTGTAAATCAAAATGCATAGAAAACATATGACAAAAATAGTGTAGGAAATTTATACATCAAGCTACTAATTGTAGATAACAAGAGGGGAAGAATTTTCTATTAAATATACATAAAGGGTGAATTTCACTTTTATTACTTATCTATGATAATTTCACATTATGTTCTTTGATACTCTATATTCTAATTTTAGCTACCAGCTTTTGAAATATTCAAAACGAAAACATTAAGCTTTAAAATTGTGTCAAATTAGACTAATCAATTATGAATTCTTAATTGAATTTAAACTCAATCACTCTTTAAGAAAAATACATAATTAATATTTAAATATTATACTCGATCTAATGAAATAATGCGTAGTAACAAGGTTAAAGTAATAGTTGTTGGGATTCCTCTATTTTGGTGGTCTCACATATTAATTTATTGTACATGGCTTGCTATCTCGGGTAAAGGGAGCCCAATTGTGTGATCGATTATGAGATGAATTTAATGGGCTTATGGAAATATTACATTAAGTATGGGTTTTTCATGTGTAGAAGCCCAGTTACACTTTAATTATATTTGATGGACTCATAATTAAAGTATTTTTGACTCCTAAGCCAAAATATAACAATGTTTTTTCTTTCTTCCCCATCTTAGAGAGAGAATAGAAAAGTTACACCATTTTTCTTTGGCTTAGAAGATCACTAACCCTAGCTCCACTTCTCTTCCGCATCTCTAATGGATCAAGGTAAGTGATTTTAGTTAAAACATTGTTTCGTTATTTACTAGAGAACCTGCGCATGATTGATTCATAGCAATCACTGCTTTTTTTCTGATTTGTATTATGGATTATTATGTTTAAATCCATATTTGCTAAGGACTAGATAAATAATCAAATATAGTTTTTATTTTGATTTATCCAGTTGTGATTTGATGTTTTTGAGCATGCTTTAGTTAATTTACAATATATATATATATATATATATATATTTATGTGATGTATGTTCATATTCAAAAAATTTGTTTGATTTCATGTCATTATGTGGATTTATTTATATATTCATCAAGGTTAAAAGAAATCAATCCATAAAATTTTCTTTTCCGAATGATTTTTTTGATAAATCATCAACTCTGTATTGTTGTTAAAAAAATGTTGGGGGTAAGGGTAGGGGGTACAAAACCCTAATAAATGATCCGAATGAAATTTATACATCAAGCTACTAATTGTAGATAACAAGAGGGGAAGAATTTTCTATTAAATATACTATAAAGGGTGAATTTCACTTTTATTACTTCATCTATGATCATTTCACATTATGTTCTTTGATACTCTATATTCTAATTTTAGCTACCAGCTTTTGAAATATTCAAAATGAAAACATTAAGCTTTAAAATTGTGTCAAATTAGACTAATCAATTATGAATTCTTAATTGAATTTAAACTCAATCACTCTTTAAGAAAAATACATAATTAATATTTAAATATTATACTCGATCTAATGACATAATGCGTAGTAACAAGGTTAAAGTAATAGTTGTTGGGATTCCTCTATTTTGGTGGTCTCACATATTAATTTATTGTACATGGCTTGCTATCTCGGGTAAAGGGAGCCCAATTGTGTGATCGATTATGAGATGAATTTAATGGGCTTATGGAAATATTACATTAAGTATGGGTTTTTCATGTGTAGAAGCCCAGTTACACTTTAATTATGTTTGATAGACTCATAATTAAAGTATTTTTGACTCCTAAGCCAAAATATAACAACGTTTTTTCTTTCTTCCCCATCTTAGAGAGAGAATAGAAAAGTTACACCGTTTTTCTTTGGCTTAGAAGATCACTAACCCTAGCTCCACTTCTCTTCCGCATCTCTAATGGATCAAGGTAAGTGATTTTAGTTAAAACATTGTTTCGTTATTTACTAGAGAACCTGCGCATGATTGATTCATAGCAATCACTGCTTTTTTTCTGATTTGTATTATGGATTATTATGTTTAAATCCATATTTGCTAAGGACTAGATAAATAATCAAATATAGTTTTTATTTTGATTTATCCAGTTGTGATTTGATGTTTTTGAGCATGCTTTAGTTAATTTACAATATATATATATATATATATATATTTATGTGATGTATATTCATATTCAAAAAATTTGTTTGATTTCATGTCATTATGTGGATTTATTTATATATTCATCAAGGTTAAAAGAAATCAATCCATAAAATTTTCTTTTCCGAATGATTTTTTTGATGAATCATCAACTCTGTATTGTTGTTAAAAAAATGTTGGGGGTAAGGGTAGGGGGTACAAAACCCTAATAAATGTAACTAGTGCGTCTTGAACTTGAGAACATGAAGTTAGGCATTTGAAATCTTAATCAGTGGGCTGTTGTTCGATTCTATGAATTAATTGTTTGTGTTATATCATTGTATAATATTAATAACCAGGACCGAATGTAACAATAAAAAGGGGTTGAATTTGATGCTACAAATATTCAAACCCATGACCACACGCTAAGGCTATGCATTACTGACCACTAGACTACCGTGCGGCAATGTGATTACCTACGTTGGTTATTTGTAATTTGTGATTGAATCGAAACTGAATCTTTGAACCAAAACAATATATCTGCTGGAAACCAGGATGGCCATACGAAAAGATTCATCTGTGATGACTCGTGTCTTGGTATAACAACACTGCATACAATTCAACTTAAAAAAAAAAAAAAGAGGCTGCCATTAGACAGAGTTGAACTCTGGTTTAGAACATAGTAGCCTAACGACAGGCCGTTTGGGCAACCTAGCTTATTGTACATATGTCAATATATCTATTAGGTAAATTTTACCTATTTTGAAAAATTAGACATGTCTTCATCTATGTGAAATAATCGATCCAAATGAAGATTATTTCGGCCAGATGGTTAAATATTCATGAATATGTGATATATTGTGTAGCTTTTGTCTATGCAAAATAATCGATCCAAAGGAAGATTATTTTGGTCAAATAATAGCTAGTCATAAATATGTGAAACATTTTGGAACATACTAGTAATTTGTCGGTTCAAAGAAAGGGATGTTGCTAGGCAATTTTAATTGTTAATATTTATGAACTATATGATACCATTTATAAGTTGTCAGTTTTGTCAAAAGATGAAATAACAATGTTGTGTTGGTTATCTTTGGAAACAACCAAAATTCATAAACTATTTATAAGAGTACCGTTTACAAATTGCTAATTTTGTCCAACGAATAGATAATAGTGTTGTACTGGGTATCCTGAAATGGCCCAACTTTCCTGGATCTATGTTTTTTTGTTTTTTTTATATCTTCATATATACGTTTATCTCGTTAACTAATTGTGAGCATGTTATTTTTGTATAGTGTCTTCTATTTCTGCCAATTTGAACAATGTCCCTGTACTTAACGGCATGAACTTCAAGCATTGGAAGGAACATATCATGATTCTGCATAGTTGCATGGATATTTACTATGCACAGAAAAGTCTGCGTACGAGAAGTGGGAGCGATCAAACCACATGAATCTGATGATTATGCGATGTTGAATTTCGAAAGCCATAAGGGGTGGCATTCCTGAAGAAATAAATGCCAAAGATTTCCTGAATCAAATTGCAGATCGATTCGCCATAAACGAAATGGTTGAAATAAGCAATGTCTCAGTAATCTCGTTTCAATATGGTATACGGGTAAAGGAAATACAAAGGGGCACATTATGAAAATGTCTAATCTTGTGACAAGACTAAAGGCCCTTGAGCTTGAGGTGTCAAATAACATACTTATGCATTTAGTCTTAATCTCACTTCTAGCACAATTTGGTCCATTTAGAATATTCTATAATATCCAAAAGAAAAAATGGACATTGAATGAGCTTATAGCTTAGTGTGTACAGGAAGAGGAGATGATGAATCAAGAGAGAATTGAAAGCACTCATTTGGCAATTGCTACTCAGCCTAATGCTGCCAACAAGTAGAAAAGGAATAAAGGTAAAAAAGTTGTAGTATTAAGGGCATCCCAATCCAAGGCTCAAAAGAAGCATGATACGGTTGATAAATATTTCTTCTGCAAGGAGCCTAATCACATAAAGAAGGATTGCCCTAAATACATTGCTTGGCGTGAAAAGAAATATAAACTTCTCAACTTTGTTTATTTAGAAGTTAATCTGACTTTAGTACTTAGTCACACCTGGTGGATAGATACGGGTCCAACTACTCACATAAGTGTCACAATGTAGGATTGCCTAAGGTACTGAGTACTAGCTGATGTTGAAAGATACATCTATATGGGAAATAGAAATAAAGCTTAGGTGGAGGCTATTGGTGTCTTTAACATTTTATTAGATACTGGGTTTCTTTTTTTTGGATTTGGAAGAAACTTTTATTATACCATCGTTTAGACGCAATTTGATTTTTGTTCCTTGTGTAGGCAAATTTGGTTGTATTTGTTCATTTGGGAATGGAATTTGCAATGTTTCTCTGAAATCAAATGTTGTTGAAACCGACATTCTAGTTGATAAATTATATAGATTAGACAACCCAGCCTCCATTAAGAATGAAAATCTACATTCATGTAATTACGGTACTAATCACAAATTAACAAATGAGGATTCATCTATGTTGTGGCATAAGCGGTTAGGGCATATCTTTGAATAGAGAATAAAAAGGCTTGTATCATAAGGAATTCTTGACTCCCTTGATTTTTCAGCTCTTAAAATCTATATTGAATGTGTAAAGGGAAAACAAACAAACATAAAGAGGACAAGTGCAAATAGTAGTAAGGAACTCCTGGAGTTGATACACACAGACATTTGCGGTCCATTCCCTACAGTTTCAAGGAATGGACAACAATATTTTATCAATTTTATAAAGGATTACTCTCACAATGGTTATTTGTACATAGTTCATGAGAAGTCTGAATCATTGGACATATTTAAAAGTTTTAAAGTCGAAGTTGAAAATCAATTAGGCAAGAAAATTAATGCTGTCAAATCTAATCGTGTTGGGGAATATGATGTATGATTGAGTGCGAGATTATTGTGAGACTATACTTGATATGATAGGTCCAGAGAACAACATTTAGGGCCCTTAGCCAAATATTTGATTGAGTGCGAGATTATACTTCAGTACACCATGCTAGAGAATCCAAGCTAAAATGGTGTAGCTAAGAGATGAAACCGAACTCTTAAGGATAAGGTAAGAAGTATGATTAGTCATTCTTCCTTACCAGAATCACTTTGGGGCAAAATGTTAAAGACTGCAATTTACATACTAAATAGAGTTCCAAGCAAAGTAGTAGCAAAATTCCGTACGAGCTGTAGACAGGCAATAAGCCCAGTAGTAGGCACTTGCATGTCTAGGGATGTCCAATTTAGGCTAGGCCTTATAGCCCCAATAAAAAAAACTAGACTCAAGAATAGTTAGTTGCTACTTCGTAGAGTATTCAAAAAGGTCGGGAGATTTTAAGTTTTATGTTCTCTCCAATAGGTCCTTTTTTGAAACTTGGAATGCCAAATTTATTGAAGATGTTAGTTTTAGTGGGAGTAATCAAGATAAGAAAGTTGTATTTAAAGAGGAGTATGTTAGCATTCCTGCTAGGATTACAGCTGAAAATAATAGGAAAAGTCCTAATATTTTTCAGCCTATAAATCAGGATGCTACAAAAAGCACAACACTTGAGATGCCTACTAATTAGGTAGGGGAGTCATCAACTAGTCAAATCAATGAACCCCAACAACCTTAACCTAAATTGCCAGTGAAGAGATCCACTAGAGAAAGGAGAAAAGTGATTTCAGATGACTACATCGTGTACCTCAATGAACATAAATTTGATACGGGACTGCAAGATGATCTAACACCTTTCAGTCAAATCAAATTGTGTTCCAATTCTGATGAATGGATAAAATCCATGAATGAAGAGATGAAATCCATGGCAGACAATGGCCCATTTGGGATCTTGTCTAGTTACCACATGGGGTGAAACTCATTGGTTGTAAGTGGGTTTTCAAAACCAAATGGAACTCATAGTAACATTGAAAGATACAAAGCACGCCTGGTCACCAAGGGATTCACTCAGAAAGAAGGAATAGACTTTAAAGAGACCTTATCACCAGTATCAACGAAAGACTTTTTTAGAATAATCATGACACTTGTAGCTCATTATGATTTTGAGTTACACCAGATGAACGTAAAGATAACCATTCTCAATGGAGACATGGAGAAAAGTATATACATGGTGAAATCGGAGAACTTTGAGTCTAAAAACTCAAAGCACCTAGTATGTCAAATCAAGAAGTCCATCTAAGGCTTAAAGCATGCATCCTGCCAGTAGTACCGGAAGCTTGATCAGGTGATAACCTCTTTTGGTTTTAAGGAAAATACTATTGATCAATATATATATCTCAAGGTCAGTGGGAGCAAATTCATCATCATGGTGTTGTATATAGATGATATTCTACTGGCAAGCAGTGATGTAGGCCTATTGTATGAAACCAAGGAATTTCTATCAAGTAAATTTGAAATGAAAGATCTTGGTGACGCATCTTTTGTTCTAGGTATACAGATCCATCGGGATCATTCCAGAGGAATACTCAGAATATCGCAAAAGGCCTATATTGATAAGGTGCTAAACCGTTTTGGCATATACAGTTGTGCGCCAGGTGATACATCTGTGGCAAAAGGTGATAAGTTCAGTTTGCTTCAATGTCTAAAGACAGACTTAGAGAGAAAAGAAATGGACAAAGTCCCTTATGCTTAGCAGTAGGGAGTCTCCAGTATCGTCAAGTGTGTTCGTGTCTAGATATAGCTTATGTAGTCAAGATGTTGGGTAGGTATTTGAGTAACCCGAGTATAAACCATTGAAGAGCAGTAAAGCAGGTTATAAGATATTTACAAAGGACTAAGGATTACACGCTTACTTATTGGAGATTGGACAACCTAGAGATTGTGGGATATTTTGATTCGGACTTTGCTTGATATCTGGATAGTAAGATGTCTACATTAGGCTATTCTTCATGATAGTTGGAGGGGCTGTTTGCTAGAAAAGTGTCAAGTAGACACTTATAGCTTCCTCAACAATGGAGGTAGAATTTGTAGCTTGCCATGGCGTCTAATCACAGGATGTGGCTCTAGAACTTTATCATTAGGCTGTAAGTAGTCAATGGTGTACAAAAACCATTGAGAATCAATTGTGATAATAAGGTCGCTAAGTTGTATGCAAAGAATAATCGAAGTTCGTCTAAGTTAAAGCACATATATATATATAAAATATTTGTTTGTGAGAAAAAGAGTTTAGAGCCTTCAGGTGTCAATAGAGCATATTTGTGCAAACTACATGATTGCAAATCTGCTCACTAAGGCATTGCCTCTTAAGGTTTTTCCTGAGCATATGGTCCATATGTATGTCTTCAGGATTGATGACATGCCACTCTAGTATGAGTTTGTTGTTTGGCATAATGCTTTTGACATAAGTTACATACTGTACAGACTAAAGTTTTATGAGATTTATGAATTTCATGCTTAATTGGATGCTCTGAAATAAAGTTGTTGGCTTTCCATTGTAGTTTTGCATAAAGTATTAGAAAGTGTTAAGAGACTCTTTGAGTTATAGGTAGGACCAGTTGGAAATAGACATGATCGAGACCACGGCACATGTAATTTCCATGCTACACATTCATACTTGATCAATGTCATTAATTTTTCTGGTATTGTGAGCATTGTTCGGTTTAGTTGTGAGTTATGTGACAAAAGCCGTTTTGATCCTATATTAGCACACTTGATAAACCTAGATTATTTTGAGATATTTCGAGATTGAGATATTATGAAGTTAGCACGCACTAAGGTTTCAGCCATGTACAATTTTCAAAAACATATGTGGACCAAGTGGGAGATTGTTGGGTTTTTTCCTCTACTTTAGTGGTCTCACATATGAATTTATTGTATATGGCCTGCTATCTCGTGTAAAGGGAGCCCAATTGTGTGATCTATTATGAGATGAATTTAATGGGCTTATCGAAATATTACATTAAATATAGGCCTTTCACATGTAGAATCACAGTCACACTTTAATTATGTTTAATGGACCCATAATTAAAGTGTTTTTGACATTAGGCATATTAGGGTATGACCCTTAAGCCAGAATATAACGACATTTTTTTCTTTTTGCCCCATCTTAGAGAGAGAATACAGAAAAGTTATGCCTTTTTTATTTGGTTTAAAAGATCACCAATCATAGCTCTACTTATCTTCCGCAACTCTAAAGGATCAAGGTCAGTGATTTCGGTTAAAACATTGTTTGGTTATTTACTAGAGATCCTGTGCATGATCAATTCATAGTAATCGCCCTTTTTTTTCATACTTCGTATTATGAATCATTACGTTTGAATCCATATTTATTAAGGTTTTCACGAATAGCAACACAATTTTGAAAATAAAAATTTATGAAAAAAAGTAAATTAAGACATACAATTTCATAAAGGTCTTTTAACCTGTCAATGTTGACAATGTTAGCCTTTACACATGGTCTTACTACTCGGCACAAAATGTGGTTCCTTCTAACCATTTTGACCCCCATTTGTATGGAGTCGCCATTTATTTTGAAATTATGAGACTATTTTGTCGAGTTCTTTTTTTAAAAAAAATTGTTTCGCCTCATAACGTATTCGTAATTACACAATTGATCATTTTGGCTAAATTTACCCTTTAGTGAAAAATACTTTAAAGCTTTTCTAGAGATGTTAATTATTTTGAAAATTTTATTTATAGTTAGGAATAATTAATTAGTTTTAAGTACGTAATTTATAATTCATTTAGTTCAAATTAATATTTCTATAAAACCAAGTTCAATTCAAAATTTCTGAAAATATTTCGAATTTGAATCGGAGAGGTATATAAGTTGTTTTCGTAATTTAAAAGAACAAAATGTTACATGGATATAATTAAATTGAAGGGGGTAAAGTACAATTCACCCTAAATTGAGAAATTATTAGTCGAATTTCCATCTCATTTTCTCAACTTAATTTTCTGTGTTTGAAACTAAAGCTTTTGTTTAAATGATTATTTCCTAGCCAAAAACGTTTAGCATAGATTAGAGACCAGTGTTGACTGGAACAAAAGTTTTAAAAAAGTTCAGAAAAAAAAGTAAATTAAAATCTCATCATATGTAGGGGGAGAAAAATAATATACGAGCACTCAAATACGTGTTTTGACTTTGAAGAGTCATATAACTGACTTATGCATGATTGCATTTGCCCTTTTCCCCTTCACTTTTCTAGGTAGCTTAATGCTATCTTTGAATTAAAAATTTTCACAAAATAAAAAATATCAATAATTCCTACTTCTGAAGGACAAACTAATATATATATATATATATATATATATATATGCTTCATAATCTAGTCCCTCCCTTTTTCTGCTGTATGTAAAATCCGAGGTGTAAATTACAAAAAAAGTAAATATTTGATTCACTAAATGAATTAAAAAAAAAAAGAAGGGAAAAAAAAGAAAAAGAAGATTGTATTATATGATAATAAAAATAATGTCGTTTGTAGCATATACCAAGTGAAGAAAAAGAATCTTGTGAACTGTAATAATGTCGTTTGTATGAAAAATGAATAGTACATACATATTGATAACAAAAGTAATACACGGAATATAATGATTTTGTATTGTTATAACATTCTGGAAAATTCTTGCCCAGACCCGGGTTGGCCACACCGAATCAATCACATAACAAGTGTTAATACACTTGTCATGTAATTGGTCACTCTCCCTAAACGGTACATCAATCACATGGCAAGTGTAAAACACTCACCACGTGATTAGTCTTGGTGTGGCCGAACTTAATGCGAGTAAGAATTTCCTATAACATTGTAAACACACACACAAATAAATGTACATATATTACTAATCAATACTAACAACTTGAGATATTAGTTTTGTCATTCCTAAATTATCAATATGACAAAAAAAAAAATGCATTATTCGTTGCCCATTATAAATGACAGATAAATATTATTATTTAACACTTATTACTAATGAATGATAATTTTTAAAATATGAATTTTTTTTAATCACTGTATTATCCCTTTTGGCCGAGATTATAGATCGAACAAGAAAATTTTCGTTTTCCTTTATTTTTAATTTCATATAAGTCCCGTGATCAATGCAACAAAATATTAAAACAAACTTTCTCAAATTAAATATATAGTTGAATCGTTTATGAAGTCGAGTGAGGTAATTCCTTTTTAATTACCACTCCTGTTATTGTCGGGCAAAAAACGTACACATTCAAATACGTGAATTAAGTTCCCGAATTAATACGAACTACTCTCACATTTCTTTTTTTTTTTATCAGAACGGAAAATTTTCTTTTTCTATTAATTAACAATTGAATGAATTTTATACGTTGATCAAACAAATATTGCCCGCCAAATCGTCACATGGAAACAAGATATAGCCAAATTATTTCAAGTATCTTTGACCATAAAAATTGGGGAATTAAATATAAACCCTAGACCAACAGGTCGTATCCCTTTAGAGATCTTCTATTGTATGTATTTCAGGGTCAATTATATGATCACATCATCAAGAAAGCTATACTTCTAAAACTAATTTAATGGTGTCCACAACCCACACATACACATGGACAAGGACTATAATTAATATTTCTTGTGAAATAAGCATTTAAAAAAAAAAAAAAGAAAACCAAAAAAAGAAAAGAAAAGTTTGGTGTGGCTTTGAATTGTGGGGAGAAGAACATAAACGTGGATGGGACCATGACCATCATTAAAAGAAATTAGTTTAAGTAAAACAATCATTTACCTTAATAATTTATGGTAATAATATTTCCACCCAACTTGTTGGGAATTTCTAAGAAGGATTGGCTGACCCACAACTAGTAATGAAAACTTAATTCCTCCAAGATTTTAATTTAGATCCAAATCAATCGAATCGGTGTTAATTATATAATGTGTGCTTAGTGTATGTTCTAAGGAGAACAACTAATCACATGACAAGTATAATATGATTTGCTACATTCAATCAATTACTGGTTTGGGAGAAAATTTTCCTGCAACGTTCCTATATATTACTATTTTTTCTTTTTTAACTCGATATAAAGTTTTATTTAGACATTTAGAAAATTATATATATACACATAATGAATATATATCTATATATATATGTAAAATTTTATTCTATTATCTTAAAGGTAGCGATTGTGAGCTGAAGGACGTCACATTATTTATTATTGAGATCATATTGTTTTTTACAATAAATTATTTATAAAGTAAAGTTTTATTTTGATAGGTTATAAACAAAAACAACAAATTAGGAGCCACGGATTGTATCATCCAAAGCAGTCAACTAACTAGCCAAAATTTTCAAGATTTTTTTTTTAATTTTAATTTCACCAATTTCAGAATACCTATTTTTAGTTTACAATAAGAACCTCTTCTTATAACTAGGATGTTATTCAAAATAGAAATAGATTAAGAGTAAGAGAGAGAGAGAGAGAGAGAGAGAGAGAGAGAGAGCTATAACAAAAAAAACATTGAAAAAAGAAAATATATTTTTCCTAGATGAAAGCTTAGACATTAATTTCGTTAGAGCAGTCCTTTTATATCGACAAAGTATTAAGCCACTTTCTTCTGTCTCTCCTTCACACACACTTAAACACACACAAAAACACACAGTACTGTGGAGATGTTAGCTGCTGCTGCTGCTGAAGGAGGCGTCCAAAGGGATCGCATTGATCCCAACTCAATTTCACACCTTCAACTCATTAATTCTACAAGTTTATGTTATAATATTTTCTTTTTCTTTCTATTTTGTATGTTCATTTTGGATCATGCTATCCCTTTGGATTCATCCTTTGGTAGCTTCTCAAGATGGAGATCTGGTGAAGAGCTTCATCAGATCATGCACAAAAAACTCAAAATTTTGCTGACAATTTATATATAGACGTGTATGTATAGAGAAGGCCAGGATATACCAAATTGATAAATATCAAGTAAGTTCAAGTTCACTTCTCAATCTTTATGTAAAATTACTCTCTCTCTCTCTCTCTTGGTGTGTCTGTGTGTGTGTTTCTTTCTGCCTCTTTCAAGTGTTATGATCAACATGGTTTCCAATTCTATCCCATTTCTTGGATGAAAACATTTTTTTTTTTTTTGGTTTTATTTTTCTCAAAATTATGTTGAGAGAATAATTAACAAGATCCCACAAAGATTATGACAGCAAATTAGTCTCAAATAGGCAGTTTTGTCAAAATGTGTATATAAATTTCTTCTTCTTCTTGTTTTCTTTTTTCTTTAATTCCTTTCTTTCTTTTTTTTCCCCCCTTTTTTCGACTTGTACCTATTATGAGGCTGATATAAGGTTTATTATTGTTAATAAAACATCTCTCAAAGTGAAATGAAGTTCTTGGGAAGTAAAATGAAGCAGTAATAAACTTAGGTTTTATTTTAGTATTATTATTATTATTATTATTTTAGTCTATTATTGGCAATGGGTTGTGTGTGTGTGTGTGTGTGTATTTATGCAGTTCCTGTTGGAGATAGTGCAAAAGAATGATTGCACATAAACTGGCCTGCTTCCTATTTCTGCAATAGTAGACATTCTTGGATGTCCTTGTTTGTTAACCGCAGTCACAGGGAATGAAACAGTCCTCCATCCACCAAAATTTAATTTTAATAAACAAAATAAAAGGGGGAATTAAGGGGAAAAAAACTAAACAACTTATTTATAGGTGATCAATTACAATATATATTTTACTGCTGTCATTCATATATGGAAAACACAATTTATCTCCCTAGCTCTAATGAAAATTACCAAGGGTTCTACCTGTTTTATAGCTAGGATCAAGTGTATATTGTATTAATTATTTCACTATTTTCTTGAGGTAATTAAGTTAGTATTCCCCTCGTATATATGTGTGTATATATATATATCCCTATAAATTAGGGTAGAAGGGTCTGTAAATTAGGCAATTACATTTGCCAATTCACTCGTTTTTGAGCAAACATGAACATTAAATATTAAGGAAAATCTCATTTTCGGTATCATAAGTTCGATTTTGGTACAAGATTTTCAAAGCGTTTGAAACTTTGTTACATGACTTTGTTTTTTTTTAATCAATATTGTTGGTACGTTGTGCCAACTTTCATTACACTGTTAGTGAAAAAAAAGTACTCGTGAAAAAACACAGGAGGAAACTGTTGTTGCAAATTTCATAATGATGTCGAATCATCAATAGTGTTTTTAATTTAAGAGCATGTTTGGTCGTTTCATTGTGAGATAAAAACATTTTGTGTTATGATAATGTGTGTGTGTGTGTGTGTGTGTGTGTGTGTGTACACTTATCTTTTGTAGCATAAAATGAATAACCCATATCTTTTGAGATTCATATGTATAGTTAAATACTAGTCATTTTGCGAGAATGCAATGTAGTTTAGTACGTACTTCTCGTAGCACAAGATGAATGACCCATTATATAACCAAAATTTTGAAATAGAAACGTATAATAAAATATCCTATTTTAGCAGCATAGATCAGAAATATTGCAGTCCCATTGAGGTATCATATGAAAGTCCTGAGAATGGCCACAGATATAAAGAGTCCAAATCACATGTTTTGAGGACTTTATTTAGAATCCAAGGCAATGGAAAGAAAATAATATTTAAGGGAGCCTTTATTTTCTTACTTTGAGTATCCCAAAGGCTAAGGAATCATACTACATGTGGTGAAACCTTATAGAAACAAGTTCTTTAAACACAGTACTCCTTTGTGTTGAAATAAAGCTCCCTTTCTTTATTATAATAATAATTTATATATATATATATATATATAATTTATAAATCTTTGACCCTTCTTATCACATGACTCCAACCTCCAACAACCACCAATCCTGTATTAGCAACACTAATATCACATGCTCTTTCAACCTTCAACTTTGGACAACTTTATTCCAATTAATGATAGCATATATCATTAATAAAATAACTTTTTCATTGAAGAAATAATCTGTCACAAGTTTAATGATTCTGTCCTTATAATTTTTTTATTATAAATTTGTTAATAAATACCTTATCACTAATTATTATTTTAAATCTATTATGTTTATAACGAAATCTATTCATCACAAAATTTTCATTATTTAAGATGGATTTTTTTTCTCTTGTAGTGTATTTTAGCAATTATTATTCATTGCATTTGAGGTGAATTTGTAATTAGCGAAAAGTAGAGGAATTCGTAAGAATTGAAGATTAATATATAAAAACATATTTTCCGTTAACGCAAGCTAGCTAGCCTTATCGATATTCTCATATCACCGGAAGATAATTAGCAAAAGTCTTCTGAGGTATCAGTCATTTACAAAAACACTCCTTCATTTATTGAAATTACAGTTAAACTCCTAACGCTAACAGAATGAGGAGTTATTTATAATAAGAGTAACTAACAGCTGGTATTATTTCCAAAACTCAAGGGAATCTTACTAGGATATATAATTGTAATTTGAATAGATAGAACATTTCTTTTTTTTTTTTTGTATTTGGGATAAACTTTTAAGGGATTTTGTAATTATACCTAACATTAATTGACCAAATTCCAACACCTAATTAATTTGGTTAGGACTTAGGACAAGTGTTTTTTCGAATTGATATGATTGTCATGAGTGGAAGTAATGAAGGAGGAGAAGGAGATGATGGAAATGAGGTGTGCTGTGTCAGGTGAAATGAAAGAATTTTGGACAATAGACTGTACATAAGAAAAAAAAAACACCAATGGCCTTCAGAATGGGGGAAAATATGTCTCCCTCTTGGACTACATTTTCATTTTGTACAAGGACACATAAAACTGCCAGAAATGTTTCAATCGAGAAACATAACCTGCATAGATGGCCCTATAAGGCCAGCAAAATTCAAACTCCTATCGACCCCATTTCGTCCATTTTAGATCTCCCACGTCTCTCTTTCTAAAATTCCAAGCTTTTCAGACTTAACAAATGGATACGTATTTTATAATTACATATTTATTAAAAATTCTATATGATATATAAGTTTTAAATAATGTTTTTATGTGTTCATTAAAATTTAAGATAAGTGACAGAATAATTTAAAATTTGTGTTGCAAAAGAAAAAAGTAGAACAAACGTGGGAGAGGGTAGAAGGAATGGTAGATAAAAATTAAAAATTAACTCGAGTATTAATTTTGCCAATCCACTTAAAATTAAAGACAAAAAGTACTTCTTAATATGGGGTAACTAGACATGGATCGGAGCAAGGGTTCTTAGGAGGGCCCTGTTATGTAAATATCGGGAGGGTAGATGATACCCAGTTGGGTACTACCTAATTGGATTTTTAACCGTTGTATCAAGTATTATGATGTAATAATTTTTTAAAACACTTTTTGACATTATCATATTTAAATTCAATGGCTAAAAACACTAGTTGAGCTATATCCAGTTGGATAGCATGAACAAAACAGTAGATATCATGTTTTCATAATTATTCAGAAAGTCACACGCACTACAAGAAAAAGTAATATTAATGATAATATATAAAAGTGATAATATAAAAGTTGTCATAAATAATTGTATTAAGTGACAACATCTTTTATTTTGTCACTAATTAAGTTTCTTAAGTGATAGCAACTTTTATCTTGCCATAATATGCACTTAATAGTAACAACCATTCACAATTAGTGACACACCTATAGTGACAACTTGTGATAAAAAAACAATGTCATTAGCATTTTATGATAAGATTCTATAGTCACTAAGTTGCCACCATAGATGTGTCATTAATTATCAACTTTGAACTATGTTATCATATTTTTACATTATATATGTTTTCATCATTAATATTGTGGAAACTATGTTTTGTGACAACATAAATTTGTTATCACTAAATACATATAATTAATGATAACTTTTTCATTATCACTTGTTATATCACCGCTAATTTATTTATTTTCTTATAGTGTCACATGATTTTAATCGCAAAGAATTACTTAGTATCTTTCATTACAACAATGTACATTACGAATAACACCGATTTCAGCGGAAGAAATGTTGATTCCCATTGCATCAAATTCGGTCATATGATATATTTACATGGTCTAAATGGTATGCGTACTTTAATTTAATTGTGAGAAAGGTCATTATGATGAGGTTTGACATTAACATACGAATGTCCCCTCTCTTGTGGAAAATTAATTACACTAACTTTTCCCATCAATGTCTAATTTCTTCACATACTTAGTCAAAATGAAACTTATTCTCCATTCGTTTTCATTGTGTAGTTTAAGAGAGAATAATATAATGTGTTTTTCATTCTAAGAATGCAATATATATACAATTTCAACGTTAAAAAAAACAAGGAAATAATAAATTCTAATAAATTTTGAATTCAAATCAATATAGAAATAGGTTTATAATATATATATATATATATGTCCTAAATAGACAATACATTTTATTTGAAGTACTTAATAGATAATATTTATATATATACATATACTCTTTACACTCCCCTTGGCCTCATGTTGGAGGATAGATGTTATTCACGCTCGACTTATTACATATATAATCAATTCGAGCCCCAGTTAGGCCTTTTGTGTAGACATATCCTAGATGCTCCTTGGTCTTGACATATTCTATTGAGATCAAATTTTCTTGAATTTTCATACGAGTGATTTGACAATCTTTCTCAATATGTTTGGTTCATTGTAAAACATGGGATTAGAGGCATTATTAAGGGCGGCTCGATTGTCACAATACAATTTTGTTGGCAATGAAACCTTAAAACTAAATTCATTCAAAAATTGATACATCCACATAACTTCGCATACAAATTGTGTCATAGCTCTATACTCTGATTATGCCTTGGACTTGGATACGACATTCTGCTTCTTATTGATTTTTCACTACTATAAGGACTAGAAAAAGAAAAAGAAAAAAGAAATAAAAAGAAAAATAAATCTTATTTTGAATTTTCTGCCAAAAATTACATGGTAAATTGAAAAATCAGAAGAAATAAAGTGTACGCATGTGCAAGGTCAGAAAAATTTAGCGGGATATATATATATATAGATAGATAGAAAGAGAGAGAGAGAGAGAGAGAGAGAGAGAGAGAGAGAAGAAAGAAAGAAAAGAAAGAAAAAGAGAGGGGGAAAAATTTTTGGCAATTGAAAGTAAAGTTCTGATCAAAACATCAAACATTTCCCGATCAAGGTACAATTTTATAGACAAATTTTAGACATCCTAAACTAGAAATTTTTTGGTGGGGCTAAAGATCCAACGGTTCGATCTTAAGATATTCAACAATTACAATAGTTGATTGAAAAATCCTGACAGTATAGTTTTTTTCCTGGAAGTTCGCGATCAAGCCACTTTCACATGGTGATTCCTTCTTCAGTCGAGCTCAAACTTTGCAGGTAGGTACTAGACACATTTATCTAGCTTTTATCCAGTTTTCTTGAAGATCTAACGATCGGATCATGAGATATACAACTCAGAATTCTAGCATATTGTTTAGTTGACATATTGAGTGAATCTTGTTCCTTCTTCCTTGTGGTTTCTACTCTTGTTAAGTAATGTATTTGTACCTGTGGGTTGCCAAGAACATGTGTTTCTTGATGGTTTGTTCAAACTTTATATCCCCCTAGCTTGGTGTCTAGGGAAGAACTTTTGTAGCCCCACTATCTTAGTTATAGTGGAAGGTTACTCAAAATTTGTACCATGATTTTCCCCAACCTTAGGGTTTTTCACGTAAATCTTAGTGTATTATTTTTGTTGATGTTTTTTCTCTACTTGTCTTGGCTCGTCTTGATTACACAATGGAGAAGTTTTGATCCTTGGGTTTGGTTTTTAGATTTATTGTATTTTTGTGTTCGATTCTTGCACAAGCCAAACTTCCATTGTGGTGACTACTTCCCCAACAAGTAGTATCAAGGGGTTGTTTTGCGTGTAGTCATGGAGGTTAAGACGAGTAGAATGATCAGTTTGAATGGGAAAAATTATCATATTTGGAAAGGAAGATAGAGGATGTCTTATATTGTAAAGACTAATATCTTCTGATTACAGGAGATTTGGCCAAACCAAAAAGTGTGAACGAAGATGAATGGAAGCTCTTGCATCGAAAGGTTGTGGGTTATATATTTGCAATAAATTGATGACAATGTCATTAATCATGTGTTCGAGGAAGATTTGGCCTATGCTTTGTGAACAAACTTGGAGCCGTTGTACAGTCAGAAGACTAGCATAAACAAGGCATATTTGGTCAAGAGGCTTGTCACCACCAAGTACAAGGATGGGATCCCGATCTTGGATTATACGAATGAAATTCAAGGCATTATAAATGAACTTGCTTCCATAAAGATACACTTTGATGATGAGATGCAAGCTTTATTCCTACTTGACTATGTTACTACAACTCCACTCCTGATGGTGTTATGAGCTTGAGCCATATTAAAAGTGCTTTACTAACGGAAGATACAAGAAGAAAATCATAGGATAATTCTTCTAGGACCAGGAACTATTTGTGGAGAATAAGGGGAGAAGTAAGAGCAAAGGTCCATCCCGAAGAGGCAAGTCAAGAAGCTAATCTCACCCAAAGTATAACAATGGAAAAAAGGGATGGTTGTTTTCATTATGAAAAGCCCAATCACATAAAGAGAAATTGTTGGGAGTTCAAATCGAAACTAATGAAAATAAAAGAAAAAGAAAATTTTGAGAAACGTGGCAACGACAATGTAAAGGCCATAGCAACAATAGATGATAGTATTTTTTTTTTTTTTTTGTTTACAATGAAGATGAGGTGAATATATATAGCACGTCAAGGGACTAGTTGGATCATTTGATACCGGTGACATCATTCATGCCACATCAAAGGAGTTCTTTTCATCATACACACTTGGTGATTATGGTGTAGTAAAAATGGAAAATGACGGCTTTTCGAAAGTCGTTATCATTGAGAATGTTTGCTTGAAGTCAAGTATTGGTTGCAAGTTGTTGCTCAAGGGTGTAAGACATGTTCTCGATTTTCGGTTGAACTTAATTTCAGTGGGGAAGCTTTATGATAATGGCTTCGACAATCAATTTGGTGGTGGGCAATGGAAGCTAACGAAAGGTTCCATGATTGTGGTACGAGCCAAGAAGACGTGTTCCCTTTATGTGATGCAACTGAAGATTTCTAGTGGCTTGGTAAATGCTAAAAATGATGCGATATGTGACTTGTGGCATAAGAGGCTTTATCACATGAGTCCAAGGCACATCTCTAAAATCAAGCCCATTCTTGAGGTGTAAGGTGCATCTGTAAAATCATGCTCTTATTGTTTTGCCAATAAACAACATCGTGTTTCATTCAATTATACTCAATCAAAAAAGAATGAAATTTTACAGTTAGTACGTCCAAATCTATGTGGTCCTATGAGTACCAAGTCAAATAGTGGTGCATCTTATTTTGTCATATTTACTGATGATTATTCTTGAAAAATTTGGGCTTGTATGTTGAAATCTAAGTACTTGATGCTTTTAAAGAGTTTCATGTTTGTGTTGAAAGAGAAACATGAAAGAAGTTGAAGTGTTTTTGAACCAACAATGGAGGACAATATAGGGGCCCATTTGACAATTATTGCAAGAGCCATGGCATTCGCCACCGATTTACTCTACTAAAACCTCTCAACTTAATAGAGTGGCCGAAAGAATGAATAAAACTATTGTTGCAAGAGGGAGGTGCACGCTATCACATGCCAAGTTGTCAAAATGAATAAAACTATTGTTGCAAGAGGGAGGTGCATGCTGTCACATGCTAAGTAGTCGAAGTCCTTTTGGAGTGAAGTTGTGAAGATGGCGATAGATATCATCTTCACTCCAAGTTCTCCATTGAATGGTGATATACCTCAAAAATTTTGATTCTGTATATATGTTTCCTATGACCACTTGAAGGTGTTAAGTTGCCGAGCTTTTGTACACATTCCTTATGATGAAATATCAAAGTTTGATACTAAGTCAAAGCAATGCATATTTGGGGGATATGGCCATGATGAGTTCAAGTATAGATTATGGGATCCGGTTGCCAAGAAAATTATTAGAAACTGAGATGCCATCTTCTTGGAAGATCAAACCATTGAAGATATTGGGAAAGTCGAGAAGAAAAATGTAGATAAATTCATGATTTTGTTAATTTAGATCAATATTCTCCTATTCCGGTGCATGAGCAAGCTGTATAACAACCTCAAGTACAGCCCTAAGAAGCTCAAGTTTCATTGACAAGATCACCTCGAGAAAGGTAATCTTCTAATAGGTACTCGATAAGTGCATATGTGTTACTTACTCATAGGGGAGAACCAAAACCTTTTGAAGATGCCTTGGAGCTTGAAAACAAGAAATAGTGGTTCCAAGCTATGCAAGAAGAAATGAATTACTTGCATGAAACCACAACATACGAGTTGGTCAAGCTATTGAAAAGAAAGAGAGCTTTGAAGAACAAATTGGTGTACCGGCTTGATATGGAAAAGTGCTCATCCAAATCGAGTTATAAGGCGAGGTATAAGTCAAGGTTAGTCATGAAGGATTTAAACAAAAGAAAGAGATCGAATTTGATGAAATATTTTCACCAGTTGTGAAAATGATCTTTAACTGACTTGTGCGTGGTATAGCTTCCTCCTTCGGCTTGGAGATTGAGCAAATCGATATCAAAATTGTATTTTTACATGGAGAGTTAGAGGAAGAGGTCTGCATGGAGTAGCCTGAAGGTTTTAAAGTCAAGGAGAATGAGCACTTAGAGTCCAAATTAAATAAAAGTTTGTGTGGGTTAAAGCAAACACCGAGATAATGGTATAAGAAGTTCGAATCATTTATGGGAAAGCACGGTTATCACAAGACTTCTTCAGATAATTGTGTATTCATTAAAAGGTTTGATAATGGTGAGTTCCACATTCTCTTGCTCTAAGTTGATGATGTGTTGATAGTTGGTTGTAATCTCAAGAAAATCAAATGATTAAAAATGGAATTAAGCAAATCTTTTGGAATGAAAGATCTGAAGCCAGCAAAACAAATTCTTGGCATGCGAATTACTTAGGATAGAAGGGCCAACAAACTATGGCTATCGTAAAATACATTAAGAAATTACTTGAAAGATTTAGCATGGAAAAGGCGAAATCGGTTAGTACACCTCTTGTAAAACCGCTCGAAGGGGAGTTTCCAAGCAAGATTTCCTCCTATCAAAGGATCTAGTATAATCATTTCAGTATAAAGACAAGAAAATTGGGATGGATTTTACAATTGTAAATAGAGAAGAGAAAGTTGTGATGGATCTTGAAATTAAAAAAGAGATGTCAGACAAAATTGAAATTGAAATAGAAGATTTGAACCCATTATCGAAAAAATCTACAGTGGACACGATTAAGGAGTCACTTACTTTTCACAGTCACAAGAGGAAGATATTCTTCATAGTTTAGCTGACTTTGAAGGCTCTAAATATTTCGAGGTGAAGGTGAAGAGCAAGGGAAGAAAGCTAATTCATGAGAAGATGTATGTTCCAATTAAGAGTAAGGGTACGTCGTGGTTTTTTCTAGAATAATTGAGTCAAATGAACCTATGAAACTCTATTGTTATAGGTTGACAACGCTTGGGAGAGAAATGGTGAGAGATGATTTAGTAGAGCTCAAAAAACTATATGATCATAATTTTATATGTGGTGTATTGGATTCGGGTAATATCTTTGTTACAAATAAAGGTAAAGTGACATTAAATCATATCTCATTTGTGGATGTAGGTGAGCCTTCTCATAAGATACAAGTGGAGCAAGATTTAATAGATCTACAATGCATGCTTGAAGATATCCTTAGATCACGGTTTCAACAGATTTGACATCAATTTTTAAATATCTGGAAGGGACTACTTGGCGATGGTAATCTTGCCTAGTAGATCTGTAATGACCCGGTATTCCTTAATATTTAAATAATTGATATGAAATCTTATGCTTCTTGGAAATGTTCTTATTACTTGCTATTGTCACATTTTAGTTTGATTTTGAGATTAATGTACAATTTGAACGGAAAAGTACTAATTTTCGAATTTTGATTACCATTCTTGAAAAATTCATCTATTAAATACTCATTAGTTTTCAAAAATAATATGAATAAGTATTCTAGACTTTTACGTATGGAGAAGATGCAATTTTGATTAAATTAAATGATTTTCCAAATTTTAGATGACTTTGACATTCGAACACAATTTTCGAACTTTCTATGTCCTAGATTGCAATTTTTGAAAATATAACTAAAACATTTTTAATTTCTGGGAAATATACATATAATTTCAGATTTATAAATATTAAATTTCATAATTTTGGAATTTTTCTAAATTAATTATGAATTTTCGGATTTTATGCCCTAAAACCCCTAAGAAATGCGTAAATGTATTTTCTATCCCTAGATATTATTTCTTTCCCTACTTATATATATAATACAAGAAAATAACCTACATTTTCAGATTTAAAAGAGGGGTTGACGAATTTTGGAGGATTTTGGGAGCGAAAATAGAAAATATTAAATACTAGGCTTGTATTGAGTCTTATCCACCAAGCTTGTCAAATACAACGTATAAATACACTTGGCATACACCTTCTAGAAGTATGAATACATGTTTGGCCATGGTTAAAGTAGAGGAACACTTAAGCTACTTAGACCAAATACGTGGCTAATTAGGGTAATAATTAGAAAAGGACTTAATGCTATTTTAATGCTATGTCTTGTTATTAGTACATATGTAATATTACTTGGAAAAATACCAAAAACCACACACACACCCTAAAATCTAGCCACACACACACACACACACTCCATTCCTCTCGTTTTCATTCAACTTTCCTAATATCCTTCAAGTCTTGAAACCCTCTCACCCCTTCAAACACCCTTCCTACTCCAAACCCTACCAAGAAAGAAAGAAAGAAAGACATATTAAGGTAGAAATTTGCCTATGGCATGAGCTATGGCTAGGTTTTCTTATTCTATTAGTATGTTATCTTCCCTATAAGACCTAGGAGGTCACCACAAGTTCGCTTCCATCTTGGGTTTAAGGAATTTCAAGATGTGTTGGTTATATATGTGAATATGATGATTATGATGTTGCTTTGAGCATGTTTGGTTAAATTCTTGAATAATCATGTTGAAATTGTTGTAATTATGCTATGTTATTATGTTTTATACCTTGTTATAGTCTTATTTGTGTTATTTATGTATTATAAGCTAAAAAAATTTAAGGTTCCAAGGCTGAAATTTCGAGTTGCACACATGCTGGAAATCACTGTTCATACAGAAAACTTTATTTCCAAAGGGGAAAAGTTCGATTTTCGCACTGCTGGAGAACCCGACAATTTCCAACCAAAAACCTGGTTTATATAGTGTAAATTCAGTGTAGAATAAGCTGTAGAAACATGTTTTTAAAAGCTGGAGGTTTGGATTGCGAAAGCCGAAAATTTCAAAAGTTGCATGCTAAATCGTTTCGCATCGTAGTCTGAAAGTTTCAGGTTTCGTGAACTGAAAATCCGGAAATTTATACTCTAAAATTCTATTTTACAACCTTGGGAATATATGTGTGGATTTCTAGTAGGTTTTAAACTAGAATTTTAGTAGTTTGAAAGCTAGAAATTTCAGTTCGAAGTTGTAAATGTCGATTTCACAAAACTGGAAATTTTGGTACTTTATGCTGAATTTGAGCTAAATCAGTGTGTATTGTGATGAGATTGTGATTCGTATATGTTGGAATTATGTGTATAAGGGCCCTATATGATTTCGGTGTGGATGGGGCTAGCGTTCGGCCGGGCAGCAATGGGCTTGCCGGTCTTAAAAGAGTTCTCGTCATCCATGCCTATTCCCATCTTGCATGGGCGGAGTGTTCCATGTATTGGTTATGGGTCGTAGGAAATTTGGTATATGCTTGGGATATGACCACCGGTGTGATTGGTTGGACACCAAGATTGGTTGGAATTAGTGTAATTATTGTGGATATTGTGATTGAAAACACCAAGATTGGTTAAAATTAGTGTAATCATGAATATTGTGATTGGAGACACCAAGATTGGTTGGAATTAGTGTACTTATTGGGAATATTGTGTGGGAGTTATAAGAAAATTATGATCACAATAGCGTGATCCAAAGGTAAAGTATTATATGTGAAAGTTATGTGATTTTATCAAGAACTAAAATTTCTATAGTTTTATGTGTGGTTTTATGTGTTTTTATGACAATATGTAATTTCACACGAATACCTCATATTCTATGTAAATTTCTACTCAACATGTGTATATGTTGACGTTGCTTTCTATTATGTTTTTAGCCAGATTTGAGACACAGGAAGATAGGAAAGAGGAAGACTTAGGAAGGCGCTTCGAGGCTTTTAGTTAGTTATGTATATGTTGTGTATATGTAATAAACGACATTTGTAAACTCATCTTTTGGAATATTAGTACGCGTATTTGGTTTCATTACGTTAGAAAATAGCATGTTTTTGTGAGATGGTTATAAATAGATGTTTTCATAATTAGCTAGAGGTTTCGAGGCGTTACAAGATCATCTGGCATTTTGGTGTAATAGGAAGTATATGACATCAATTTTGCTTCTCAAAGACCAACTTGCCCATAAGCCTCGTTTAGCCCATTGGATAGCTCATATTCATTCTATGATTTGGTACACATTTATGCTGTCTATAAAGATGGATGGGATAATATGGTACTGGAGTAGAAAAATGGTCATGCGTTCATTCTATTTGTCTTTTTCTCTTCATACTCTAATTTGTTCTGAATATGTGGCTCTAGCGTTCATCTTCACACTCCCTGGCCATTTATTTTTCTCAACCTGCAGATGTCATTCATGTAATTCTACTATTGATAGTGTGTGTCGTACTTTGGGGATAAAATGCCTTTCAAATTTAAGGGGAGTCTTTGTCTCATGCTTGTCTACCTTAGTGCCTTATTTTTATCAATATGTTTTGGGGTCGTTCGTTTTAATGTATTAGGGATTATTTTTGATAATGCAAAGGGTCAGTCGAGTCATATCTTCTTGAAGCTATTATGTTGCAATGTGATTTCCTGTCTGTATAATGAAATTTTTGTTGTCAAATCACTATGCACGGTAGAGGAAAGTGTATGCCATGATAAATTTTTGCGAAGTTCTAGGTGATATTGCCATGGAAGAATTCCTTTATCATTGAATGCTTTGAGTTGGTTATCGATTGATAACATTTTCTGGAAGCCACTTATGTGAATATAGTTGAACTAACTTAATGAAATTTGACATGTGTACAATGAAAAGAGAAGAAAATGAAACTAAAAGATTACGTAGTTTGACCAATTCGGCCTACATTGATGAACGAATAAAGCATCTACATTCTCTCTTCTCTTCTTTTGATATTTTTGGTTACAATTGATAACCACCCATTTATATAGGTGGATTACATAGGTTGATAAATGGTAAATGGAAAAAATCACTCGTAATGAATGTATGTGGAGGAAATCACTCCTATCAAATCTAAAATATTACAATTCTAGTCAATTAGTGAATATTTAAACAAATCATTTTGATTCTCAACACTCCCCTGCAAGTTTAACTCGGAGATCTTGATTGGAGCCTGCAACTTAAAATTGAAGATCTTGATTAGATAGGGTACGACGGGTCCATGAAAATTGTAGGAATGAAAATCTAGCGGGAGGAGATAAATGAATGCTCAGGAAGTGTGAAAATGAATGCTCAAGGAGCATGAAGATTACTGCAATGAAGAGATAAACGCTAACCGGCCCATCTTGTTTATTTTTTGAGCTTTAAGTTTTTCGTTCCGAGTAGATCATTTTGTAGAGTTCCTAATTTTTCATATTTAAACTCTTTGATTTTGGAGGAACTGCACGTCGAAGGGGAGCTTCCGAGCAAGGCTTCCTGCTATCAAGTGATCGGGTATAATCATTTCAGCATAGAGACAAGAAAGTTGTGACGGATCAAACAATTAAAAATAGAGACAAGAAAGGTGTGATCGATCTTGAAATTAAAAAAGAGATGTCCGATAAAATTGAAATTGAAATAGAAGATTTGGAGGCATTATTAGGAAAATCTGGAGTGGACAAGATTAAGGAGTTACTTATCACAGCCACAAGAATGATTTTTCTTCATAGTTTAGATGACTCTGAAAACTCAAAAGTTTCAAGGTAAAGGTGAAGAAGAGCAAGGAGTGGAAGTTTATTCATAAAGAAATGTGTGTTCCAATTTAGAGAAAAGGTGTATCGTGGTTTATATCTGCAATAATTGAATCAAATGAGCCTATGGAACCCTGTTGTTATAGGTTGACAGCACTTGGTCGAGAAATAGTGAGAGGTATTTTAGTAGACATTGGAAAACTATATGATCATCATTTTATATGTGGTAGATTGAATCCAGAAAATATCTTCATAACAAATGAAGATAGTGACATTAAATCATATCTCGTACGTGAAGGTGACTAAGACTTCTTGTAAGATATAAGTGGGGCAAGATCTAAAAGAAATAAAATGCATGATCAAAGATATCCTACAATCACGATTTTCAATAGATTGGGCATAATTTTATGAATATCTGGAAAGGACGACTTTAACATCTCACACAATCTTGTATAGTGGGTCATGTAACATTCTCAATGGGTGTTCTTATCAGATTTTGGGTCTCAAGCTGTTGAGCTCAATTCTTCCTTCCTCTAAGCAAAGCTTCTTTTTTGTGTTTTGTAACGGATACATGGGTAAGTGGTTTGTCGTTCACTATAAATATGGAAAGATTTTGTAGATTTTTTGCCTATGATTTGTCGTTGCTTCCCCTGCTTTCACTAAGTTTACATTTAACTTTAGAAATTAAACGATATGATCAAAAAAGTGCTTGATCTATTACCTCCACAAACTTGTTTAAAATCAACATACCATTGTTTAATATATTCTTCAATACTGTCTAATTAAATGATATAAACCAGCTCTATTATTTAACATTGTATCTGTAAGTGGTCAAGATATTAGTGGACAACGTTAATGCTTAATTAAGATATAGAAAAGTATGAGAAAGACATAATTTTTTGAATATCTGGAAAGGACGACTTTTAGATTTGACGCTATCCTGTATAATGGGACATGTAATATTCTCAGTGGGTGTTCTTATCAGATTTTGGGTCTCAAGCTTTCGGGCTCAATTCTTTCTTCCTCTCAGGAAACTTCTTCTTTGTGTTTTGTGGTGGAGAAATGAGTAAGTGGATTGTCTATCACTCTAAATATAGAAAGGTGTTGTAGATATTTTGCCTGTGATTTGTCGCTGCTTCTCCTGCTCTCATTAGGTTTACATTTAATTTTTAGAAATGAAACGAGATGATCAAAAAAGTGTTTGATCTATTACCCCTACAAATTTGTTTAAAATAAACACACTGTTGTTTTAATATATCTTACAAGATTGTCTAATTAAATGATATGAACCAGCTTTATTATTTAACATTGCATCTAAAAGTGGTCAAGATATTAGTGGACAACGTTAATGCTCAATTAACATGTAAAAAAGTACGAAAAGGACATAATTTTTTGAATATCTGGAAAGGACAACTTTTAGATTTCACGCAATCTTATGTAGTGGCTCATGTAGAATTCTCACTGGGTGTTCTTATCAGATTTTGGATTTCAAGCTCTTAAGCTCAATTCTTCCTTCTTCTCAAAAGCTTCATCTTTGTGTTTTATAGTGGATAAATGGGTAAGTGGTTTCTCTCTTACTCTAAATGTGAAAGGGTTTTGTAGTTATTTTGCTTGTGATTTTTGGATGCTTTCCTAGCTTTCACTATATTACATTTAAATTTAGAAATGAAACAATATGATCAAAAAAGTGCTTGATCTATTATCTCCATAAACTTGCTTAAAATCAACATACCATTGTTTTAATGTGTCCTTCAATGTTGTCTTATTAAATGATATGAACCAGCTCTATTATTTAACATTGCATCTGGAAGTGGTCAATACATTAGTGGACAACATTAATGCCTAATTAAGATGTTGAAAAGTACGATAAAAGCATAATGTTTTGAATATCTGGAAAGGACTTTTAGATTTCATGCAATGTGTAATGCCCCGAAACCTCTAGCTAATTATAAAACATCTATTCGTAACCATCTCATTAAACGTGCTAACATATAGCGTAACGAACCCAAACAAGCGTATTATTATTCAAAAGGAACGTTTACATAAGTCGCTTATACAACGTATACACAAATTTAACTATCAAGTTTCTACCACAACATAGATAATTAACTAAATGCCTCGAAGCGTCCTCCTACATCTTCCTTGTTCCTATCTTCAGGGGTCTCAAATCCGGCTAAAACATAATAGAAAACGATGTCAACATATACACATGTTGAGTAGAAATTCGCATACAACATGAGGTGTTCGTGTGAATTTGCATATTGTCATAAAAGCACATAAAACTACACATAAAACCATATAAATTTCAGTTCTGATCAAATCACATAAATTTCAGCTCACAAGAGCATCACAATCCAACACATTGTTACCATTTTCCACCTCGATGGGCGGCTACCTTATCTCGCCGTGCCGTAATGCAATCACAATATTTGAACCAATTCCAACCAATCTTGGTGCCCAACCAAACACACCGGTGGTCATATCCCGGGCATATGCCGAATTCCTACGACCCACAACCAATACATGAAACACTCCGTCCATGCAAGATGGGAATAGGCATGGATGGCGAGAACTGTTTTAAGACCGGCAAGCCCATTGCCGCCCGGCCGAACTCTAGCCCCATCCACACCGAAATCATATAGGGCCCTTACACACATAATTTTAACACATTTGAATCACAATTTCAGCATAACACAAACCATTTCAGTAGCTAGTGCACAAATTTCAGCATGAAGTAACATAATTTCCGATTTTGCGAAACCGACATTAGCTCATACGAACATAAATTTCAAGCCTTCAAACCTCTTGAAACTCTTCACATATGTGCCTAAGGTTGTGAAATAGACTTTTATTTGGAAAAATATCGAGATTTCAGCTTACGAGAGCTGGAAATTGCAGACTGCGATGCGAAACACTTTTAGCGCGCAACCGCTGAAATTTCCAGTTCTCGTAACCCAAACCTCCAGCTTTTCAAAACCTATTTCGACAGCTTATTCTACACTGAATTTAAAGTATATAAACCAGGTTTTTGGTTGGAAATTTTCGGATTTTCCAGCCGTGCAAAAATCGAACTTTTCAGCTTCGAAAGCCAAAGTTTCTGCATGAACAGTGATTTCAGCATGTGTACACCTCAAATTTTCCAGCTTTGAAACCTTAAAATTTTAGCTTCTAGCACATAATTAAGACTATAAGAAGATATAAAACATGATAATCATAAAACTCAAGCATCACTTAAGTATAGGTTCAACAAATTTCAGCATGTGTATTCAAAGATTGTAACCTAACATGCATCATAAACACATATATAACTAACACATGTTGTATCCCCTTGGACCCAAGATGGAAACCAACTTGTGGTCACCTCCTAGGCCTAATTGGGAAGATAAAATACTAAGAGTTTGATAAATTCTAACCCTAACTCATGCCATAGGCCAATTTCTACCTTGATATGTCTTCTTCCTCTTCTTGTAGGGTTTGAAGTAGGGAGAGTGTTTGAAGGGGTGAGAGGGTTTCAAGACTTGAAGGATATGAGGAAAATTGAATGAAAACAAGAGGAATGAAGTGTGTGTGTGTGTGTGGTCGGATTTTAGGGTGTGTGTGTGGTGGTTTTGGTATTTTTTCAAGTAATTTTACATATATACTAATAACAAGACATAGCATTAAAATAGCATTAAGTCCTTGTCTAATTATTATCCTAATTGGCCAAGTATTTGGGTCTAAGTAGCTTAAGTGTTGCTCTACTTTAACATGAGCCAAGCAAGTGTTCTTGTATCTTGAAGGTATTGGCCAAGTGTATAAATACATTGTATCTAGCAACTTGGAGGGCAAGACTTAATACAAGCCAAGTATTTACTCTTTTATAATTTTATCTCCCAAAACCCCTCCAAAAATTCGTCCCCCTCCCTTAAAATATCTGAAAAAATAATTTATTTCTTGTATATTATATAAAATTATTCATATTAGGAAAGAAAAATAATATCTAGGGGTAGAAAATACAATTTACCTATACTTTAGGGTTTTTAAGGCATAAAATCCGAAAATTCATAAATAATTTAGAAAAATTCCAAAATCATGAAATTTAAACTTTATAAACCTGAAATTATATGTATATTTCCCAGAAATTAAAAATGGTTTAGTTATATTTTCGAAAATTTCAATTTATGACATAAAATTTCGAAAATTGTGTTTGAATGTCAAATGCCTCTAAAATTTGAAAATTATGGAATGTATTCAAAATTGTATCTTCTCCATGCATAAAAATCTAGAATACTTATTTATATTATTTTTGAAAACTCATAAGTATTTAATAGACGAATTTTCCAAGAATGGTAATCGAAATTTGAAAATTAGCACTTTAGCTTTCAATGAATCCTAAAAATCAGGCTAAAATGTGAAACAAAAAGTAAAAATGACATTTTTTAAGACCATAAGAGTTTATATAAATTATTTGAATAATAGGATTTATGGGATCGTTACACAATGTTGTATGGTAGGTCATGTAGCATTCCCAGTGGGTGTTCTTATCATATTTGGGTCTCTAGCTCTTGAGCTCAATTCTTCCTTCCTCTTAAGAAGCTTCTGCTTTGTGTTTTGTAGTAGAAAAATGGGTTAGAGGTTTGTGGCTTTTTCGCTAGCTTTCACTAGGCTTACATTTAATTTTAAAAATAAAACAATATAATCAAAAAAATGCTCGATCTATTACCTCTGCAAACTTATCTAAAATCAACATACCACTGTTTTAATATGTCCTTCAATATTGTCTAATTAAATGATATGAACCAACTCTATTATTTAACATTGCATCTGGAAATGGTTAAGACATTAGCGGACAATGTTCATGCTTAGTTAAGATGTAGAAAAATACGATAACTACATAATTTTTTGAATATCTCGAAAGGATGACTTTTAGATTTTACAAAATCATGTATATTAAGTCATTTAGCATTCTCAATTGGTGTTCTTATCATATTTTGGGTCTCAAGTTCTTGAGCTCAATTCTTTTTTCCTCTCAGAAGCTTCTTTTTTGTATTTTGTTGTAGAGATATGGGTAAGTGGTTTGTCCTTCACTCTAACTATGGAAGGGTTTTGTAGAGTTTTTGCCTATGATTTGTCATTGCTTTCCCTACTTTCAGTACGTTTACATTTAATTATAGAAATGAAACGATATCATCAAAAAAGTGCTTGATTTATTACCTCCACAAACTTGTTTCAAATCAACATGCCATTGTTTTAATATATCTTTTAGTATTTTCTAATTAAATTATATGAACTTGTTCTATTATTTAACATTGCATCTGGAAGTGGTCAAGACATTAGTGGACAATGTTAATCCTTAATTAAAATGTAGAAAAGTACAATGACATAATTTTTTGAATAACTGGAAAGGGCGACTTTTAGATTTCACACAATCTTCTATAGTAGGTCATGTCGCATTCTCAGTAGGTGTTTTTATCATATTTTTGGTGTCAAGCTCTCGAGCTCAATTCTTCCTTCCTATGAGGAAGCTTCTTCTTTGTGTTTTGTCGCGGATAAATGGGTAATCGGTTTCTCTCTCACTTTAAAATGGAAGAGTTTTGTAGTTATTTTACCTGTGATTTTTGGTTGCTTCCCTTGATTTCACTAGGTTTACATTTAATTTTACAAATGAAATGATATGATAAAAACAAGTTCTTGATCTATTACCTCCACAAACTTGTTTAAAATCAACATACCATTATTTTAATATATCCTTCAATATTGTCTAATTAAATGATATGAATTAGCACTATTATTTAACATTGCATTTGGAAGTGGTCAACGCATTAGTGGACAACATTAATGCTTAATTAAGGTGTAGAGAAGTATGATAAAGGCATAATTTTTTGAATATCTAGAAGAAGACGACTTTTAGATTTAACGCAATCCTATCTTATTAGATTTTAAGTCTCAAGCTCTCGAACTTAATTCTTCATTTTTCTCAGGAAGCTTCTTCTTTGTGTTTTGTAGTGGATAAAATGGGTAAGTGGTTTGTCCCTCACTTTAAATATAGAAGGGTTTCGTAGATTTTTTGGCTGCTTTCACTATGTTTACATTTAATATATAGAAATGAAACGAGATAATCAAAAAAGCGTTTGATCTATTACCTCCACAAACTTGTTTAAAATAAACACATTGTTTTTTTAATATATCTTTCAATATTGTCTAATTAAATGATATGAACCAACTCTATTATTTAACATTGCATCTAAAAGTGGTCAAGATATTAGTGGACAACATTAATGCTCAATTAACATGTAAAAACGTACGATAAAGACATAATTTTTTGAATATCTCGAAAGGACGACTTTTAGATTTCACGCAATCTTGTATTGTGGGTCATGTAGCATTCCCAGTGGCTGTTCTTATTAGATTTTGGGTCTAAAGCTCCCGAGCTCAATTCTTCCTTCCTCTCGGGAAGCTTTTGCTTTGTGTTTTGTAGTGGAAAAATGGGTAAGTGGTTTGTCCCTCACTCTAAATATGGATGGATTTATAGGTTTTTTGCCTGTAATTTGTGCCTGGTTCTCCTGCTTTCACTAGGGTTACATTTAATTTTAGAAATAAAACGATATGATCAAAAAAGTGCTTAATCTATTACCTCCACAAACTTGTTTAAAATCGGCAAACCATTGTTTTAATATATCCTTCAATATTGTCTAACTAAATGATATGAACCAGCTCTATTATTTGATATTGCATCTGGAAGTGGTCAACACATTAGTGGACAATGCTAATGCTTAATTAAGATGTAGAAAACTACGATAAAGATATAATTTTTTTGAATATCTGGAAAGGATGACGTTTAGATTTCACACAATCTTGTGTAGTGGGTCATGTAGCATTCTCAGTGGGTGTTCTTATTAGATTTTGGGTTTCAAGCTCTCGAGCTCAATTCTTCCTTCCTCTCAAGTAGTTTCTTCTTTGTGTTTCGTAGTGGATATATGGGGAAGTTGTCTCTCTCTCACTCTAAATATGAAAGGGTTTTGTAGTTATTTTCCCCTTGATTTTTGGTTGCTTTCCTTGCTTTCACTAGGTTTACATTAAATTTTATAAATGAAAACGATATGATGAAAAAAGTGCTTGATCTATTACCTCCACAAAATTGTTTAAAATGAAGATACCAATCACTACTAGAAAAAGAGCGAATAGCCACGGATTTTAGCCACGGGAAAAATCCGTGGCTAATCCGTGGCTATTAGCCACGGATTAGCCACGGATTAGCAACGGTTTTCGGTGAAAAAAAATTTTGAGCTTTAGCCACGGATTGGCCACGGATTACCCGTGGCTGATTTAGCCACGGCCAAGCCGTGGCTAAATGTTGTGGCTAAATTTGGCGCCAGTTTTGCCGCCAATGGTTAGCCACGGCCAGACCGTGGCTAAGCCGTGGCCCTTAGCCACGGTCTAGCCACGGCCTAGCCGTGGCTGGATTAGCCACGGCCAGGCCGTGGCTAAGTGCCACGGATTAGCCACGGCCTGACCGTGGCTAAATCGTGGCCCTTAGCCACGGCCAGACCGTGGCTAATTTAGCCACGGTCTAGCCACGGTCTGGCCGTGGCTAAAATTTTTTTTTTTTTTTTTTGCAACAAATATGATTTGAACTCTTGACCTGTTAGTTAAAGTTAGAACATCAAACCACTACACCACTTTAACTTTTTGTTTAATAATTAATTTTTGCTATACTTAAGTAATATATATATATATATTATATATTATATTATATATATTGATATATATAATAAATGATTCGATATATTACATACGTATAAGATTAGATATACTTATATATATGTGTATTTATATATAATTAGCTGTATATATATTAGATGTATAAGTACATATATAACATATATTAGATATATAATACACTAATATATGTTTATTTCATATAGATGATTGATCATATATATATAGTACATATGATTAGATATATATATATATATTGGATCTATATATACGTACACTACATTTATAACATATATTAGATATATTCTATATAGATATATACTTATATCATATAGACTATATATAGAGGATTAGAATGTACATATAATATATTAATATATATGAGATACAAATTGACATATACGTATATTTATATATGTATATATGATATATATACTTGGAAATATATATATACACATATATTGATATATATATACTTGAACATATGTATATATATACATGATATATATATATATATATAAATATAGCCATGGATTAGTCACAAATATATATATATATATATTGGTACATATATACTTGGATATATAAATATATGTATCAATATAAATTTACATATGTATCAATATATATATATATATAAATTTATCTGTGGTGCAAAAAAAAAATGAAAAAAAACAATTAGCCACGGATAAATTTTTGTTATTGATATTTTAATTATCTCAATATAAATTATCTATATATACTTGGATACATATATATATTGATACATATATATACTTGGACATTTATATATATATTGATACATATATACTTGGACATATTTAAAATAGATACATATCTATCAATATATATACTTGGACATTTATATATATATATATATATATATTGATACATATATACATGGACATATTTAAAATAGATACATATATTGATATATATATATATATGATATATATACTTGACATATATTATATAATACCACACATATACGAAGATATTGACAAATTATCACGAATTAAAGTTGCTATTATCTAAATATAAATTATATAAATAGAATTTTGTTACAATTTTTGTTTTGATATATTAGTTTATTAAATATTTGTCATAAAAAAAAAGTTGAATATTGAACGATAAAGTCAAAGGTAAATATCTTTATTTTTTAAAAAAAAATAATTGGTTAATAATTTATAAAAATTACTAAAATTAAATTAAAAAAATTGATAAAACTAATGAAATTTATTAGATAATTTTAGTTTAAAATATTGTAACAATATAGTTTAAGTATAAAAAAAATCAGTCAATAACCAAAGAACTCCCTTGGCGCAACGGTTACATGCTCCATTTATAACGTTGATGTCCCGTGTTCGAATCTCCTTGAGCGCAAAAAAAAAAAGCTTGGGTTGGGGCGCGGGTTTCAGGTCTGGGTTGGGGCGCGGGTCCGGGTTGGGCCGCGGGTTTGGGTGTAATTAGCTTCTTTTTTTTTTTTTTTTTCCAGTGGCCACGGATTGGCCACGGCCAAACCGTGGCTAATCCGTGGCCCTTAGCCACGGCTAAGCCATGTCTAGGAAAAAGTGGCCAAACTTGGCCACGGTTTGCCCGTGACTATTAGCCACGGCTTGGCCACGGCTTGGCCGTGGCTAAGCCCAGCCGTGGCTAAAAAGCCGTGGCGAAGGTTAGCCACGCCACTTTTAGCCACGGAAAAAATCCGTGGCTAATCCGTGGCCAATCCGTGGCTAATCTCCTTGGCCACGGATTTTTTGCCAAATCCGTGGCTAAATGCCTTTTTTCTAGTAGTGAATGTTTTGATATATCTTTCATTATTGTCTAATTAAATGATATGAACCAGCTCTGTTGTTTAACATTGCATCTGGAAGCGGTCAAGACATTAGTGGACAATGTTAATGCTTCATTAAGAAGTAGAAAAGTATGATTAAGGCATAATTTTTTGAATATCTAAAAAAGACGACTTTTAGATTTCATGCAATCTTGTGTAGTGGGTTCTGTAGCATTCTCAGTGGGTGTTCTTATTAGATTTTAGGTCTCAATTCTTCCTTCCTCTCTGGAAGCTTTTTCTTTGTGTTTTGTAGTGGATAAAATGGGTAAATGGTTTGTCCTTCACTCTAAATATGGAAAGGTTTTCTAGATTTTTTGCCTGTGATTTGTGGCTGCTTCTCCTGCTTTCACTAGGTTTACAATTAATTTTAGAAATGAAACGATATGATAAAAAATGTGTTTGATCTATTACCTCCACAAACTTGTTTAAAATCAACATACCATTGTTTTAATATATTTTTCAATATTTTCTAATTAAATGATATAAACCAACTATATTATTTAACATTGCATCTGTAAGTAATCAAGACATTAGTGGACAACCTTAATGCTTAATTAAAATGTAGAAAACTACGATAAAGACATAAATTTTTGAATATCTGGAATGGACGACTTTTATATTTCCCACAAATCTTGTATAGCGGGTCATGTAGGATTCTCAGTGGGTGTTATTAGATTTTGGGTATCGAACTCTCAAGCTCAATTCTTCCTTCCTCTCAAAAAGCTTCTTTTTTATGTTTTGTAGTGGAGAAATGGGTCAATGGTTTCTCTCTCACTCTAAATATGGAAGGGTTGTGTAGTTATTTTGCCAATGATTTTTGCCTATATTCCCGGCTTTCACTTGGTTTATGTTAATTTTAGAAATAAAATGATATGATCAAAAAAGTGCTTGATCTATTACCTCCACAAACTTGTTTAAAATCAACATACCATTGTTTTAATATATCCTTCAATACTGTCTAATTAAATGCTATGAACCAGCTCTATTATTTAACATTACATCTGGAAGTGGTCAAGACATTAGTGGACAACGTTAATGCTTAATTAAGATGTAGAAAAGTTCGATAAAGACATGATCGAGGTTAATTTAACCTAGAACAATACTAAGATTAGTTGTTAATATACTAATTTAAAATTTAGCAAGATAAACTGCATTATTAATATTTTCAAGTATTTCACTTTCTCATTGAATAAATATATATCTATATAGAATGTATCTGTGGTACCCCTAACTTGAAGTAATATAAAATATTATGTTAATGCATGATTTTGTTATATGAAATGGTCGAGAAAATATATATGATGCTCAAAACTGGTTTTCATTTATTTTGTTTCATGAGATGATGATCGAGAAAATTTATATGATACTCAAAATTAGTTTTCATACAATATACATAGGGGTTTCATACAATATATAGATATATATATATATATATTTAAAAAAATTACTTAGAAGAAGTGATTGATAATTATAAAAACCTAAAATTATATTGACACATGATTTCGTTTCATGAGATGATGATCGAGAAAATATATATGATACTCAAAATTAATTTTCATACAGTATATATATATATATATATAAATTATTTAGAAAGAAGTGATTGATAATTATAAAAACATAAAATTATGTTGATACAAATACCGATAATAGGTCATTGTAGGTAGAATTTCTATACTCTGGTGTAAATTAGACTTCTATTATTTATTATTTTTATTAAATGATATGTATTTTATGAACTAATTTGATTGTACTTTATATTTTTGCATAGTATTGATTCGATCTTGTTACTAGTGTTTATATTTTTGATATGTTTAATGTTCAAATATTTTTATATTGGAAAAGTTAAGGCAAGAAAATTTTTCGAAAGATATCGACTCCCGATAATTGTTGGGTACTTTGGAGTACCTACTTCTGTAGGCTCTCAAGTACAGTATACGATGTTTTCCATGTCACGTAAGTTGAATCAAATATTTTGATTTGTTTGTGAATTAAATATATTTGGATTGTTTGCATAAAGAAAAAAATTTATATAATTTAAATTTTGTGTATAATGTGTAGGAATACACTAGGAGTCTTCAAGATGATCAACTTTTGTTTGGGGATTAGAAGATTTTTCTTTTGATTTTGTTAAGTATTATAACAATTATTATGTAATATGAAAATCTTCGCTTACCCCAAAAAACTTATTATAGCTTAGGTTAGTATTGATTTTTTATTAGTCCTTACTTTGTCTGTTCTATAGTATTAATTGTAATATTCATGTGTAGTTGTATAATTACTCATATATGCTCTAAATGTAGATGGGACCAAGGGGGAAATGTTTTTCTTGACTACAATACATGCAGAACCAAAGGGGCCTCTATTTTGCTTGTTTTTTTTGTTTTGTTGAGAATTGAGAACTTGGTGATTTATATTTTGTTGCCAAAACGTGGTGGAGTGGTGTAGAAGAGTACTTAAATTTAGGAGATGAGAAGTCATGATTGTCATATATTCATGGAACAATTATTGCCTATTGCATTCAAGAAATTGCCCGACGATATTTGGAAGCCATTAGCTGAATTGAGTCATTTTTCAAAGATTTGTGTTCAAATACATTGAGGCACGATGATCTTGACAAGATGGAGAAAAATATTCCAATAATTTTATGCAAATTAGAATGAATTTTTCGTCCTGCATTTTTCGATGTAATGGAGCATTTACCTGTTCACTTGATTGATGAAGCTCGGAATGGTGGTCCAGTGCAATTTAGATGGATGTATCCGTTTGAAAGGTAGATCATATATTTTTATAAGTACATTGTATAACTTAAATTATCTGATGCATTGTTATTAATTACATAAAAAAATTTGTTAATAATGTTATAGGTATTTGGACAAGATAAAAAAAATAGTTAAACAAAAAGCTCAAGTAGAAGGGTCTATATGTGAGGTCTATCTCAGACGTGAAACTGCAAATTTTTGCTCCTTCTACTTTAATTCCCACGTGCGATCAATGAGTACGCACGTACCACAGAACGATGATGGTGGTGTTGATGTTTCGGTACCATCAACTTTGTCGGTTTTCAATCAACCAGGTCATCCGTTAGGAGCATGTAAGGAACGCTATTTTGAGAGTTTGCAGGAGTATAATTCCGCTAAACTACATGTGTTGTTAAATTGCGATGAAGTCGAAATTTATATCAAGTAAGTATCACATTTAATAAATTAAAATTATTTTATGCCTTGTATATGATTATCAAAAATTCTGAATTAAATCTTGTCAAACGTAGCTATTTTCGACAACATTATAGGATCGCAGAAGTTGACGCAAGTGATCAGATCGAAAATAAATTTGCAGATTGGTTCAATTCGCACGTAAGTTTTAATTTTCAAAAAAAAAATAAAATTGTTGCACAGTCAAGTGTAAAAGATGCATATACATTGTTGTTGACGTTAATTATATACGTTTCATTATATAGGTCCTTGAACTGAATAATGGAATTTGTCAATATTTTTGAAACAACTTATGCTGGGGCCTAATTTATGTGTGAGGACATATCCGATATACATTGTGAATGGTTTCAAATTTTACACACGATCATAGAGTGAAGGTAAAAAAACAATGAATTGTGGCGTATGGGTGAAAGGCGGTTACGATGGCGATTCCGGTGAAGATGACTACTATGGAATTTTGAATGAAATTCTTGAATTGGAGTATACGGGAGAACCATTAAAAAGGTGTTGTTGTTCAAGTGTGATTGGTTTGACCCCACTCTACATAGAGGAACGCGCATTGCACACCCAGAATGTAGTATTATTGAGGTGAAACAGACGAGCAGATATAGAAAATATGACCCTTTCATAATCGTCCAACAAGCGCGCCAAGTTTATTTTGTTGTGTACCCAGGCCGTATTCATGGCAAGACCCAATGGTTCGCTGTAATTAAAAGTAAAGCTAAAGGCAGAGTTGAAACTCCTGGTGGAATGGAGAAGGCTTACCAAAATGATATGTGCCAGGTTATGAACTCTTTTAGTGATGATGGAGTACCCGATTTGTGTGATGAAGATGTTGGCTTAGATAATGTTCAGCAAGTCGAACTTGAGGTTCACGAGGAGGATGAAGAGGACACTAATGATGTCTTGGCCGACGAAGAATATAGTGAGAATGATGAGGATCATGAGAAAGACTTGGCGTTAATGAACGATGATTCAAATAATGATAGAGACAGTGATTAGGGTTCATTTGATTTGTAATTGTTGATTGTTAATGATTGAATTCGTATGTAATACTTTATATTAATGTAATTATATATATATATATATATCTTTCTAATGAATATGAGTATGCAATTCATCTATTAATTTATATTAACGATAAAAATTTAGATGCAACCGCGAAAACGCTCTAGATCAAGTAATATCATACGAGGTAGAGTTAATTGTTCACAATCATATGTCCCCACCACTCATCCTTTATCACATGACTTAAACAATCCTCCAATTATCAATGAACAAATGAACAACACAGCATACCATCATGCTGCATCGACTCCACTGCAGTTCATGCCTACCCCATCCGTAGGTGGATATAGTCCACCGATTAGTTCACCTAATCCATTTGCTCAGGACGCATATAGCTTCCCGGATCCTCCAACCACACAACGAGCTGTACAAAAGCTTTTCTTGGAGCCGGCTCCGAATTGGCAAGAGAGAGTTTAATATGTTAAGTTTAAATGTATCATAATAACTTAATTGTAATTGAAATGACGTGTATATATATTGTATGTGCAGTAGCTTCGCCCCCGCCGACCGTGGAGCTCACACTATAGGTACCGTATTGAAGAGCCGAATGACTGAGTTCGTTCCTACATTCAAATATGTTAGCGTGGAGCTTTTTGATATATGGTTTAAGGAGTGGAAGGTTCGTATTTTCTTTTGTATATTGATTATATGTAACACGTAACACATAAATTTTTATGCATGTTATAATCTTTTAAAATATAACATATACAGAAATATGTTGAGTAGGATCATGTGCACGAGTATCATATGAAAAGGGCTTTTCGAAGCCGTGGTTCGAGGAAATTGTCGCAGCTATATGAGCATGTCAGGGAAGTTGGGACACGACCGGCGTGGATAGTGCCCCAAATATGGGACCAATTGAACGCCTATTGGGCTTCATAGAAATTCAAAAAGCAAAGCAAGCAGAATAAAAAAACATAGAGAAGCGGGTGGTGGAGCATGTTATGGTGGCGGGCCGAAGTCAATATCGATGAAAAAACTTGAGATGGTATGTTATTTATTATTAATTTTATTATTACTATTATTGTTATTATTAATTTTATTTATCGATTATCTAGGAGGCCGAGTGTCAACTTGAGGTCGACTATCATGAGGTGGTTCAAAAGTGTTATACGAGATCACTTAGACCTGACAAGATTACCGAGGGTGACGAGGACGAAGGGAGCAGGGCCAATAATGTGCTTTGGCTAAATCAAAATGCCAAACAAGTCCACATACGTATACAATCTATTAATTTGCATATTTAATTAACTAATTATACAAACTTGCATGAATTAAATTTCAATTGTTTAATATAATTTATTTAATTTCGGGTACAAGAACTACCAACAATTGTTGCAAGCCCAGGAACAATCAATAGCAGCAGGGTTGAGTGATGAAACTACACAACAGTCTAAACACGAGTTGTTTATGCAGGCGATCGGACCCCCGAACAGAAAAGGCCGCCAAATCGGGCTGAACTACGTTCCTCGAGAAAAGAGGGGGCAACACTCATTCGGAAGTTCCTTGTCACGTACTGGTCCTTCTAATTCCGGAGCAGATGTAGAGGCGCAGTTGACGCAACTCAGAGATCAAATTGACACTTATATCTCATCTTACAAAGAATAGATCACCGAATTAAAGACACAAAATAACACTATGATGTCAATGACGCAACAACTGTACACCGGACTTGTGAGCAATCGCCCATTCACCTCCAGAGCAGCTCCCCAGTCATCTCGTCGGCGTCGTCCCACGGGCAATACGTCCCACAACACATGTCATGATCTCGATCAAGGATTTTCCGCTCCACACATGTTGGCACCGCAACCATATATGAATCCCATGAATGTCGGAGATGACAACGAAAATGACATCAACTATTTTGAGGATAACGATGAGGAGGACGAGTAGACACATTTGATAGTTTAATTTGTCGTATGAACAATGTTTTTATTTGCTTGGCGAATTTGTATTTTATATTTGAATTATATTTGAAACAATATAGGATAATATTGCATATTTGTCAATTTATTTTAGCTTTTTGTATTTTTATTTATTTTACGTGTTTATGAATATTAGCATTTTGCATTATTAGAATATTATAAATGAAATTTATAAATAAAAAAAATTATAATGGACTGATTTGGGGCCTGCAAGACCGAATTAAAATAATTTTTTTTAAAAAAAATCGGGGGAAATTTCCCCCGGTTTATTTAAATTAAATATTTTTGAAAAATGTCCGGGGGAGATTCCGAGGGAATTTTCCCCCGATTTTAATTAATTTAATTTTTTTAAAAAATTTTCGGGGGAAAACCCGAGGGAACTTTCCCCTGGTTTTATAAAATTAATTTTTTTTTAAAACTTTTGGGGGAAAAACCGGGGAAAATTTCCCCCGATTTAATAAAATTATTTTTTTATAAAAATGTCCGGGGGAAAAACCGGGAGAATTTTCCCCCGATTTTAATTAAATTATTTTTTTAAAACAATCCGGGGGAAAAAAATCGGGGGAAATTTCCCCCGATTTTATAAAATTAATTTTTTTAAAAAAAATATTTCGGGGGAAAAACCGAGGGAATTTTCCCCCGGTTTAATAAAATCAATTTTTTTAAAAAAACATGTCTGGGGGAAAAACCGAGGGAATTTTTCCCTAGTTTTAATTAAATTATTTTTTTAAAAAACATCCGGGGGAAAATTCCCCCGGTTTAATTTTTTTTTAAAATAAACCGGCGGAATATTCCACCAGTTTTTCCGCCGGTCAACCCGATTTGTGTATTTCGACGGAAAAATCGGGGGAATACCCGCGGCCGAGCGTATTCCGGCGCCAAAAAATCCGGCGGACCGGTTCCGTCGGTTTCACGATTTTCCGGCAGAAATTGCCGCTAGATTTTTCCCCCGATTTTCAGCGTTTTTCCTGTTGTGTAAACAACGATTCCGAGGAGGGGAAGCCACAACAGCAGTTGCTCGTTCAAGAGTCACACGTCGAAGCCCAACGATGACCACAGCGATACCGTCAACCATACCCTGTTCCGAAAGTAGAGGACTTGGAGGCTCGCATTCCTCCTAGCAAGAGATTTTTAGACGATGCTCACCGAGAAAAATACCTCTGTTTGCTGGACCAAGTCATCAAAACAACTAGGTATATGAGTGAGCGATGCCTTCGCTAGTTAGGACAATATGACAAGGTTATGTATTATTGGTGGAGGATAGGATGGAACCATTCACTACAATCCGGGAGCCAACATTCCTAGACATGGTTAGCAAATTCCTCTGTTGCTTGGAGCTCCAATACGTTAATCGCCACAATGATGAGATAGTGTGCGAATGTTCTTTCAGTTGGCGGGGCCGCCGGTCTACCATATCTTTAGTAAGGTTGGGCAGGGCTTTGGGTTTTCCTCGAAGCAATAATGACGAGTCACCTAAAGACGTGAGTGCGGATCAATAGTAGCAAGTAATCACAGAGAAGCCCGAGGTTCCTTACAACCCTAACACCTTGAAGTTTTTCCATTTGAAGAATTTTGCATTGCAGTACATCCATCACTACCTTAGCAAGGGACTTTTGCACCCAAAGAGAGTGATGGTAATGTCAATCAGGCCAAACTCTTTATATTTTGAGCAATGTGTATGGGCTAGGATATTAATGGGCAAATAAGATGATTAAGCACTTCTTCGCTCATTCCAACCGCCCTACCACGTCCATTTATTTAGGTGGGTATGTCACTGTGATTATTAAGACCACTCGCCGAGCCATTCTGAGGGATATACCGATCTTGCAAGGAGAGGATGAGATTTTTTACATCATGCTCAACTGTGTAGGAGTCTTTGTTTGAAATGATCGCCCCTTCCGATTGGATCCCGAGGTCGATAAGTACCACCATCGATTCCCTTAGCTTTTCATCCTACGCAAGCCCTGAGCCCCGCAGTACCGCGAGACCTTGATGAGGACGACTCCCAACCACAGCTGGCTCCTACACCAACCATTGAGATGGCTCAACTTGTGAACTGTGTTAGCAGTATGGAGGCCTAGTTGGCCCAGCTTCGAGACATGCAAATGTCATACTTGAGGAGTTTCACCGACCACAACATGCATCTCCACCGCCACCTCCATGACTTTATCCGAAGGACTAGGGCAATCTCAAGCTTAGAAAATTGAACTTTCAAGGTGTTAGTTTTTGAGCACTATTTTGAAAATTTTGCCTTGCCGGCATCAATCAAAAATTTCTTGTATAAAGTGACTCTTCAACTTTATATGTTAAAAGTTGATTTGCTGGCTTTGTAACTTGTTATCAGCATTCTTTCTTAAGCCTTGAAGCATATGTTCGTGTTTGAATTAAGTGAGTGAAACTTTGAGAAACTCATGTTTCAAAGTGTGCGCATGTTGTAGATAAAAAAGATAGTTGTGTGGCAAGGTACAATGTGGTTATTTATAATAACAATAATAATAATAATAATAATAATAATAATAATAACTCTTCTGGAATGTTCATCTTTTTTTTACTCGAGGACGAGCAATGTCTAAGTGTGGGGGAGTTTGATAGACTTGAAATATTCACACTTTTATATGCTCAACATGTCAAGTTTTGTTGCTTTAATTAAGACTTTGGATGCAAAACTTGTTCAAACCATAACATGAGTTAATTGTATTATTGCAAGTATGTAAACTGCTTAGGTTGCGATTTTTGGAGACTTCGGGAGACAATAATACAAGGAAACACTGAAACAAGGAAAGTGCCTTAAACCGTCTTGACAAGACAAGCTGTCCCGGATTTTACAGTGGTAGTTTGGGATGGCTTGAAAAGAAAACCTGTCCCAGAACTTACAGTGATGCTTAAAATCGTGCAAAATAGGATGGCTTTAGGAACATAAGACGTTCCAGTACTCTACGCCAACAAGGAAAGTTTGTTTCGTGTTAGAATTCTGACTCCAATCACCCAATCACTATTTAAGGACATCAATAGCACAATTTTCAGACACTTTTGGTTGTTTATCTAATTGAATAACATTAGTAGTAATAGCAGTAGAGGTAGTAGTAGTCGTAATAATAATAATTTTAATAATAAGCTGACATAAATCAAATTTAAACTTCTTTACATCCTACTCAAGCCTTCCTTCGCATTCCGAGTGGTGTGACAAAATCAAGGTTTTTTCTAGGAATCCTAGTACATGTACTTCTTCTAGAAGGAGCATGGGCATCATCAGTAGGAGGAGCATGGGCAGCATCATCGTTAGTCTCAAAATTCTATCCCTCATGTGGTCCTGGATGAGTAGCCAAACATAGGGGAAAAGATTTAAGGAAAAAAAAAACTAGAAAAGAGAGGGGGAGGAGCAATAATAGCTAGTAGTATATAGAAATTGGAAAAAAAAAATAAAAAAGAAAAGAGAATTTTACTTGGCTCATGCTCCTACTGCTGCTGATCCTCAAGCTCTTGCTCATGATGTCCCTCACGAGGTCTTAGATAAGTAGTCAAATATAGAGAAAAGGAATTTAAGAAAAAACAATAAAATAGAGAGAAAAAGGAAACAAAGAATTTAAGAAAAAACAATGAAAGAAAGGGGGGGGGGGGAAGCAATATACAACAAGTACTACATAAAAAGTGAAAAAAAGTTAAAGAAAGAAGGCTTACGTCCTCTTCTAGATTTCCTCCTCATGCCAAGCGGTGTGAAAAACCCGGGGTCCTTTTCTTTTAGGAATCCTACGACGTGTAGTTCTTCTAGGAAGCACGGGCTAATCAACACGAGGAAGCACGGGCTCATCAACAGGAGCACTATGATGCTCATGGTGTTGTTGGCCTCAGGAGCATCAATAGGAGCTTCAATAGGAGCATCATCGTCAGCTACTAAAAACATAGATGACAAGCATTAAAAAAGAGCTAGAGGAAAAAAGCATTGCAATTTATAGCCAGCAATTTACAGAATTGAAAAAATTAAAAAAAAAGGAAGTTTTATTCGGCTCAGGAGCATTATCCTGCTCATGGTGCTGCTGGTCCTCAGGAGCATCAAAGAAGAAGAAGAAGAAAAAGAAGCTATGTATATGCCATAAATAAATTCATATAAATTGTCTACATTATATACATGTATGATTAAGTTCATTATTATAATTACCATTTTAAACTCTTTGATTCCTTGATGTTAGCCCAAATTTATATTAGTCATCACATACCACATGCATAGATGCACTTTTATCTATATGTATGTCTCTATAATAATAATAACAACAACAACAACAAGTATAATAATAATAATAATAATAATAATAATAATAATAATAATAATAATAATAATAATAAGAAGAAGAAGAAGAAGAAGAAGAAGAAGAAGAACTATTATTATTGTTATTGTTATTATTATTAATAACAAGAAGAATAAGAAAAAGAAGAAGGAGAACTATTATTATTATTATTATTATTATTATTATTATTATTATTATTATTATTAACAAGAAGAAGAAGAAGAACTATTATTATTATTATTATTATTATTATTATTATTATTATTATTACTACTACTACTACTACTATTATTATTAGGGATAATTGCTTTTTTGGTCCTCTATATTTAGGGTGTTTTCGATTTTGCCCTCTCCGTTTATACAATTTTTCAAATTTGTCTTCTCCAATTATCAATGTTTCGATTGCCGGCCGATTTTGGACATAACTTCTCGTCAGTGATGACGTGGCGATTTTCTAGCCATTTATGGTGATGATCAAAAAAATTGCAATTTGAGGCCAGAAAATCGCCACATCATCACCAGTGAGAAGTTATGTCCAAAATTGGACAACAATCGAAACATTGATAATCGAAGAGGACAAAATTGAAAACTTTGAAATGAAGAGGGCAAAACTCGAAAATAGGCTAAACCTAGAGGACATAAATTGTAATTATCCCTTATTATTATTACTACTACTACTACTACTACTACTACTACTACTACTATTATTATTACTACTATTATTATTACTACTACTACTATTATTATTACTATTATTACTATTATTATTATTACTATTACTATTATTACTATTATTATTATTATTATTACTTTTACTATTATTATTACTATTACTATTATTATTATTATTATTATTATAGAGACATACATGTAGATAAAAGTGCAGCTATGCACATTGTTTAAACATCTGGCCAAATTTATATGTGATGACTAACATAAATTTGGGCTAACATCAAGGAATCAAAAAGTTTAAAATAGTAATTATGATAATAAGCTTAATCATATATATATATATATATATATAATGTAGACAATTTATATGAATTTATTTATGGCATATACATAACTTCTTCTTCTTCTTCTTATTATTATTATTATTATTATTATTATTATTATTATAGAGACATACATATAGATAAAAGTGCATCTATGCATGTGGTTGAAAAATCTGGCCAAATTCAAATGTGATGACTAGCATAAATTTGGCCCAACATTAAGGAATCAAGGAATTTAAAATAGTAATTATGATAATGAGCTTAATCATATGTATATATATATATATATACATACATACACACACACACACAGCATAAAATCTAAAAATTTGCACTAATTTATAAATAGTTAATCATGGAAAAAATTAATCAATGGATATAATCATAAATTATGTTTAAAAAATAATTAATTAAGTAATAAAGAGTAATTTAAGGAGTTAAACATAGATATGCTTGAAAGTAATGGAATTAGATAAGTTTAATTATAAAAATATTTTAATATTAATTAAATATTGAAAATATAAACATGAAAAACATCTCACATGGAAAAATGGAAAAAGGACAACTTGTCCACATATGCATGGGATTGACACATATGGTAGACTTCATTTTAAATATATATAATAAGTTAGATTAGACTAGATTATATATATATATATATATATATACAAAATCTAAAAATTTACATCAATTGACAAAGAGCTAATCATAGAAAAACTAATCAATGGATATAATTACAAATAATATTTTTAAAAAAATTAAGTAATAAAGAGTAATTTATGGAGTAAAACATAAATATGCTTGACAGTAATAGAATTAGATAATTTTAATTATAGAAAGATTTTATTGTGAATTAAAGATAGAAAATGTAAATATCAAAAATGTGTTACATGGCAAAATAGTAAAATAACAATTTGTCCACCTCATTATCCACATAAGCAAGGAATAAGCACATAAGGTGAACTCTATTTTAAATATATACATATTCGATTAGATTATTATTATTATTATTATAGAGACATACATATAAGTAAAAGTTGATAACTGCATGTCGTTGGAAAATTTGGCCAAAATTCATGTGTAATAACTAACATGAATTTGGGCCAACATCTTGGAATGAAAGAGTTTAAAATAATAATTATGATAATAAGTTTAATAGGAGTTGATCAAGAAAAAGTAGTTCAGGTAAAAGATAATATTATATATATATACACACACAAAATCTAAATTTTTGCAGGAATTGATAAGAGTTAATAATAGAAAAACTAACCAAATGATATAATTATAAATTATATTGAAGAAAGTAATTCAAGGAGTAATTTTTAAGGAATTAAATATATATATGTTTGAAAATTATGGAATTAGATCACTTTAAATGCGCATTAGTGTTAAAATGTAAATTTGAAAAATGTTTGACATGGAAAAATAATGAAAAGACAACTTGCCTACATCATTGTCCACATAATCGAGAGCTGGACACAAAAGATGGACATTATTTTAAATATATGTATTAGATTAGAATATTATATATATATATAATGTTATATATATAGATAGATATTACATAATGTGCATGAATAATAGGAATTGATTAAGCAAAATTAGTCAAGGTAAAAGAATATATATATATATATATATATATTGACATATGTACAAAGTTTAAAAATTTTCACTAATTGATAAAGAGTTAATCATAGAAAAACTAATCAATGGATATAATTATAAATTATGTTTAAAAAAATAATTAAGTAATTAAGAGTAATTTGAGGTGTTAAATATAAATATATTTGAAAGTAATGGAATTAGATAATTTTAATTATAAAAATTTTTAATGTGAATTAAAAATTAAAAATATAAATATCAAAAAGGTCATATATATATATATATATATATAGCAAAATAGTAAAAGAATAACTTTGTCCACTATATTGGCACCATAATAAAGAGATGAACACAAAAGGTGAATTTTATTTTAAATATATGCATTACATTTTGGAAGGCTAGCGTTGAATGTAACAGTTAGTAATAATTAGACATCACTGTGTCAGTTTACCATTTTACCCCTCCACTCTCTGCTTACCCTTCCACCACATCTACGCATTTCCCCTGAACTTCCCCCAAATCTTTCAGCATCAAAAACACTCTCGCAAACCCTAGTTTTCTCTCAATTCGCAAGAAAAATGCCCAAATCATACGCTCTCCGCTCCGCTCTCCGTCCGAATCATCCAATTTCCTCTCTAATTTTCCTGTCTGCCCTTTTCTCAGCTCTGCATTTCTCGCTTTCTCTCCCCAACAAACCCCATTTTGGTTCAAATCTTGTTCTCATTGGCGACGCCAAGTTTACCTACAACAAATCTTGCATTCAGCTCACCGACCCAAGAATTTCTTCTCCGAGCTCTGGATTTCTGGTCCAGAAAAAGCCCATCAAGCTTTTAAACGCAAACTCGAAGTCGAGAAAGCCAGTTTCGATTTCCACTGAATTCACTTTCTCGATTTCACCCCATAATGGTGATGGCCTTGCCTTTCTGGTCGTGCCCAGAAACTTTCTTTCGAAATTTTCGATAAAGAATTTTGGGGTTGTGAAAGAAAATCGGTTTCTTGGGGTGGAGTTTGATACTTTGGTTGATGAGAATGTGGGGGATGTGAATGCAAATCATGTTGGTTTAGATGTGGGTAGTCTTGTTTCTGTGAAAACAAGCAATGTATCTTCTATCAATCTGGTTCTGAATAGTGGGGTGAAGTTACATTCTTGGGTTGATTATGATTCGAGCTCAAAAAGGATTGAGGTTAGGTTGAGTAAATTTGGCAGCTCTAGGCCGTACGATCCTCTGTTGGTGTGTCGGGTTGATTTGGGTGAAATTTGGAGAAATGAAGAAGTTTTGGTGGGATTGAGTTCATCTAGTGGGAATTCTATGCAGACAAGCAGTGTGTACTCATGGAAATTCAGAACAAGGAGTGTTCCGGGATGGCTGCATTCTCAACCGTTGGATCCACGAGCATTTTCAATGGAACGTAAGGAGGAGAAATTGGCAAAAAAACGAAAGATTTGCGCTTTGGGGTTCCTATCTGGATTGGTTTTCATGACAGGATGTGGCGCATTGCTGGCCTTGGTTGTTCTGTTTTTGTGGGCATTATTTGAGAATAACTCGGAGACAGTATTGACAGTCCCAGCAAAGTGCACAGTGCATTCAGGGGATTTCAGGTATGAAAAGATCAATGTAGTTGTGGGTGATGATAACTCGACTGCTGGTAAGAATTAGAGTTAACTGTAAATTTGATTCTTAGTTGTGTATTTAATGCTTTTGTAATATAATGTTATGGACCATGTAGTTAATGGCTGCTTTTAGTAATGAATCGAAGCTGTTTGAAGTTGTGTATGTTTCTGAGTTTTATTCCAGCTTTTCTATTCCCCGTTTCACTGAAGGTATTTCTTAATCGTTCCTGGAGATAAAAACTTGTTTATTTTGAAAGAGAACTGTTATAAGAATGCAAAACTTGTATGACGCACATGCAAAACCATGACTCAGATGTTGGCAAAAATTATTCGGTATTTACATAAAATATGTGGAATATGGGCTTGTTGGCTCAAGGGACGTCTAGATGTGTGATTATGAGGTCAAAATCAAGGAAGGGTAAAGTACGAGTAGATTATGCATTAATTTGGTTTTTGGGATGTATGATATGATTTATATGAATTCTAAGGAAAATAATTGTGAACAATTCCTTCCTGTTTTTCAAGATTTAGAAGTGTGTGGATAAGTCTTGAAGAAAATTTTGTTGGTAAAGTGCTTTGCATAATTTCATCTGCTTTGCGTAATTTCGTCTGTCGGGAAGTATAACTTAATTTCATCTGTGCACCCACTTTTAACTGTTTCTCTGAAGCATAGTATACATTTTTCTATATGCATGTATTTTGAAATTTAAGGATCAAAACGTGCAGCTCATAAAGGATGTTGCAATCGGTATATCTTGACTCTGTGTGTGTGTGTGTGTGTGTGTGTGTGTGTGTGTGACTCTGTTTTGTGAGCGAGTGTCTGTGCGCACGCGCGCTTGTGTCTCTGTTTTGTGTGCAGCGTGGGTGTGTGGTCAGTAGAGGGGGTTCATATGTATGTGTGTGTGTGTGTGTGTGTGTGTGTGTGGTAATATTGAGACCAGTTGAGGGGGTTCATAACTAAGATCTTTCTTCCTTTGCCCTTGTGCGTTTATGCGTGTCCTTGGAGATATGATCTCAAATGAATGCAGAAATCCTGGTGATTTACGGGCAAGATGTCAACCGAAATAACAGCTAACGTGTAATCTTGCATGCTACTGTTGCGATCAAGTTAAGTTGTTAGAAATTGCAGTTATCTCCTAAGCTAACATTTTCTGGCATCATATTTGCTCAACCTGAGAACAAATGTATCTTGGGGCCCTTGATTGAGTGTTTTGTGGATGAAGCAGTGATATGGCCCTTGAGTTGAGAAAACTTGCATTTTGTAATTTTTGCTGTGGTTAAAGCACACAAGGCTAAATTTATTCAAAACATCTCGTACGTTCCAACATATTATAAAAAAATCTTTTAGCTTATAAGGTATTAGATCTTGTTTTAAAAATAAATTCTTCATTGTTTGGTAAAATAAGATTTGAAGCACATAAGAAGTTAGCAATATTAATTTGAAAACTCAATTAGTTTGAACTAAAGGAGTTTTAATGATTTTGAAAATAGTTTAGCAACTCTTTATTTTTGTAAGGAGCTCGTAAGGTTTTGAGATCTTGTTTTACGAGCTTATAAGTTCCTCCTTTACCAAACGCTTTATGACATTTAATTATCTTGCCAATATTTTATAACATGTCTTGACAAGCTTATAAGCTCACCCGAACATCCCCAAGTAGACTGAAGGTTTTCAGCATTTATAAAATATGGGGCTGGCTGATAAAAGTCACCGAGATGAAGGATATTAAAAGATGAATCAAGTTCTATCCTTGGACACAGAAGCTTTGGTAGCCAGAAATGTGGCTTACGCCAAATAAAAGACATCATTTTAAGCATCATAAGCTGGATCTAGGCTGATCCTATTAGATATAATCTTCTTCTTCTTCTTCCTCCTCATCCCCTCTCTCTCTCTCTCTCTCTCTCTCTCTCTCTCTTCCCCCTCCCCCCCCCCCCCCCCCCCCCAAATATATGTTCGTAAAGTATGGTCATTAGTGGGTTAATAATGCATAACAATCAGCCAGACCAATTAAGTTGAAGGGATTGTTGGGGTAACAAGGGATATCCTTGCTTAATTCTCATGTTGTATCTCTCCTTCCTATTTCCCTTCTTGAACGAACACTTCCGTATAATCTCATCTCAAAATTCTTTCACTCTACAGTAATATTTTGAGGAGCTTACGATTTTTTTTTTTTTTTTTGAAATTTTATAAGTTCATCTCTCAAATTTTGGGTTGGTTACACTCAAACCCCTTCTGAGATCTCTCAATTTTTTATTTCTTTAATTATATACTTAGACTGAGAGCTTTATACTTGAGGCATATTCATGTATAAGAATAGGAAATGAAATACAAATTGAAATAAAAAATCCCGTGTGTTATAAACGGATAGAATTCTCTATTTCAAAATGACATTAACCTCCTGTTAAGAAAAAAGTACCATATACAGACACTCCATGTTATATCACAAAGGGAACTTTTGTCATGACATGTTGATTATCATTCTAATTTGGTTGAACCCAATAAATATATAGCAAGTGTATTACACTTGTCAATTGATTGATCATTCTTCCTAAATTATTAATCAATTATAGGGTAAGTGAAAAATACTCGTTCTATAATTAATACTAATTCTGCCGAAGCGGGCCTAGACTAGAATTTCCCTTGGTTCAAGTATAAGATTGAGAGTTAACAAAAGTTTTATGATGTTGTCATTAAGAACTTTAACTGGAAGTAACGTTTGTTAACAAAGGTCAAACTCAAAGAAAATGTAAGTGAATTTCTAGAAGTTACAAGAAAATTTTAATAATTGGGACACCTCAGAGGGTCTGAATGTCATAAACCCTTACTCATTTTTTAATCGCCAAGATGTCAAAAGACACCCTCTTGAATAATTTAATGACATTGTTTTGGTGCCGAGATATTAAATTTTTTAATGGAAGATTACTTAGGAAACAAATTTCTCCTGACCTCAACAGAATCACCACAAAAATAACTCACCAATCATGGCGATAGGAAATTTTTTAATTTGAAAATGACCCCTTGATTCTTGATTAGGTGTTAGACAAATCAGACCATTAGCTATATGTTAATAAGTTATATTTTCAAAAAGAATCTACTAAATATTGTACCAAATAGATGTAATAATTCAATCATTATTTCTTTTAATCCAGTACTGTACCATCTGCAAAATCTTATCAATGTTCCAGATATAACTTAACTTTATCAAAGCCAATGGGATAAATGGGATTATTTTACAGTGGGCACAAGATGTTATACTTTTTGGTTCATTGTTGATAGGGGTGATTGCGGTTTGGTTTTGATTTTTTTTGGACATATTTAAAATTGAATTGACATATATGGCTTTTTCTAAAATATATTTCAAATTGCGACTTTTTAAATTAAAACTGAAAGTGCGATTTAAAGCAGTTCGGTTTGGTGCGATTTTGTGGTGTTAAGTGAGAATAAAAAATAATTAGACAAAAGTAAGAAAATTTTCATCTTCTAATATCGGTCAAGTATTTAAATTAATACTTAAAATTCAATGCATGAAAATGATTTTTTATAAATAAAAAGTATAAAGACTAAATGTATAGAGTTCATAAAATTAAACGATATAATATGATTTTGCATACTTAAATCAAGTTCAAACAATAATATTGATTTAACTATGCAATTTTTTAAGATTTCGGCTAATATGGCATACTAAAGTTTTAGTCCATGCATAATTTAATAACGAATGGTTAGATATATTTGAAATATCTGTTGAATGATTAAAGCAAAAATTAATTAAATTTGAAATAATGGATAAATTTGAAATGTGATTACTGAATTTATCTCATATATTGAAGAGTTTAAGTTAAAAATGGATAAATTTAGATGTGTGTGTGTGTGTGTGTGTGTGTATAATATGTGAGTTCTTTGGATTGGTGCGGTTTGAGGAAAAAATTAAACCAAACCAATTTTGTGGTGCAATTTTGAACTTAATTGTTGAACTACGATTTTTTTGACTAATTGACAAAAATGGTGCGGTTCAATACAGTGCGAGTGGTTCCAATGATTTTTAAAAATTTATGCTCACCCCTAATTGTTGAAAACTTCAGAATGATGAAAATACTAATCATATTAAATTTAATTCTCTCGACTTTTACGTTTTGGGGGAAAATACTAAATACCTCTTAAAATTAATTTTTACATCTAAAAGACCCATAAAAATGATTTTCAATCCAAAATTCCATTGCACAAATTTTCATACCAAAACACCCAAAAGTTAATTTTTTTTGACTAAATTAACATTGACATGTTGGATCTAATACCCTTTAATGAATTGATTCTTTCTTTCTAGAAAAAATATTTTTTTAAAATTTTAATTAAACTTGATTTTAATTTTTTTTCAACATTTTCTGGAAAATAATTTTAGTTAATTAAAATTTCTGATTTTGTTTTTGAAACTGAACTCACATTAACTTTAAAAATATTCTTTAAAAGTTTTAAGATATATATATATATATATATATATATGTGTGTGTGTGAGAGAGAGAGACAATTTAGATTTTTTCTAAATAGACTAAATAAAAAGGCAAAATTTTCATAAATCAATTTTAATAAAACAGATAAAGTTTTAATGAAAATTATTTCTAATTAAATATAAAAATAATAATGTAAGAAACTTAAAGGTAATTTCATACAAAAATAGGATTAAAGTTGTTGATCAGGCTTTTTGGAAAGGAAAATCGATGGAGTGGACTATTTGGATAGAAAATTATTTTTACGGATTTTTTATATCACAAATGATTTTAAGGGGTTATTAGTAATTTTTCCATATTCTTTTAATTAAATTTGATACATTAATACAGCCATTGGTTTCCTAAAACGCAAATTATATTATATTTTCGAAAATATTACGTCTACATCCCTTGAATATAATATAATTACAAATTAGCTCGTCTTGATAAGATATCGAGATTTAAGACTTTTGTATACAATTATTTTCGTTAATTTTATTAGAATATATTCCTTTATATTCTTAATTACACTTTATCCTTGTATACTCATTAATCACATCACTTTACCTCTATATTAAAGTTGTTCTGAGTAAATCTTATGGCCTTTTAATGCTATCACGTGAAAAAGATTATGATATAATTTGGGATGCCACTTCTTGACAAGGATATGTTTCCTTTTCGTCTGTTATACGAAGCAACACGTAACAGGACAAAAATCATATATTTCTCAAGCACTAAATGTATATATTTCTAAATGATTGGGGAAAAAACTTGCAAATTAATTTGAAGGAATAAATGTACATAGTTCAAGAAAATGAATAACATTTGGCTGTTTTAAGCTTAATTGAAGAACTTTTACTAATAGAAAGAGTGAAATAATGTAATTGAAAGTTGGGGTGGCATTCGGATTGGGTAAATTGGGTTCCGACCCGATCCGATCGGGTTTGAATATTTTGGGATTGGTAATTCGGATTCCAAATCGAGTTCAAGTTATTCCGAACCTAACTAATTTAAATACGGATCGAACTTCAGGTTTTATTTTTTAACCCAAAGAACCCGATTAGGTACCCGATCAAAAATTTCAAAAAGAAAAAGAAAGAAAAAAATAAATAAAATTTAGGTTTGTCTAGAATCTTATTCCTACAGTCCTATTTTTCAATAGAGGAGTTTTACCTTTTAAAATTCTACTCCTACCAAGAGATAAGATTTTACCTTTTAGACCCCTACTCGTGCCAAGAGATAAGTTTACCTTTTAAAATCAAAGATTGTATATATAGGAGTGGGCATTCGAATAGGGTGTTTTGTCTTTATAACTATTGTTCTAATTATATTAGTGTCAAATAGTTTAATGAAATTATAATAATAATTTACCATTAATAATTGTAAGCATTTTAAGCTTAGTTTTTAACATCAGAGTGTCAATTGCATTTATGGACTTGTGCTGAAGATATTATTCTTTTTTAAATAACTAAATTTTTATTACCACATTAATAAAATTAACAAAATTTATTTTTATCAAAACCCGAATCCGATTAGGTAAAATTCGAACCTGATCGGGTACCCGATTAATTGGGTAGTCCAAGGGATAAGCTTAGCATGGCCATCGCTTGGGTGAGAGTGCCGGTGGAGTATTACCATGAAGGTATCATGTTCCCAGTTGCCTCTAGCCTGGGATTGCTGATCAAAGTCGATCACAACAAGTATTGGGCCTCTCGGGGGAAGTTTGCCCGCTTTTTCCTACAAGTGGACCTTGAAAAACCATTGTTGGAACTTGTTTCCTATTAAATATGAAAACTTATCATCCATCCGTTTCAAATGCGGTGTGGTAGGGCATAGAATGCCAGATTGTCCTAAAAATAGGGTGGATCCAATGGAAGAGATGAACAGTGGCGAGGCTATGAACTCCGATGCATCGGACTTCTCATGAAGGTTTCATGACGAAAAGTACTGTGATTGGATGCTTGCTAAATGGTAGAAGCCATGAGCCCAACCTAAACAAACTGCAGAGCATGGTGGCAGAATGGTAACTACCAACTATGAGGAGCATGACACAGTGATGCAGGACACCAGTAGAGCAGATTACGTAGGAAAAGTAACGCAGAGTTTGGCGCCACTGACCTATCAATAGGAAAAAGGGATACTAACCCAAAACAGCATGCAAAGTCAACCAAAAAAAAGAAATCCCAACCTTAACCCTAGGCCGCAACACTCTACACCGCACCGCTATAATGGAAGTGTTAACACTATGCCTGGGATGAGTAATTCCATAAGAACTCCAGAGCCTGCATTGGTCAAAGTGCCTGTGATAATTCAAAATCAATCGGATATTGGGAACGAGGGTAGTACAGGATCTCCAAACAAAACATATCCCATGCTCGACCATAATTAAAATCTTCATCCAGTAGCTATACCCTAAGATATCATACCAGACTTCGCTTCCAGTCACCATGAACCTCCCGTTCCAACAAACGAAAATGAACCCTCCATCCATTGTAGCCAACTTAGACTTGAGAATATCAGGGATCCGAATGTTAAATATCCATCCACTAGTTTGGCAAGTCGGAGTGATGTTCAAGTTGATTCCACACAAGAACCAACCTTGGATGCAGTGTCTATTGGAGGCAAATCTTAGCATTAGGGAGGTCCAACTACAAGAAGACATGGGCTTAATACTAGTGAATCAGATTGTTTTGGATCAACAAGGGAATCCCCCGATACATTCGGTAATGCCTCACCATCTTTATAATTTACCCATGAAAATTCTATCATGGAATAGTCAAGGGGCCGATAACCCTAATTTCAGATGTAATTTTAGGGAAATTATCCGACAATATGATACTGACGTATTTTTCCTGCTTGAAACTAAGGTTTATGATGAGCAAGCCATAAGAATCTAGAACAATTTGGGAATTTCAAATGTTTGTCGTGCGCCGACAATAGGATGACCTGGGGGCATATAGTTGCTATGGAATGCCATTAGAATCCAAGTTAATATTTTGCATGTTACAAAGCAAGATATACATGCAATTATCGGATTGAGAATTGGGGAATGATGGATTTGTTTGGGCGTGTATTCCAGCCCTAACAAGAGAAAGAGGGATGAACTATGGGAAGAACCATTTAACATGAACAGTACCTTGAATTCAACTTGGTTACTAACTGGAGACTTTAATGACATAGCCTGTATGCATGAGAAATGGGGCGGTATCCTGCCCAATGGTCTTGGTGTGTTAGGTTGGGTGAGGGGGTGGATAGATGCAGTCTAATTGATCTCCAAGCTCAAGGAAATAAATTTAGTTGGACGAATAAATGCAGCCTATAGCAAGTGTTTGGGGGAATTGTGATTGTTTCTTGGATGTCATGGAGAAGCTGCCTAAAGCCATTTGTAAGTGGAATAAAATACAGTTGGGGAACATATTTTATAAGAAGAGGAAACTGTTAGCAATAATAAATGGAGCACAAAGAGCTTTGGAGTTTGGTGAAAACCCCCATCTGTGTCGATGGCAGCAGGAACTAATTGAGGAATACAATACCATGTAGCAACAAGAAGAGATTTTTGTAGTTTCAGAAATTGAGGGTGAACTGGCTAGCGTTTGGGGACAAGAATACATGAATCTTCCATCTCACTACAATTTGTAGAAGGCGGAAGAATAAAATCAGTGCGCTGAAAATTAGGGGGGAATGGCAAACCGACTAAGAAATCCTCCAAGCGTGTGTACATGCACATTTTAGCACTATCTTTGGTGAAACTGTACATGAAACAGGATGTGATTTGCCTAAGAGTTGGCTACAGAGAGAGATATCAAGTGACGTGGTAGCATCTCTTGAAGCACAACTAACAATAGATGAGGTGCACAAAGTGTTCCAAAGTATGTACCCGTATAAGTCTCTTGGACCAGATGGATGCCAGGTTTTTTCTACCACAACACTGGGAAATCATTGGGCAATCAGTCACACGATTTATACAAGAGTGCATTAGCGCAGTCCGAGTCACACAAGGTAGGGGATTCCTTTATCTTGCTTATACCAAAAGTGCACAACCCATCCTCTATTTCGGAATTTTGACCGATTACACTTTGCAATGTAATCTTAAAGACGGTCACAAAGGTAGTTGTACTCAGACTTAAGCCTTTTATGAATGAGCTCATTCAGTCCTTGGTAGAGCAACTTCCTCTCGGGGAGAAGAACCAATGATAATATCCTCGTGATCCAAGAAGTGTTTCATTCCTTAAACAAGTGCAGAGGCAAGGCAGGTGGAATGTTGGTTAAGCTAGATCTTGAAAAAGCACATGATAGAATCCATTGGGATTTCATCCAAAAAACATAACCTTCTTCAATTTTCCCGCAAGACTCATAAAAGTGATCGTGAGCTGTGTTAGAAGTGTCAAGCCTAGGATCCTTAGGAACAGAGAACCGTTAGCACCGTTGGATACCAAATGTGGATTGCGCCAAGGAGATCCAATTTTGCCATACCTTTTTGTTTCGTGTATGGAACAATTGAGTTGCTTAATCGAATAGGCTATAGAGGGAAAGCAATGGACGCTGGTGTCTTTTTGACGTGGGGGGCCTTCCATATCGGACATGCTATTTGCCGATGACATAATATTAGTGGGTAAGGCCTCCATCAATAATGCGAAAGTGATGAAGAGGATAATAGATCAATTCTGTGATGCCTTAGGACTTGCGGTGAATCTAAACAAGTCCAAGAAGTTTTTTGCACCTTGCGTTGAATTGAGTTTGAGAAGGGAAATATGTCACTGCAGACAAATTAAATTCACAGCCAATTAAATGCCAACGTGTGGCAAATAATATATTAAATATCAATGATATATTTTCTATTTTTATTTGTGGAATTTAATAAAAATTAATTCCTAAATAAAATAGTTAATTAATTAACATTTTAATATATATTTTCTTGGTCAAAACGGCACCAAGTGTCAAATTACAATATTTGGCAATAAATATAGTATCTTGCAAACATATATGCTATATACTATTATTTTGGCAATAAATATAGTATCTTGCAAACATATATGCTAGATATTATTATTTCAAGTAATTCAAATCACATCTTATCATTAAGGTAATGAATTCCTAGCAAATATGAGCCGGCCAATCAAATTGCGTCATCTCGTCAAGTAAACATGGCAAGAGACTCTCCCTTACACCTATTAATAAGGGTCTTCTCTACAAGCCAAATGGACATCGAAGTAAAAGAAGTCTTCAAAGCAAGAGAAGCGAAGAAAATCCAGTAATTCTCTCAAGAAGATTCTAAGTGATCAAGTCGAAATTCCCGACGTTCTTCATGAAGATGATCACCAAATCCGGGCGTTTGATCCGTAATCAAGGTGTGAAACCAGTGAATCAATGTTTTCCCAAGTCAAATACACAACGATCAAGGCGAAGTTCCCGTCGTTCTTCACTAAGATCAATCAAATCAAGGCATTCAATCTGCAGACAAGGTACTAAGCCAGCAAATCAACATTCTTTCCAAATATACGTCAAGTCAATGATGTTCAAGGCGTTCTTCGCAGCTTTCATCGAAAATCTTAGCGTTTGATTCATAATCAAGCTACGAAGTCTACGAATCGCGTTATTGGAGATCAAATCAAGTTCCAAGAAGATCAAACCACCAAATCCACTCCGGAAGTGTTTGAATTTTCACGTTTTAAATTCGTGAAGGAAAAATTAGAGGATTAAGTTTAGAGAATGTACCCACATTATTTTCAATAATATCAGTAAATTCAATTTGTAAGATTTTTCTTGTCTTTTAATTCAATAGACTCGAAATTTGTGTTACAAATATTTGGCACGCCCAGTGGGACCCTCTAACTCCCATCTCTTCCTTTCTTCAAAAACCTTCTTGAAGTATCAAATGGCCTCCTACAAATCCACAGAGTCCAAGTGTTGTGGTTGGAAGTTTTGTGGTTACTACGAGAAGCATCACTACTAGAAAAACAGCTAATAGTCCTGGCTATTAGCCACGGAGTAGACACGGATTAGCCATGGATTTAAAAAAAAAAAGAAAAAAACTTAGCCACGAATTAGCCACGGATTGGCCGTAGTTATTTTTGGTGGCCAAAATTGGCGCAAAATTTGCCGCCAATTTTTAGCCACGGCCAGGCCGTGGCCAAAAATCCGTGGCCAAGTTTTTTTTTTTTTTTTTTTTGGTTCTATGTATGGTTTGAACTCTTGATTTCTTAATTGAAATTAAAGCATTAAACCACTACACCACTTTAACTTTTAATTTAGTAATTAGTTTTTGCTATACTGAACTAATATATGTATATTATATATATATTGATATATATATAATAAATGATTCGATATATTACATACATATAAGATTAGATATACTTATATGCATGTGTATTTACATATAATTAGATGTATATATATCAGATATATATGTACATATATAACATATATTAGATATATAATACACTGATATATAGATGATTGATATATTTCAATGTTTATTTTAATATCAATTCCAATGACGAATGATCGTTTCAATTATTTGACGATATTATAATGTTCTATTGAGTTAATATATAACTTAACTTTCATAATTATTTCTTTAGATTTAATTTACCATTTTATTATAATATCACAATATATGTTGGATTATACTCTATATATAAGTATATAAGTATACTCTTAATCAATCCATTTCATCGTTTATTGTCAATTGTTTATATATAAGAGTTAATTATCTGGTTTTGAAAGTTTATAATTGATCAATTGTCATAACTTCAACAACGTATAATTGTTATTGATAATTTACAATATTTAAGTATAAAATAACTAGGATAATAAGGCCAAAGTGGTTTAGCCACGAGCTGGCCACGGTCTGACCGTGGACCGTGGTCAGGCCGTGGCTAATAGACACGGCCTGACCGTGGCTAAATTAGCCACGGCCTAGCCGTGCCGTAGCTAATTTAGCCACGGTCAGATCGTGGCTAGCTCGTGGCTAATAGCCACGGTCTGACCATGGCTAGTTGTTAGCCATAGAATAAAAAAAAATTATTTTTTGAATTTGATGTGGTTCAAACTCTTAACCTCTTGGTTGAAATTAAAGTATCAAACCACTGGACCACTTTAATTTTTTGTTGAAGAATTAGTTTTTGCTGTACTTAACTAATACAAATTATGCGAAATTCTTAATATAAATTATCTAAATAAATTTTCCTGTTAATTTTTGTTTTTGCTACTAATTTATTAAATATTTTTTATAATTAATAAATTACTTATTCAATCACTAAATACTTTTCAATAACAAACAAAGAAAAGCCAAAGATTAGTAAAAAAAAAAAAAAGAAAGGAATACTTTTCATAATGTGGATTTATGCTATAGAACTATGTGTTTCAAATTATTTTGTTAATTATATACTTCATTTAAATATCTAAAATTGATGTATATTCATGTAATAAAGTAGATTCAACATAAATAATTTCATTAAATTATGAAAGTTATCCCACAATATAAAGATAGAGCCATACTTAAATACATATATGAACAAAAATCATTTGATATAACTTGTCAAAAATTAATTTAAATAACTAATTCAACAAAATAAATTCAAATATTTGATTTGTGTATTTAAATTGATTTAGGATTATTATTCATTTTACTCAATAGGAAAATAAAATTAATATTTGAAATTGCTGAAATAAATATTTTACCTACATATTTGAAATAAAAAATAAAAAATGGTTAATAAATCAAAAATTAGTAAAACTAAAAAATTATAAAAATAGATAATTTAAATTTAAAATATAACATATATATATGTTAAATATAAGACAAATCGTTTCATAACCAAAGATGTTAAGTGGCTTAGTGGCTTTGATGCCACAATTGCAACCATGAGGTCTATGGTTCAAATCCCATGGAGTGCAAAAATTTATTTACTTTTTATTTTTTTCTTCAGATTAGCCATGGTCTGACTGTGGCTATTAGCCACGGCCTTATATTTTTCAGAATTCTATGGCCAAATTGGCCACGGCTTGACCGTGGCTATTGCCGTGGCTAATCCGTGGCTGAGTAAAGGCTGTGGCTAACGTTAGCCACGCCACGCCACTTTTAGCCACGGATAAAATCCGTGGCTAATCCATGGAGAATTTTCTGGGCCACGAATTTTTGCCAAAATCCGTGGCTAAATCCGTTTTTTCTAGTAGTGCATGTCCAAGAAGTCTCAGGCATTTTCTAGGAAGACTCGCTTGCTCGATAGTATCAAGAAGAGCCTACCTCATCTTGTCAACATTAATGAAGATGATGGGGTTGATTCCACGCCATCCACTCCCAGCTCAACATCAAGTTCTTCCAGCATAGCACCCGTCATAGTGACAAACGTAACAACAGCAGAGGAACAACTTGCAAATTTGACGAAGGCTATTGAAGGGCTCGCCAAGTACGTCCAAGAGCAAGACTCTCAAATCACGAAACTGATGAACAAGGTCAATCGTGCTAAAACTAGCCACGTCATGGGGAGGCAGCTTGAAGCTCAAGATGAAATTGAGACATCTATGAAGCAACAAGAAAAGGGAGAATCTTCAGCACCAGAGTTGCAAGTCTCACTAAAGTGGTTGATTCCTATTGACTAGTTAAAGGAGTTCATCATGGGGACAATCAAAGACAAGTTCAATGGAAGCTCCAAGCCAGCTATGTCATATACAAAGCCATAAACCCAAAGAATCAACAATTTGAAGATGCCAACCAGTTATCAACCTCCTAAGTTACAGCAGTTCAACGATAAAAGCAATCCAAAGCAACACGCAGCCCACTTTGTTGAGACATGTAACAATACAGGAACCTACGGAGATCACCTGGTCAAATAGTTCGTTCAATCATTAAAGGGAAATGTATTCTATTGGTATACTGATTTAGAGCCGAGTTCAGTCGATAATTGGGGGTAGCTCGAGCATGAATTCCTCAACCGCTTCTACAACACTCGACAAATAGTCAGTATGATTGAACTCACTAACTCACGCCAATGGAAGGATGAGCCTGTCATCATTTACATCAACCGGTGGAGGAACTTAAGCCTCAACTGTAAAGATCAGCTAAGCATTCAGCCATTGAGACGTTTGAAGAGCCTCTAACTAGAGTGCATGATATGGAGTTGAGCATGAGCATAGGTGGAGCTGAGAGACCACTCGTCCAAGAGCCTCGAAAGCCTAAAGAGAAGCAAGACATGAAGATAGGAAGCAAGTCCTTCTCTAAAGCTCAGACCAAAGAGTCAATGATAGTAAGTGCAAAACCCATCAGATTGCAGGGGAAGACAAATCAAAAAGTCGAAGCAAAGAAAGATGTTGCCCCTGAAAAAGGATGGAGAATGTCAAGCTTGAAAGAGAGGCAGACTAAACACTACCCGTTCCTTGACTCTGATCTCTCCAGCATATTCGATGACTTGCTCGAAGCAAACCTCATCGAATTACCCGAAGCAAAGAGACTCGATGAAGCTAGAAGGACAAACGATTCAAAATATTGCAAATATCAACGCTTGATAGGCCATCCAATCCATGATTGCTTTGTGTTCAAAGACAAGGTGATGCAATTTGCCCAACAAGGGAAGACTTCACTTGAAGATGATGACGCAACTGCAAACATGGTCACGACTCGAACGACGATAAATGCACATGGGGATGATTATGAAGTATGCTACATAACAAGTGAAGAAGAGTGTATTATCGCTATAGTTGATGATTGTATGGCTCCAAGCCCCATAACAGGCCATTGTTTGTAATTGGCTATGTTTGCAAGCAAAAAGTAAACAGGATATTGATCGATGGTGGCTCTGAAGTCAATCTCTCGCCCTTGCGCATGATGAACGAGTTGGGGATCTCAAAGGATGAACTTTCAAGTAGTCGTTTGATGATCCAAGGCTTCAACCAAGGGGGGCAGAGAGCTCTCGGCATCATAAGACTACAGTTGCTAATGGACGATATGTTATCAACTGCATTATTCCATGTCATAGATGCTTGAGCATCATATAACATGCTGCTAGGTCGGCCTTGGCTACATGAAAATGGGGTAGTTCCCTCCGTCTCGCATCAGTGTTTCAAATACTGTCGAGAAGGTGTAGTAAAGGTACTTGGCGATAGCAAACCTTTTACTGAAGCCGAAGCACACCTCGTCGATGCTCCGTACTACCTTAAAGATACTGAGAGTGCAAAGATCGAACTTATTTGTTGAACTAGTTAGATAGAGTCCAGGAAGATAAGCATCGTGGTCTTGGCCAAGATGGGATGGAGAGTGCTCAAGGATGACAACTGCCTATGGGCACAAATATTCAAGCACAAGTACCTTAAAGGAACATACCTATTGGCGCATACTCCCAAAGCTAACTCGTCTAGGCAGTGGAAGGGTGTATGTCAAAGTATCAAAACTGTGGAAGAGATGATCAATTGGAGGATAAGTAGTGGGGAGAATATCTCTTTATGGTACGATCGCTGGTTGGGCAACCATACATTGAATGAATTACTTGGTGGTAGAATTGAGCATGATAAAGCCCTGCTTACTGTATCTGATGTTATTACTTCTAACCATACCCAGTGGAATCTAACCTCTATCAAAACTACAATTCTAGAGGACATAAAACTGAAAATAACAAGCATGCCTCTCCCTCTTGAGGCGCAAGCGGAAGACAAATAAGAATGGAAGGGTACCACAGTTGGCAAATTTATGTGCAAGTCTATGTATGACCATCTTAGTTCAATGTCAGATCAAGCCATATCTTCTAGGACTTGGATGTGGATTTGGGGGATTAAGTGCCCAAAAACGTTTAAAGTATTGTTATGGCTATACAACCATAATAGCTTGCTTACGAACGCACTGCGTTTTCGTAAGAAGTTATCAACAGAAAGCTCATGGCTGCTCTACCTGGGACAATAGAAGATGATATACATATTTTCTTGGATTGTCCAAAAGAAAGGAAAGTCTAGGAATATATTATTATGCTAATGCAATTGTCGGAATTTCTTGCAATTGAATGAAACTAATGGTATTGCAACAACCTTAAAACAAAATTCAATAATATTGTGATACCAAGATGCAGGTGGTGTTTGGTTTTTATAGCAACAACTTGGGCATTGGTTGTCAAGGAATATACACTACTAGAAAATTAACTTTTTGTGACGCATTATTATGACGCTTTTGAAAAAGCAGCACTACAATACTTTTATTAAGACGCTTTAAAAGAAAAGCATTTCACCGTACTAAATTTATCGTTATTAAATTTTTAATTTATCTATTAAGTGATGAATTGTGACATTTTTACACACAGTTTGACAATATGATATATTTATTGTGATGATTATCATAAAGCATTTTAATAATTTTCCTTTCCCTTTTTTTTTAGGGAAGGGTTTGGCGCTAAAACATCCCCGAAGTAAATTCCTAAATTATTTCCCAGCTCTTTTTGTCTGAGAAAAGTAAGGAAGCACTAAATCTTAACTTAAATAACTCAAAATTACTCAATATCTTAAACCTTCAATCTTACGCTTTGACTTCTCAAGAGAAATTCAGCGGTCGGCATTTTGTTTTCTCAATCTTGTAGAGGTGGGTGTTTCTTTTTCAATCTTACAGTGATTGGCATTGACGTTCTTTCTCAAACTTACAGTGGTCGACGTTCTCTTTCGTGAATAACTTACCGAGCGGCGATTTCATTGGGAAATCGAAAAGACGGTCGACATTCTCTTCTATGAATAAAGTGGGTAGACGTCAATTCTCTTTTGTTGAAGAACATCAGGTAACCCAAGTACTTTAAATTTCTCTTTCGATGTTTTTGACGAAATTCCAATTGTAAAATTCTAAAATTGGGGAATTGGGTTCTATAAGAACTATGTCGAGATATATAACTTATTGTGACGTGATTTCCAATGGATTCTTCATGTTAATATCATCATCACTACCTGATTCTGTCATTATTATTTCATGATTTTTTGTACATTACTATGTTGTAAATTGTATCGGATTGATTCATCATGTTGCACTATGACCTTAGTCTAATTTTGTTACAGTTATGCCAAATCTTAATGTAATTTCTCTCTAATTCTATCAAGGTTGTGACCTCTATCTAATTCTGTCAAAGTTAGAACAACATGTGTCTAATTCTGTCATAGAGTGAATCTCATTGTGTTTTTTCTCTAATTTTTGCATGCCTTTGTAAAATCTCACCATGATAATATTTGCTTTCTCTATCCCTTAGTGACTAGTTATGCTTCCTCTACTCTAGGCTTTAAGGATGTGAATTGATATATATTGAATACTTATGTCAACTTCTCTAACACTGCATCATGAAAATAAATAAAAATGAAAGAGGGCCAAAAAGGTGTAGCTAGTTAAGCTTGTCTATACTGATACTTCATCTAGACTAAATAGGAAAAGATTCACAAGAGTCTAGATATATTATTTACTATTAGTTCTCACAAGTTATTCATTATATTTAGCATCAATGAGAAATCATGTTTAATTTGCATGCCGAATCTCTAGTATGAGATTCTCATATGCTGGAATAGAATCATAGCCTAGCTCAATTTGGACTTAACAAAAAAATCTTAAATTGATGTGCAATTGATGGAATGAATGTGGAGTGGCTTTCAATCTTGATTTGTTTTTATTTTAGATAGACCTTCTGCCAATGATTCAGTTTCTACTTATGCTTGTTAAGTTGTGATGTTGATGAGCATTGAAATTGGTTGATTAAAGTGGCTCTAATTTGTGCAATCATGGGAAACCTTGTTTGCTAAAACATGCAGCTGAGATGTACTATTTAATAGTCCAGATATTTGACTTTGTGATTGTATTAAATGTGCGTGAACCTCATTATATAACAAAATAAATTGCTCCCTCGTGAATTATATAACCTCATAGTGTCACCACTTCTGATGTATATGGCGAAATACATACGCGAGGCAAGTCTTCTCATATGTACATGACTTACAAGAGAGACCTTGATACTTTGAAGCAAATTGTTTTGGATCAAAATAAGAAATTACAAGAATTCATGAAAATGATGAACAAACAAAGAGGAACACATGATTCTCCTCTAGAAATTGCCTAGAGTTGCATCATCACCATCTCAGTGCCATGCTATTTCACTTCGTCCCTCCACCCCATCGATGAACAAAGTGCCTCTAGAGGTAATTTGTGTATGAATATTTAATTGTTTGAGTAACTTTTTTATTTTTAATCAATGATTTGATTTGGAGTGTTTTGTAATTGTGAAATATAGGTATTTGACTAAATTAGAATTCAACATGCTCACTATTTGAATAATTGGTGATTTATAGCTTTCTACATAATTGTTGAGTAAAACTTTTTCTAACAACATTGATAATCTTCCAACTTCAATATATATAGGTTGGTGCAAAAGTCTTTCTAAAGAGTGTGCTAGATACATAAAAAAATTGTAGCTATTGGCTGTCTTCAGAGCTTAGATCTGTAAAAAACGAGTTGGGCAAGTATAGTTGGGAAAACACTGGTGTGAAGTCATTATTAATGTTGCAGTGGAATTTGACGAGGATTTAATTTGACCAACGCTATGTTTTAAAACGGTTGGTGACGCAATTGGTGAGGTTGTTGCATGGCCACAAAATTTGGTAAAGATCCATATACTTCCTCTTTGAAGACTTTTTAAATCCTTTAATAGAAACTAAGTTGTTGTTTGTCTTATTATATAAGTTGCACATGTGGAAGAAGATTAGCAAAGGAGCTGTTTCAATTTCATGATTAAGTCTGCATTTGGAGCTATGCTGTTAGCCTTCAAATTGTGATACTTATTATTTTTGTTCACAACTTTACAAATGGATTAGACATTGGTGTGTTTCTTTTTTCTTTTGGTTGGAGTTTGATGGATATATGTTAGTAAGGTTTTGAAATGATTCTAAGTTGTAACTATCTATAGTGTGGTTTGAAATTTGAAAATTTATAAAGCAATGGATACTTTGATTTTCTATCATTAATTTCTTTGGGCTTATTGTGGCATGTGATCTTATTCTTTGTTGCTCAGTTTGTTTTCTATAATATATATACTATTTTAGTTGCAAATAGAGAATTATGATTTTAAAATATAACAAAACATGACACAACACCAAGCTTTTGGGACACTTAAAATCGTCACTATATTGACTCCTCTGAATAAAATATCTAGCTACGTCATTACGTGCCACTAGTGTCAGGTCACAGTTAGCGATGTCAAATTTTTCCTTTGAAATGCCCGTTACACCCCTGTTATTAAAGTAATTGGATCTCAAATTTAAAAATAAACAGTCCAGATTAATTTTAAAAATAAAAAAAATATTTAAATAAAAAAATCAACTTTAAAAAAACAAAACATATGTATGTATATACATAAACACACACACACATATATATAAACACAGTCCCACACAAACCCACATATATATAATAGTCACACACACCCACATATATATATATACACAAAACACAATCACACACGTGTGTATATATATAACACAGTCACACGCATGCGCGTGCACACACACACACACATATATATAGGGTGAATTACAACTATCGCCTTTGAAGTTTGACAAAATTACAATTTAACCCATAATATTGTGTATATTTCAATAATCCCCTGAGGTATACACTAATTACAAATCATTGACGGAATATGTGTAATGACCTTTTTGGCCCTTTATTTTTCTTTTTAAATTTATTTGATCTTAACATCTTAATTTGGAAACTCCAAAATACCCTTATAATATAAGGGTGGAAACATACTCATTTTCTATACCCATCAAACAATTTTCTCTCTCTAAAACTCTCTAAAACTCTCTCTCCCTTATCTTTAACTAAAATTAGCCTTCTTCCCAAAATTCCATCCACCACCACCTTCGATAATGCTGTCGATCGGTATGTGGGAATCATTCAACACCATTGGGTGTCATTTGATCGGCAGTCAAAGGGCTTTGAGTTTGACAATTTTGACGAAGTTCACCTGATCTTGGCAAATTCTACAGGGTTGGAATCATCTTGCCCCATGCTTTCCTGATCTACCACGGTCAGCCCTTTTCACCACTGACTCCCCCGGCCCCCCCAACCTCAAGTCAACCCATTTCTCTCTAAGACAACCCCTTCTCCGATCCACTCCTCACCGGCATTTCACTGGCCAACCTAGATACCAAAAGAATCATCTTAAAGTCCTCTATTAAATCCCTAAAACTTTCCTTACCTTCCAAGCCCCAATGAAGAAGCCCACCCTTTTTTCTCATTTTCAAGTAGGGCGACCTTCACCCATTTCTCTTTTGCCAGTAAAAAAAACTTGACATCCATCGATTTATTAGTACAATTTTTTTGTTAATAAAACAGTGTAAATGATTTAATTAATTTGTGTTAAATATATATATATATATATTATATTAGTATAAAATTTGAACTTATTAAAGAATATATATCTTTAAAAGTTTATCTATGCAAATTGAGTTTAATAATTACATTTTTAAATAAATCAATTTTAATACAAAACAACTTTTGAATATTATTTAATAATTGAAATATTTGAAAGGCATATACATTGATGCAGAAATTGAAAATATGACATTTGCCCCCCTACATATATAAAACTTAACATGCAACACCAAGTTTATTTGAACTCTTATAAAACACCCAAGGAGCATATTGGTCACTCAAAATTGCCACAAAATGAAGTCTGCTGAAAAAGGGTAATTTGGAATTTTATATAAAAAAAATTTAACAGAAGCTTAAGGTTGAGACTTTATTATTTGACGGAAGAAACCTCAAGGGGTATTGTATACACAAAAATGTGGGTTAAATAGTAATTTTGCCACAAACACACACACACACACACATGTATATAACATAAAACACAGTTACATACACATGTATATATATAATAGTCATACATATATATACACAACATAGTCACAAGTGCGCGCGCGCGCGCGCACACACACATATATATATAACACAGTCACAAACACAATCACACACACATATACACACACAGAGAGAAATAAACACACACAATAGCCCTCGTCAACCTTACGTCCACCGTCGTTATCGGTGATTCGCCGCCAACAATTCTTGTTAGGTTTTGTTGAATCATACTTTTCTGGAATCTTCTCTTTCCCCTCTTTCTAATCGTGTAAGAGTCAATGGGTTCATTTTTGCTATCGTTGGTCTCGTCGGGTTCGCCGTCCCTCCCTTCTTTAGATCCGTCCATCCCAGACGTTTTTTTGATGCCCACTAAAAAATTCATCTTTTTCTCCTCTTTCATATTGCGAAATCGACCCTTCTATTTGGTCTACATGGTAGTGACGGTGGAGAAATAAGGAAGACCTTTTGTTTCCGGTGACTCTTTTGTTTTTCGACGGTGACTCCGGCAGAGAGGACAGTGGTTGAGGAATATGGATGAATAAGGAAAAATAATTAATAAATGAAAAAAAAATAATAATAATATATTATATTTAATAATATTTTTAAATTTTTTATTTGATTGTTTTATTAAATGTTAAATAAAATAAAATATTAATTTTTGAAGATAATTAAAATAAAAATAGAATGGATTTTATGTTGGAAATTTATAATTTAAAAATAAAAAGAAAATGGGCTAGTTAAAATCAAAATTAAAATAATGATGGCTTTTAGGTTATTTTCAAATTCAAGGGACTTATTTGTAATATTTGACAAGTATATATATTTGAATTTTAAAAAAAATGAAATATAATAGTCAATATAATAATCAATATACTTTTAGGGACATTTAAGTCAATTGACTGCTATTTTAAAGTCAAATGATGTCAAAATGCATGGAAAAACGCAGTTGGAGCGCGTGTTGGTCACTCTTCGTCATCAAGGGAAAAAACGTAATGTTTTCAAAACTATGGGAGGTTTTTTGCTTATTTTTAAACCTCAAGGGGTTTTCAATAAATTTGCCAAACCACATGATCCCTTTATTTTTTTTTGAAATAAAAAACTACTATTATTATTAATTAATTGGAAATATCAACTAATACAATCGAGGACAGAAACAAAAGACGATAATTCCAATCTATGGGATCTGACATAAAATCAAACTGTCTATCAATTATATAAGCGGTTTGATTCGCAGATCTTTTTACAAAACAAAGAGGCAAATCGCCCAAATATTTGCCAACTAAACGTGAATCTTTAATAACCAATCCAGAGGTTGTGTAGAGAGATTCTGATGAGTTGGGTTGCTTTTGAACAACCAAGGAAACACGAAGCCAGATATAGGCCCTCCAAACATCCTCCAAAAAAAGACCATCTTCGAGATCAACATCTAACAAAATATGAATACACATTTCTTTTGGATTGAGTCCAAAAGATTTGCTTTATTCATCATAAAACAATTGAAAGCAAATCTAAAAACTAAAATTAAAACTTATCAATAGATAAGACGAAAATCAAACTTGTCAAAAGACAAGACAAAAATCTGCTATCCCAAATACTTACTAAAATACTAAGATAATTGAAAATAATTCCTAGCGAAGAATCAAACAACGTGCAATAGGAATCACTCACTGTAGATCCTCCCCAGAGGGAGAAGTTTTACAAAGAGAAAGAGCAATTTTGAGAGAAGTTATGAGAAGTTTTTTGATAAGTTCTGGAGGGTGTTGATCCCTTTATTCTACATACAAAATACAAAACCAAAATTTGGGATTCAAAGTGCAATTTAATTTCTCAACATAGTCGGCCATCTAATTTTCTTGAAAAGTAAGAGCCGATTATCTTGTGGCTTTTTCCATTAAAAAAAAAGATCTTGGGACTAAAATTGCAACAAAAAATTAATGTATCATACTCTTCCCCCCCCCCCCTAGAGTTAAGCCGCATGTGACTGGAAAAACAATTTGTTTCTACATTCTCAAGAATCTCAACAAAAGTAATTAATAAATATTAAAATCCAGTGGGGCAAGTCTCGGGTCTTGTTAAATCCGTCTCATTGCCATCCTTGACCTTTATGAATCATAATCTAGAATAATTAATTCTTTTTTTTTTATGGTTCTAGAATAATTAATTCAAATATTTCCACGTAATCTACAATTTATGGCAAATAATTCCATTCCACACGTGGTATACTTAAATTCCCCTATTGTACTACTTATGTTCATCTTCTCTACCCACAAATTTTTATTTCCTTTCCATGTAAAGATTAAGAATTGTAACCCTAGCTCTAGTACATATTTGTTTGGAAGCAATGACAAAATTGGGGAAAAAGATTCAATTTGTTCCATAAAGTAGACTTTTTAAAATTGGGTTCCATAAACTTCAAATTTTCGAATTATGTCTCACAAAACATGAAATTTCTTAATTTAGGTCTCGGAGTTGAATTTCGTCAAATAATAGACGGCAAAATCACGTACGGGGCACGTGGCCGTCAAAGTGGAGGAAAAATTTATAAATTAATTGCATTTAACCACATATTACTTGAAATTTAAAAAAAAAAAAAACCTATACAAAAATAAACAAAAAACCCTTATATTTATAGATACACTCATACTTATATGCACACAGAGATATATATTGAGAGAAAGACAAATACAGTTACATATACACACATAGATACACACCCCCACACCCACATATACATATAGATTGAGGGACTTGCACCAAATATATATATATATATATATATAGATTGAGGGAGAGAGAAAGAAATAGAGAGAGAGAGAGCGTGAGAGATTTAGAGAGTGAGGGTGGGAGGGTTTTTCATTTTTTTTAAAAATATGTATTTGTGTAAATATTATATATGTACTTTCATATATATAATACAGATTGAAGGAGGGGGGAGAGAGAGAGATTGAGAGAAGGAGGTTTTTTATTTATTTTTCAAATATATATGTATATGTGTATATATACACACACCCATGTATACATATAGATTTAAGAGGGGGGAGAGAGAGAGAGAGGGAGAGAGAGATGAGATGATGGGTCTTTTGTCCATTTCTTGTGTACAGGAATATTTTTGTTTTGAAAATATCAAGTAAAAGGCAATTAAAACATAATTAATTCATTAATTTTTGACCCCTCTTAATAGCCATACGGAAGTCACATGCCATTTCTATCATTTATTTAACGAAAAATACTTTTTCAGGCGTAATTTGAGAAATTTGATATAATATGAGACATAATTTGAGAACTTAGACTATAGGGGACCCAATTAAAAAAATAGCAACTTTACGGGATGAATTGGATCTTTTTCCCACAATATTAGGTAAAATATTTTGATACTTTCTTAGCTTTATCTATGTTTGGTGCCCTAGGTCTTTCGAGATGGATTCAATAGCTCTCTATAAGAGTATATTTGAGCATGGTTATTTGAAGCATCCAAGGTTGTGGGTTTGGTATTCTTATTCTTAGCCATTATAGCAACAATAATTTGCAGCATCGTTTCAATTATATATCTCTCGCCATACATACACGGCCTTGTTCGTGTTAGAAAAATTGGTTATAGAAGTTAGTAAGTGACCAACTTTGGCCAATGGTTTGATGAAGCTCCATTTGTTGTTTTGGAAAACAAGTTGATTATTAGTAATCTATATCGCGAGTAGATACGAAAAATATATTTAATTACTCAAAATCAATTTAGGATGAATGCGAAATTAAATGCACAAAATAGCTAGGTGAAAGCTAAAAATGGAGTGTTAAGTTGTGAAATGTGGTTGTCCCACATAGGAAAAGTAATACAAGAATGTCTTGTATTTAAATGGCTACTTGCAAATAGGGGTTAGCCCCTTAGGGGTTCACAAGTGTGTAACGGGGAGAGAACCTACGGGTTAGTAGGCTCAAACCAAACTCATACGCGTGCGCGCCGCCTCCGGCCTGAAAGGCAAGGCGTGGCGAGGAGGGCCGGGCGGGCCAGGCTTGGGCACGGACTCAAGCTCAATATAATATATTTCTTTTTGGGTACGACCCGAATTGAAATTGGGTCGAAGCCAACTCGAATTGAACTGAAATTGCGAACCGATGCACGGAGGTCGGTCTGGATCACACCCGGGTGCAGCAACGGTTGGCCACACCCAAATAGGTGCGAACTGTGCGCCTAAACCATAGCCAGACCGGTTCGGTTCTGCCGAACAGGCATGAACCACACCCGAACCAGTTCAGTCTGACCGAATCGGTGCCTACCCCAAAAGTTGCAGCATTTCATCCACAACTCTTCGGTTGTTATAAATAACCCCCAACACTTGTCATTTCATTCGCATCAAATCCGAATTATTTCTCTCTTTATGCATTTCACTCTCTAAAGTTTAAAGTGAGTTCTAAATACCTTATAAGTTCGCCGTTTCTTGAAAATTAGAGTGCTCCTTTTTCGAGAAGTTAGTCGTTGTATCTTGGGAGACGATTGCCGGTTCCGTTAGCATTAGTGCGGGGCAATCTTTTCTTAAAGATAGAGAGTCCAACTCTTGCCTCGACTAAACATCATAGCCTAATCACGCCCTTATAAAGCACTAATTTCCAACAATTTTAAGATGAGATTTTGTGTGATTTAGCTATGGCCTCTACATCCATCCCTACTGTTGTTACGCCTACTCCTGCTCACGCTGAGAAACAGGAGAAATTCTCCGGGACTAATTTTAAAAGGTGGCAGCAGAAGATGTCGTTTTACCTAACGACGTTGAGCCTAGCAAGGTTCTTAAAAGAGGATGTGCCCTCGGTATCTAAAATTGAGAAAGACACCGAGAAAGAGGGTTGCTTATGATGCATGGGGTCAAGGTGACTTCCTATGCAGGAACTATGTGCTAAATGCACTAGACAACACATTGTACAGCGTATATAGCTCGTTCAAAATGGCCAAGGAACTATGGGAATCCTTAGAGAAGAAGTACAAGACAGAGGATGTCGGCTTGAAAAAATTCATAGTTGGCAAGTTCCTTGACTTCAAAATGGTGGACTCCAAGACTATCATGAGTCAAGTCTAGGAGTTGCAGATAATACTGCATGATATTAATGCCGAGGGAATGCGGCTGAGTGAATCTTTCCAAGTAGCTACGATGATCGAAAAGCTACCACCAGCTTGGAGAGACTTCAAGAATTACTTGAAGCACAAGCAGAAGGAAATGGGGCTTGAGGATTTGATTGTTCGGCTTCGGATAGAAGAAGACAATCGAAAATCTGAGGTCAAATCAAGTAAGCCACAAATGGAGGCAAAGGTGAATTTGGTGGAACCAAATACTAGGAAGAAGCGAAAGCGTCCTAGCGTTGGTCAGAAAACCAATAACGCCAAAAAGTTCAAAGGGGACTGCTTTAATTGCGGCAAGCCCAATCATATGGCCAAAGATTGCAGGGCCCTTAAAAAAGGCAAAGGCAAAAAGGACCAGGCCAACTTGACTGAGAACATAGGTGTACCGATTGAAAAGTCTGAGTTGAACCTCTCAGCAGTGGTGTTTGAAGCAAATTTGATCGACAACCTGAGAGAGTGGTAGATCGACACCGGAGCTACGCGCCACATTTGTTTGAATAAAGAGTTGTTCTCTTCCTATACTCCGATCAATGGACGCAAGCTATTCATGGGCAACTCAGCAACCTCCCCAGTCATCGGTTTGGGCAAAGTGGTTCTGAAAATGACCTCGGGCAAGAAGCTGACCCTGATAGATGTGCTACATGTTCTAAATATTAGGAAAAATCTAGTTTCTGGTTCATTACTTGTAAAGGCAGAGTTTAGGCTAGTATTTGAGTCAGACAATGTTGTATTGACTAAGAATGGTCTGTTTATAGGAAAAGGTTATTTAACCAACGGGCTATTCAAGATGAATGTAATGATTGTGCTTCGCAACTTTGACAGTAATAAAATAACTGCTTCTACTTACTTGTCTGAGTGTTCTAATTTGTGGCATGTTAGATTAGGACATGTGAGTTTTAACACTATAAAAAGACTTGTAAATTTGGAATTATTGCCTTCATTTAATATTGATTCAAATAAAAGGTGTGAGATTTGTGTTGAGACAAAACTAACTAAAACACCTTTTTCATTCAATTGAAAGAAATACTAAACCTCTAGAGTTAATTCACAGTGATATATATGACTTAAAGTTTTTGCAAACTAGAGTGGGAAAAAGTATTTTATAACTTTTATTGATGACAACACGAGCTTCTGTTATGTATTTTTGCTAAGAAGCAGAGATGAAACCTTAGAGGCATTTAAAAATTATAAGAATAAGGTTGAAAATCAACTTAGCAAACGAATTAAAATAATTCGAAGTGATAGAGGTGGAGAATACAAAGCTCCATTTGAAGAGTTTTGCTTTGAAAGTAGAATTATTCATCAAACTACAGCTCCATATTCACCACAGTCTAATGGCATTGCAGAGTGCAAGAATCGTACTCTTAAAGAGATGATGAACGCTTTGTTGATAAATTCAGGGCTACCCCAGAACTTGTGGGGGGGAAGCCATTCTTTCGGCTAACCACATTCTTAACAAAATACCCCATAAAAGTAAGAAGGAATCTCCGTATGAGTTATAGAAAGGACATAAGCCTTCTTATAAATACCTAAAAGTGTGGGGGTGTTTGGCTAAGGTAGAGGTACCTAAGCCTAAACAAGTGAAAATAGGGCCGAAAATAGTTGATTGTGTATTTATAGGATATGCACACAATAGTAGTGCAGACCGGTTTCTTGTACACAAGTCAGCAATTCCCAACATAATTGAAAATACAGTTATCGAGTCAAGGAATGTTGTATTTTTTGAAGACATATTTTCGTCTAAAGAAAAGAAAAATGAAGGTCCTAAGGAAGAAAGTTCAAATAAAAGAACTTATGATGTTGCTATTGGTAATCAACAAGAAACTGATGAACCAAGACGCAGCAAACGAGCAAGAAAAGCTAAGAGCTTTGGCCCGGACTTCCTAACTTATATGTTAGACGACAAGCCTAGAACCATTAACGAGGCGTTGTCCGGTCCAGATGCTTCGTTGTGGCAAGAAGCCATAAACAGTGAGATAGATTCCATTATGCACAATCATACTTAGGAATTAGTTGACCTCCCAACTGGTACAAAACCGTTGGGATGTAAATGGATTATCAAGAGAAAGTATAAAGCAGATGGAACTATTGATAAGTACAAGGCCAGGTTGGTTGCCAAAGGGTTTAAACAAAAAGAAGGCCTTGATTTCTTTGATACTTACTCGCCTGTGATGAGGATAACATCCATAAGGATTCTCATTGCTATTGCAGCCTTGCATAACCTTGAGATACACCAAATGGATGTTAAAACAGCCTTTCTAAATAGTGAGTTAGAAGAGGAGATTTATATGGAGCAGCCTGAAGGCTTTGTTGCTCCGGGACAAGAAAATAAGGTGTATAGACTTGTTAAGTCATTGTACGGACTTAAACAAGCTCCAAAACAATGGCACGTAAAGTTTGACCAAACAATATTGTCAAATGGTTATCGAATTAACAAGTCTGATAAGTGTGTGTATATTAAAAGCACACCAAATGCTTATGTCATAGTTTGTCTTTATGTAGACGACATATTGATTATGGGTAGTAATCATGATATCATCGTGAATACTAAGAAAATGTTGACGAAACATTTTGATATGAAAGATATGGGTGTTGCAGATGTCATATTAGGAATTAAAATCCTCAAGACGTCTGAAGGACTAGCATTATCACAAACGCGCTATGTTGAGAAAGTGCTTAGAAAGTTTAATGCTTATGATAATCCACCTGTGAAAACACCCGTGGACTTAAGTGTACATCTAGCCAAAAATCACGGTGAACCCGCGGCAAAGCTAGAATATGCTCGAATAATAGGCAGTTTAATGTATATAACAAACTGCACTCGTTCGGATATAGCATACTCAGTGAACAAAATGAGAACATTTACAAGTAATCCAAGTAATGAACATTGGAAAGCGCTAACTAAAGTGCTGAAATATTTGAAACACACAATAAACTATGGATTACAGTATACAAGATATCCAGCTGTATTAGAAGGGTACAACGATGCCAATTGGATATCTGATACAAAAAATACTAAGTCCACCAGTGGATATGTATTTACGATAAGTGGAGCTGCAGTATCTTGGAAATCCTCTAAACAAACTTGTATAGCTCGATCCACAATGGAATCAGAGTTTATAGCTTTGGATAAAGCTGGAGAAGAAGCTAAATAGCTGAGAAATTTTTTAGAGGATATTCCGTGTTGCCCCAAACCGGTGCCTGCTATAGCTATAGACTGTGATAGTTAAGCAACTACAGGAAGGGCACAAAGTGGCATATATAATGGTAAGCTTCGACACATTCGTCGGCAACATAATACCATTAGGCAGTTGATCTCGAGTGGAATTATCTCTCTTGATTATGTGAAATCAAAGGAGAATCTAGCGAATTCGTTAACCAAAGGCCTTCTTAGATATCAAGTATACTGCTTGTCGAGGGGAATGGGGTTAAAACCCACCAGTTAAAGATTCGAGTAGCGGTAACCCAACCATGTTGACTGGAGATCCTAAGATCTTGTTTCAATGGGACAACTAAGTTACAAAGGTTTAGTAGAGCGCTTACTACCCATTCCTGTGACATGTAAGTGTGTTCTGCAAAGGGGTAAAAGGTTAAGCTAAAGCTTTTAATAATTCCTACGCCTGAGTAGGTTGAGCATGGCAGGATACTCTTAAATAAGAGATCACCTATATAAGTGTGAAGTGTGGCCGCTTCAAATGGTAAACACTTATGAATCTAAGATATGGCCCACGGCCAAAACGGGCACAACCATGAGAACCGAAAGGTGTTAGGAAAGCTATTGTGAGAATACTATTATCTTGGTTTACACGAACAATTGGATAGTTCAAGACATCACGTTCATTGACTAGCTAAGTAAATACGATGGTATATCTCTAAGAAAGGTTCAAAGCCACAAGCTACCTATCTTGATGTTGCAGTTTTTTGCTAAAACTCACTACAGTGTCTGCATGAGTCACATATGCATTAATTTTCATTCATGTGGGGGATTGTTAGAAAAATTGGTTATAGAAGTTGGTAAGTGACCAATTTTGGCCAATGGTTTGATGAAACTCCATTTGTTGTTTTTGAAAACAAGTTGATTATTGTAATCTATATCGCGAGTAGATACGAAAAATGTATTTAATTACTCAAAACCAATTTAGGGTGAATGAGAAATTAAATGCACAAGATAGCTAGGTGAAAGCTAAAAATAGTGTTAAGTTGTAAAATGTGGTTGTCTCATATAGGAAAAGTAATACAAGAATGTCTTGTATTTAAATGGCTACTTGCAAATAGGGGTTGGCCCCTTAGGGGTTCACAAGTGTGTAACGGATAGAGAACCTACGGATTAGTAGGCTCAAACTAAATCCACACGCGCACGCGCGCTGCCTCCGGCCGCCTCGGCACTGCTTGGCGAGGTGGGGCGAGCAGGCCGAGCTTGGGCGCAGGTTCGGGCTCAATATAATATATTTCTTTTTGGGTACGACCCGAATTGAAATTGGGTCGAAGCCAGCTCGAATTGAGCTGAAATTGCAAACCGGTGCGCGTAGGCGGGTCCGAATCACACCCGGGTGCAACAACGGCTGGCCATACCCGAACGGGTGTGAACCGTGCGCCTAAACCACAGCCAGACCGGTTCGGTTCTGCCAAACAAGCATGAACCACGCCCGAACCCGTACCTATTCCAAAGGTTGCAGCATTTAATCCAGAACTCTTCGGTTGTTATAAATAACCCCAATACTTGTCATTTCTTTCGCATCAAATCCGAATTATTTCTTTCTTTATGCATTTCACTCTCTAAAGTTTAAAGTGAGTTCTAAATACCTTATAAGTTCGTTGTTTCTCGAAAATTGGAGTGCTTCTTTTTCGAGAAGTTAGTTGTTGTATCTTAGGAGACGATTATCGGTTCTGTTAGCACCAGTGCGGGGCAATCTCGTCTTAAAGACAAAGAGTCCAACTCTCGCCTTAACTAAACACCATAGCCTAATCATGCCCTTATAAAACACTATTTTCCAACAGTTCGTGGGGAGAGTACTTGTAGTTGAACGAAATGAATTTTCGAATTTCTTTTATTTAGCCATCATATTGCACATATGATCTCATTTTCTAGTTTATTGTTACTTATGTTTTTCTATGTAAATTTATGAACTTTTTTTGTGTCTTCTTTTTTGGCATAGAATTAGTGATTAACATGACGTGTAACCTCGAAGAATAGATGTATCAACGTTGAGTAATTACAAATTCGAGCAATTTTTTTGGCACCTTTGATGAATGTGCGGAATAAAATAAGATATAATTTAATCATTTTTAAAAACTTTGATACTAAATACTTTTTATTAATTTTTAAACATGAATATGCGTAATTTTAAAATTCTTTTACTACATTTAGGATTGCAAATGGATAATCGAAAATTCATTTACCGTTTGTATTCATATTCGTTTATACGATATATTATCTGTATAAAGCGGATATTATTCGCATCCAATTACAAACATCCGAATAATAAATGGATAAGGATATGGTAATTGCATATCCGCTCCAGATGTGTATCCAACGAATATATTCGTTTAATATATATCCGTTATCCATATTCAATAAATAACATTAAAAAAGTATTATTATTATTATTATTATTATTGTTGTTGTTGTTGTTGTTAGTAGTTGTAGTAGTAGTAGTAGTGGTGGTGGTGTGTGTGTGTGTGTATTTATATATTATAATGTATTCTTATAAGTAAAACAAAAAATATATATAATTGACTCATATTTTTATAATTTACAACTAAATAAAAATATGAGTAAATATATTAACTTTACTTATATTAATGAGCATATACTATACTTATACATAAAAAAATCAATTAGATAAGTTATATAAATGTTATTTGAATTTTTTTATATAAAGCATATTTGCATATTCTTCGGGTAAGCGGATTCGGATATTTGGATAATTATAAGCGAAAATGGATTTTCGAATATCCGATATCCATAATTTTTCAAAATTTCAAAACTACTAAACGGATTCGGATATATCCGAATTCGCAAAATATCCGTTGGATTCGAATTCGGATATGATGTTTTGAATATCCTTCGGATTCGAATACGGATACGGATATCGAAAAACTTAATCAGATATAGATTTGAATATTGTATATCCGCTCCGTTTAATATCCGTTTACAACCCTAACTACATTCATTAGTATGACAAGCAAAAAAATAATTTAAAATAAATTAAATTGTTAGTTAAAAAATAACAAAAGAGAAAATAAAAGAAAGTGTTAAAGAAAGGGATGCAACTTAAGGAAAAAAAATTATGAATTGGGCTTTCACTCCCATATATGCACCCAACAATTGTAATTTAACCACATTATATATATTAAGTATTTTTTATGATATAAAATAATTATGAAATGAAAAAAAATCATTGGATATATGTGTGAACTCTAATATTTGAGGTATAGAAAAATTTCAAAAAACTTAGCAAAGAGTTGGGACAAAAAAAAGGATAGAAAAGGGAATATAAAAGGTCAAAAATAAGACAGAAAAAGTTGTCAAATCAAAGAATTCAAATATAAATATTTTATGAGTTTGGTTGCTTTATTAATAATATAAATATACATGTTCAAATTTAAGTATATTTTTGTTTTCTCAAAGTAAAATTAATATATATTTGAATATACATCTATCCGCTATAAATATTCGTGCAAATATAATATGTTGAAATCAATGTTTTGAGTATCGAACCGGACCAGCCGGTCCGACTGGTTCAACCGGTGACCGACGCATGATCTGGTCTGGCCAAGCCCTCAAAACCGCTCAAAACTAATCAAAAACCAGTTCTACCGATGTCGGTTCATGAACTAATTTGGCGGTTCAATGGAATTTTATTTTTTTCAAATGAGCAAGAGATCACCTTGGCAACTCCTAATGTATTTGAGATCTTGGGACCGTTCCCTCATAATATGCAACTACTAACTTCAAATTCTTATCTCACTGTGAATTATTGTGCAAAGAGAGCACTTGAGGCATGCATAGTTTGATGTCTCACTGTAGCCCTCATTCTTGATTTCTGGTACAACTAATTAGAGAATCACAAACAACAAATACAATCCTTTTCTTGGACCTAAATTCATGTGTAGTGGATGGGTTTTCAGGAGATTGACGAACAGGAGTGACTTGTAGTCGATCTTGTAGTACGCTGGGGAATATGTATTATCAATAGGTGTTTTCCATTCTGAAAAGATTACATAAGCCAATTTCCAAATCAATGGGATATATTTTTCTTTTTGTTTTTTTTGGTAATTCAAATCAATGGGATTTCATTAAATTAATACATATTGACTGCTTTCTGAAATTTATAATGGGTATACTCATATGGCAATGGTTGAAATTATTGCAGGAATTGAAGCATACCATATTTAAATTGCATGATTTGTGTGTTTGTCTTATGAGAATAAAGTCTTTTATTTGTTTTATGACTTTTTTGAGAGAGAGATGAGGAATCATATTTTTTATATTATAGGCTTCCTTTTTTTATTTTTAATATATTTCTAATATTAAATATATATAATTAATATTATAATAATTATTTATTTATGACATCATACCAGCTGAACCAGTAGTCGAACTAATAAAAAAGAATTAAACAAAATATTTAGGAATATAACTTTGATTTTACCAATTACCAGTTGGTCTAGCGAGATAAGGCGCTAGATCGCTTAAGCGGGTCCAGAGTTCGAATCCTGGTATTATAAATGGAGCAATTGGATTGGGAGGGTCACCCCTATAATGGGCTTCTACAGTACCCGATCTGGATTAGTCGGCCAATGAGTCAGAATCGGGTGGTTAAGACCAACAAAATAAAAAACATAACTCTAATTTCTTTGTAATTTATCAATTTTCTTTGTAATTTATCAATTACAAAGGACATTCCATGATTCTTATCTCTTGAAAATTCTTCTTCTCGAGGGCTTGAAAAGCATGTTTCTCAGATAAAAGAAAAGGCATTTGAGATTTGATAGTTTGATGGATGAATAGATGTCCGAGAATTAAAATAGATCGCGAGGAAAAACATTTGTTAACCAAATCTTCTTCTCGAGTACAAGGACTTCTCGAACTTGATTAATTTGATTTACAAGACTAGTGCAGTAGGTAGGATTGGAGACTAAGTCTTGGAGATTCGTGGATTTGACCATGCAGTCACCTCAAGAGCCTGTTGATCATAGCTGTAAATTTGTGGATTTGAAGCCATAATCAGCTCAAAGGCTTGTTGACCGTATCATGAAAATTTGTGGATTTGATATCGCACTCGACTCAAAAAGGTTTGTTAACCGTATCTTGGAGACTTGTGGATTTGACCGTATAGCTGGCTCAGAAACTTGTTAACCACAGCAGGAGATTTGTGGATTTGACGTCATAATTGGCTAAAAGGCTTGTTAACTGCATTCTGGAGCTTTGTGAGTTTGATCGTACAGTTGGCTTAAAAGCTTGTTAACCGCAATCGGAGACTTGTAGAACTTGGAATAACACTTGTGGAGATGCTTGGTGATTCTCCTTCTTCAAGTTCATGGAATTTGGGGGAGAGCTTTTTCTAATTCTCTTCCTATGTTTTCTTCTTCTCTTTCGGTGTCTCCCATTTTTTTTCGGTGTTTTCTCATTCTTTTTCTCAATGTCTTTTGTGTGAACTTACCCATTTATAAAGGTGTTGGGCGAAAAAATGATGATCAACTCAAACGCCATTGACATTTGTCTTTTTAATATATATGTAGATATATATTATTAATAAGATAAATTAAGATTTGATCTCAATTTGATAGAGATGAAATCTTTTATATTTTATCCCATAAAAATATATTATTCAAAAAAGATAAATCCAAAATTTCCATATCAACAATATCATCCCAAGCACTTTTACTCTATTTGGATTTGAATAGATGAGTTTCAAATGACTTCAAAATTGGTTGTTGTTGTCATTGGTGTTTTTTTTTTTTTTTTTGGAGAGGAGGTGTGGTACATAGATGATCCAAATTGAGTACAATTGTCATATGTCACAATCAATTATGGATTCTAAAAATGATCAACTAGTATGAAGAAACTGACAAATACGTTGTAGAAGAACAAACTATTGTACAATAGATGAACACCCACATATATGGGAATCAAATTCGTGACCACTAAACAGGGCTTCTTCCTTGCCACCCAACCAAGTAATCCCACTTGGCAAAATTGATTATTATGAATTAATTCAAATGAGTTTAATGAATTGATTATTATGTATTTAAATTTCTTAATTTCAAATCCATCATTCAAGCCAACTTGAAATACTTTATAAACACTAGTTTGTCCAATACACTTGATGTGTGTTCATAATAAAAAAAAAATTAATTATATATTTAAATTCTAAATATAAAATAAAAATAGCTATTGAATTTTATACATGATAATATATTTTTAAATTATTTATAATGTATTTTATTAAATTTATTATAGAAAATAGGTTAAAATAAAAATAAAATGTAAGAGTAACAAATAAATAAGAAAGAGAGAGTTTTAAAAAATGATAAAAAAAACATGGATATATTGACAAAGGAGAGAGAATGAAAGGAAAAGAAATTAAAAATGCTTTAATAATGAGAGAGGAGATATAAGAAAATAAATTAGAAATGTGAGAGATTAAAAATATCAAATGAGAGGCATTAGATACCAGTGAGGTCCTGAGTTCGAACTTTCTTATTTTCTTCTCCTTTTTTCTTGAGTGAGTGTGTGGGGATGTCTTTTCGTTTGACATTTATAGGGTGTCTTGAGTTGATTATATAAAACAATAAAATACATGTGCAAAGTAAAAATAAAATGTATTCCATAATAATTAGTAGCGGTCACATTTATGCTTCCTAAAATTTATTTTTAAAATTTTGATGTTTCTTAAACTCATACCCAAAATATCAACAACCATTAATATAATACACAATGATTAAATCATTTTAAAAAAAAAAAATTCGATTATAATCAACTCAGGACACCCTATAGATGTCAACCGGAAGGACCCCCACACACGCACACACTCACTCAAGGGGAAAGGGGGAGAGGACAAGAGGATTCGAACTCAGAACCTCACTGGTACTGATTTGAACCCCCACCACTGGGCTACAACCCCAGTGGCATTTAAATCATTTAAATTAATTGAAATAAAATATTGGATAATGTGAAAAGAATTTGATTAAATAAGTAAGTACCATCATTCAATCAAATAATGAGAAGGGGCCATGCTCGGGGTTTATTGCGGCGTGTTCATGGCAGACATGGATCCGCTTGCGGGAGATATGAAGGCTATCGAAGAGGGGTTAAAATGGATGAGGAGAAAGGGAGTGCGGCGAGCTATAATTGAGTCAGACTGTTTGCAAGCCATTGCTCTTATCACTAGACGGGAGAGGTGTGCCTCGCTGCTAAAATTCACAATGGATTCAATCATAGGCCTAGAAGCTGGCTTTGAGTAGCTGATTTACTCACATGTATGTCAGACGGGAAATAAGGAGCACATAGTCTTGCTAAGTTCTCATCTTGTAATTCAGTCCATTTAGATGAGTGGGACTCGGATGCTCCCGACTGCATCCGTCAGGCCCTGTACGAGGATTGTGTCAAGCTGCTTTAATATAATTTACCAGGGGTCACCCCTGAGATTAGCTCATCAAAAAAATAATAATAATAATGAGAATTCAAATGAAATTGAAATCGTTGTCATTAATGACAAAAAATGAATAAAATTTAGGGTAAAATATACTGACGTGGGGTTATTCCAACCGGGAATCCGATCCCCAACTCGAATATCGATCGACTTGCTCGGACCCGACCGCCCGATACATACCGCCTGGATTCACCGTCGGTTTTCCTGCTCGATTACTTAGTCGACCGGGACCATACCGGGCCCAACGGCTCCCTGCTGGCATTTAATGCCCCGCCAGTCCGGGTATGGGGCAGCCACCTAACCCCATGCCTCATTGATGGGGCGCCAGCTATAGCCTATGGACCCTACCCCCCGGTCTACTGGTCGCCCACGTCGGCCTTCAACAACCCGCATGGTCTGCGGGGCCCACAGAATTCGGTCTACCTGGACATGGTATAAATACCCCCTCATTTATGGTAAGAGGCATGCATTTATTATTCCACATACCCTTACTCTGCTCGAATTCATACTCAACCGATCCACTGACTTAGGCATCGGAGGGCCTTAGCCGAGACCCCCCTCGGCTAGCTCACGTTGCCATTCCCTTTTTGCAGGACGTCTTTCCCCTCGAATACCAGCATACACCCAGCCGATCAGAAAACTCGACCGGAGTCGACCTGAACCATATTCGACCCACATCATTTGGCGCCGTCTGTGGGAAAAACCACTGCAACTAAGGTAGAAGAGATGGTGACAACTAGAAGAAACCCCTCCGGAGCACGAAGTACGCCAACCGTGGGCGAGGATCAACAGTCGGTCCATGACATTCCCCCACCTCCACCACCGGCGATCAACCTCCCGGCTGCCCAAACGGACTTGGTGGGCTCCTCCCAGGCGCAGGCGAATGCCCCTGCTCGCGACTGCCAATACCGACTACAGGAGCCGGGCGCCGCTCCCACCGGCGGGGGCAACCACGCAAGCTCCCAACACGGAGGAAATGATAACCATCCCTCTCAAGAGTTTGAGGGATTTCGTGGGCCAATGCAACCTACAAGCTTTTGAAAAACTCAAGGAGAGCGTCGTTCGCGCCAACCTCGGGCCCAATTAGAGCATCACTGCCGACTGACCGGATAGTTCCATCCCGTCAGACCTCTGGTCGGGAAACGAGTTTCCGGTCATCCCGGGAAGAAGAGGAAGACGCTGAGTCAAGCCGCCACGATCGGGTTCCCCGTCGCCAGTACCCGGATTTGGGGCGCCCTTACAGGGCCCCCGCTCTGGGGAATTCGAGGGCTGATCCTACCCTCGGGGAGCTCGAGCAAATGAGGAGTCAACTCTACCACCTTACTCAAAAGATAGCCGGTCTCGAACGCCCGGACGTCAGGACGGAACCATTCGACGGGCAAGGATCCTCCTCTGATCGATATCAAGGCCGGAGGCAAAGGGCCTTTGCCCACCATATAAGAGAAGAGAAGATCGGTCTCCACGACCGAGTACCGGTCAACCTCCCTCTCTACGACGGGAGTTCCGACCCAGACGATCATCTGTTACAGTTCGAGAACACCATCGACGTTTACCGTTTGTCGAACGGAATGATGGCCAAATTCTTCGCCACCACCCTCTTCGGGGTGGCTCGACAATGGTTCGCGCGGCTCGAGCCGGAGTCGATTCATTCCTTCGAGGAGCTGGCCGACCGCTTCTTACACCACTTCGCGGCCAAGAAGGACACCAAGCTCCCCCACACTCACCTTCATGGGGTCCGACAACAAGAAGGGGAGTCCCTGCGGGACTTCATGACCCGCTTCAACAATGAGGTCTTGCGGGTCGATGACCCCCGAATCGATTTTGTGAATTTCGCTCTATACATCGCTCTCAGACATGAAGACTGTGCTAAGGCAATCGTCCTCAAACCACCTCGATCGATGAGGGAACTACAAACATTGACCTCCAGTTTCATGATCTCCGAGGAAATGCACCATATCAAACATGGGGACAAGAAGGATAAAGACCAGAAGGAGAAAAAGGAAAAAGGGGGTAACAAGAAGGACAAAGACCAACGGGAAAGGAAAGACTCCCCGATCAAACGGTACTCTGATCTCACCCCTTTGAACTCCACCGAGGCCATATCTTTTCGGTCGTGGATCGGAAGCTGTTCAAAAAACCGAGCAGGATAGCCGAGGGGAAAGGGGCCAAAATGTCGGGTAAGTATTGCGCCTTCCATAAGCAATACGGGCATGTCACTGGATGACTGTTATGCCCTCCAGAATGAGATCGAGCGCCTCGTTCGAAAGGGCCTTCTCAAGGAATTCGTGGCTGCCCACATGGAGGCGCCGACCCAGCGAGAGAGGTCTCGATCCCCACGATCCTCTCCAGCAAGCAACAAGGGATCCCCATCCCGGAGAAGTGGGAAGGATCCGGTCGATCACAACCTTCCGACCAGAGGGTTCATCAACACGATCGCCGGCGGTCCGAACGGCGGCGACTCCCGATCAAGCCGGAAGCGCGTGATGAGAAAACTGGAGCAAGGAAGGTCGAGCTCGTCGGTTCCGGATCAAGCCCACCATATCAACCACATCGAGTCCAACACTATTGTTTTTAGCGATAGGGATATGGATGTAAATCGCCCATCGGGAGAGGGTGAGTCACCCGATGTCCCGATGGTCGTTACTACCGACGTGTCGAATTTTGCTGTGGCACGCACTTTAGTTGATAATGGAAGCTCAGCTAACGTTCTTTTTTATTCCACTTTGCAAAAAATGAACCTAGGGAAAATAGACATGCAGCCGGTCCACACCCCCTGGTCGGATTTGGGGGTTCGGAAATCGTTCCGATCGGAATAGTTCAGATGCCCACATCATTGGGTGAGGCACCCCGAAGGCAAACACTTCTCGTAGACTACCTCGTCGTCGACGCACCGTTCGCATATAACTTGATATTGGGACGGCCGGCACTGAACCAATTTCGAGCAATAGTGTCGACCTACCACCTCAAAATCAAGTTCCCCACCCCAACGGGGGTCGGGGAAGTCAAATGCAACGTGCGGGACGCTTGGAGGTGCTACACAGTCTCGTTGGAGAAGGAAAGGAAAGTCACGCAAACTTCTCCATCGGTTTCTCCATCGATCAACATCGACTTCGATCCCCCCGAAGGATCCCCTCCGCGAAAGCGAAAGAACGAGGAGACCAGGATCGAGCTGATCGGGGACCCAAAAATCATCGAGCTGGTTCCCGGCAATCCTGAGAAGGTTACCCGTATCGGCTCACACTTAGGGGAGGCAAGGGAGGTTATGCTGATCGACTTTTTGAGAGAGAATGTTGACGTTTTCGCATGGAGCCCCTCGGATTTTCCAGGGATCGACCCTGAGGTGATTGTACATCGCCTGAACGTTGACCCGACCGCCAAACCGATCCAACAAAAGAAGCGGACCTTCGGAGAGGAAAGGAATAAGATAATCGCCGAAGAGGTCAACAAGCTCCTCGAAGCGGGATACATTGTGGAAATTCAGTATCCCGAATGGCTGTGCAACATTGTTGTGGTCCCCAAGTCGCTCGGGAAATGGCGTATGTGCAACGATTTCACCGATCTGAATAAGGCTTGCCCAAAAGATCCCTACCCGCTGCCCCGTATCGACTTACTGGTCGATTCGACCGCCGAGTGCGAGATGTTGGGCATGATGGACGCCTTCCAAGGGTACTATCAGATTTACATGGCGCCCGAAGATAGGTTGAAAACATCGTTTGTGGTCGAGCAGGGAGTGTACTGTTTCATGGTCATGCCGTTCGGACTGAAGAACGCAGGGGCTACTTACCAAAGGCTCGTGAACAAAATGTTCAAGGGGCTGATCGGTGAGACCATGGAGGTCTACGTGGATGACATGATCATCAAGAGTAGAAAGGAGGCCGACCACCTCGACCACCTAAAGGACACTTTCGCCGTGCTCCGGCAGTACGGCATGAAATTGAACCCCTCGAAATGCACTTTCGGGGTCCCGGGGGGAAAATTTCTGGGGTACATGGTCAGCCAACGTGGGATCGAGGCGAACCCCGCCAAGATCGACGCCATTCAAGAAATCGCGACACCCCAAACCGTCTGGGATGTCCAACGCCTTTGCGGTCGCATCATCGCGTTGAACAGGTTCATATCTAGGTCGGCCGACCGAAACCTCCCTTTCTTCAAAACACTCCGTGGGGCGACCAGTCGATCGGTCGAGAAACCACAGCCCCCGATCGAGAAAGGGCCGGTCGGCGAAAAGAAAAGGGGAAGAAGAAACCCACCTTTAAATGGCCCGAAGAGTGCGATCGGGCCCTCGTTGAGTTGAAGGCCTATCTGTCCTCCCCTCCTCTGCTCGCAAAGCTGATCGACGGCGAGCCCCTGTACCTTTACATGGCCGTGTCCGACGAAGCGATCAGCTCGGTCATAGTGACCGTCGCGGACAGGGTTCACCGGCCAGTGTACTACGTAAGCAAAATTCTGCAAGGGGCGGAGAGGAATTACCTGGAGATCGAAAAATTCGCCCTCGCTCTCGTCATCACGGCTCGAAACCTACGACACTACTTCCAGTCGCATTCAGTAGTGGTCCTGACGAATCAACCATTGAAACAAGTCTTAGCCAAGCC
>CM047883.1:14488870-14513986 GCA_026212405.1 Petrea volubilis
TTGGCAAAAACGTAGTATGATCGACCAATATAAAAACTCATATGTCGATATAATATTTGCTTCAAAACCTAAAAACCTATGATACTAGTATTTATCATATATTTAAATGGGCATTTCGTTGATGAGCCAGAATATTACGAAAAGTAAAGTCAAACCACAACTTACTTCAAACGACGGATAAACTATATGTATCCATTATGGGTGTGCGGTATTAAATTTGCCATCGGTAATAAGAATATACTATATAACAACGACCTCACAATGCCTATTTAAATCACCTTAACATATTCATATTCCCCTTTATAGGAGCTTTACTATTTCATTATTATTAGGATAAAATACACTTTACACCCTCGTATTATAACATATATAACACTTACTTCCTTATAGTTTACACCCCCCCGCCCCCCCAATTGAATAGTCAAAATGCTATTATTTAAATTTGACAAATACCCATAATATAGTATAGATATTTGTATTTAATTTTATTACTTTACTATAAAATCTTCATGTTAAAGGCTATTCTTAAATTATTTTCTTTTACATCAGATTTCATGAAGTTAAATAATTTTATATTATAAAAATATTAATTTTCAAGTAAAATATATTTATAAATATATATATAATATATATATGAATAGAAGACTAATTATTAAAAGAACATACCAATTGTCTATCATACTTTATAGTATTTAGTTAGAATAATTTATTGAAGAATTTTACTTTCAAAATAATGAGATTCTTATAATTTATTGCAAGACAATTTGTGCATTGAATTATTTGAACAATTAAAATATCATTATTTTGAAAACAAAATATTTCAATTAAGTAGACTTAATTAATTTATTAATTATAAGTTCTAAGAATATTTCTCTATATTTTTGAAAAATAGATATTAATATATTAAATATGTTTCGACCCTATTGAAATATAATATACGACAAAAAAGTAATGTTTTACCTTACCCAAAAAAAATGTTTTACATTAAATTTTATAATAAGTTAAACATATAACTATTACATTAGAGGTTTTATATTCAAAGTCAAAGTATTTTATGTTGATTAGTTAATTTGAGCAATGTAAGTAATGTTTTTTAAAGTGCGGAGGGTAAGTATTACATATGTCATAGTACAATGGTGCAAAGTGTATTTTACCCATATTATTATTATTATTATTATTATTATTATTATTATTATTATTATGATGATGATGTTAATTTCGAGAGATGCAATAAATTAGATGCCATTAGATTGATTAAAGTAAATTATCACAAATCAATTGAATGTAATAATAATCTGAATCAAAACATAAAAATTGGTATAAAGTTAATTAAGTACAACACATAATCTGAATAAAAGTAATGGATAAAAATTAATTAAAATTCATCTAAATATAATTCAACTATTGTGCAAACTTATACACGCGAATGCATATGAAATATTTAGTACATACTCTTTTAGTTCAATAATTCTTTTAGGAGTGTGGAAAGCCCGTTTAATTTACACCAATCATGAAAATCTTAATATTTTTTTTAGTAACTAATAGCCATCTTTCAATTTCAAATTTTATAATTTATTTGAGTTGCAACTTCAATTTAAATTCTTATCCTTATATATATCAACTATAGATAAAATAAGTCAAGTGGGAACAAAAATTAAGTTTAAAAATCCAATCGATCGGTCAATTGAATTTCTCCAACACAAACAATTCGATTGAAAAGATATATTTATTTATGAGGGCGAATATATTTATAAACACAAATACTTATTAAAGAATAAATATAAATAATATAAGTAACATTAAAATATAAAAATAACAATATTTTTTTATATTTATAGATACATAATATATTCTAATAAAATGTTAATTCTAGACAAATATTGAAAATAAAGAATTATAATTAAATACAAATGCTAGTTACATAATAAAGAAAAATTAGAATTCTTGAATTTACAGTTAAGTAGATACTCAATTGAAACTTGAGGAAAAACACTAAAACAATGTTACAAGCAAAATAAAATTTAAAACGATACTTAAAAAAAATAATCTATTCCTTGTTTTCAAAATAAACAAAATGGTGAATAATTGGTTGCTTTTAGAAAAATACTCAACAATTAAAGCAAGTTTTCAACAATCCTAAATAAAATTGTTGTAAATCCATAAAAAGACATATAATCAAGACTTAGATAGTACTCCATAATAATATTTTTTTTATCTCTTTGTCCTCCATTGTCATAAATATAATTAAAATCACAAAACATCTTCTCTTATATGTTTTTTGTTCTCCATCGCTTTCACTAAATCACCCCAATCAAACATCAAGTCAGAAAAGTAAAAACAACACGATTCATCAAATTCACTAATAACCCCAATCAATATTTATCACAATCCATCTATTTTAATATTCATACACCGATTTATTAACAACCCTACAATTCAAATCTCTATCCAAAACTCAATTACAATCAAAGATATCAACTTATGAATTAAAAAGTAAGTACACACTGCCCTATTATATTTTGTCTCTGGAAAAAAAAAATGTTTTAAATGTGGAATAGGATCATTAGGGTATTTGTTTGAAGAGAGAAAGAATGAGGAAAGGTGTAATAAGATTTTTAGGATTTCCATTTAAAGAGAACAAAGAGAAAGAGGAGAGAAAGAGAAAGAATTTAATTATTTATGGTAAAAAAAAAGTGAGTAAAAGTAAACAGCCAAAAATAATATATAATAGCTAAAATTAATTTTTTTTATTTTATACTTAATTATATTAAAAGTCCAATCTTAATTAATAACATATAAATAAGTGGATTCTCGAAAAAAAATGAGGGGGGCGGTCGCCACCCCTAGCCCCCTTTCCCTCCACCGTTGCAACCCAGCCCCCTTGCCCTCCACCATTGCAATCCTGTGATCCACATCCTTAAAAGCAATAGTCGATATAAAACTAATACCATACATATATGTAAACTAAATTCACAAAAATTCAGTTATATATATATATATATATATATATATATGTATGTATATACAGGATTTCATTGGTCAAGCAACGTATTTTTGTTATTATAAACCACCCCCACCCCCCACAAAAAAAATAAAATAAACATATTCTTTTAGGTTTTAAGAATTATTACCAAAGGTAAGTAGATATTTGAATTTCACAAATTATTATAGGCACTCTACTTGAACTTTTTATCGAACAATTGACAAAATTAATATTCATTATGAATGACTTTTATTGCTATTAAAACACTTCACTTTAACATTTTCATTAAACAATTGACAAGATACTCAAAATGAATGAAATTTTGAACCGTTTGCATGGGCTTTTTGGGAAGAAGTACTTATTTTTTAACAAAAACACTTCAATGAAAACATATTGCGTTTGGATGTACTTTTTAAAAAGAGCATAAGCCAAGAAAAAAAAGTCAAAAAATATATTTTTTGAAGTTATTCAAAGTACTTTTAAATAAAATCATCTTTTAAAACACTTTTAGTTGTACATCCAAACGCAAAACTGCTTAATTTAAATAAAAAATAATAATTTGAGAAACACTTTCTTTTTACACCCATTCAAAAATGAGTCCCTTACTGCTTTATCATTCAACAAATACTATGCCCTCCCTTTTAACTTGTCCATGAATTATGAAGTTCAAAATAAGGAATGTAAATACTTGTTCTGTAATTTAGTGTAGTGCTTTATCATTTTCTTGGTATTCTAGATAATTATTTAAATATTCTTTTTTTATTGAACTTATTTTCAGATCTAAATATTTAAATATTATTTTCTAGATATTTAAATATTATTTTCTAGAAGTAACGAAATTTTTAGTTGGTTTCTCAATAAAGATCTCAGTAGTTTGCAAATATCATTATTGTTTTCCTTTTGTGAAAGCATGTCCTTTGATATTACATAAGTCAAGTATAACAACCAAATTACGAGTACATAAGAATAATGTGGGAAAACTGATTTGAATTTTATTTTATTGTTATCAGGTATTCTATTCAGATTTCTGGTATTTAAGACATTAAAATTATTGGTTGAAGCATGAGAAAAAAACCACTTCGAAAACTGACGTGGTCTTTCTCAAATAGGGTCAGGGCTAGTCTTAGTCCTGGAACAACTAAGGGAAAATGGTGGGAATGCTTGTTTTGGATTCTCAACTTGCTACGACGGCTACACACATAAGTTTAGTCGGAAGTATCTCCAACAAAAACTCCGCCGATATTTAAGTCAGTGTATAAATCGAATAGAAGATTAGAGAAAAAGTACGCAGAATGTAATATACTTAGATAGGAAAAATGTACCCATGTATAATGGCGCCCACCTTAACATGACCAAGTGGTGTCGGTTCAACATGTATACATCGAGGATGATAGCCTCCTCAGATTTGTCAAGCTCCTTGAGACCATTCGAGGACAGATGGTCTGCCTGGATAGTGTCCCCCTCTCTCCTTGAAGTAGGGTCGCCATACCCCCCCCCCATACATGTATAGAACGTTTTCACTAATCTGTATCAGAGAATATACTTTGAACAGTACAATTATAAGTGTCACCTCAACCCTAATCCCATGAATACCTCACTCTTTCTATAAAAAGAAGATAAATACACTATTTATTGGTACATGTTTTCTCTCTAAATACATTACATTTTGCATATTTTCCCTCTAATTTTCTATTCAATCTATACACTGATTTAAATATTAGAGGATTTTCACTAGAGATACTTTCGCCTGAACTCACGTGTGTTGCCATTTAACAGGTTGAGGATCCAAAACCAATATTCCCACCACTTCCCCTCAATTGTTCGACTAGGAGGAACCCAGGTCTAGTTCGAGATAGACCCCCATGAAAAAATAAAATTCATCACAACTATTTATAGATACACATGCACTTAAAAGAAACAAGGGGCCGTCTAACAAAAGGTGGCTTTGTACTACCTAATATTAGGTAGGCCATTAATTTATTGCCATGTGTCATTAATTTTGCATTTAGCCGGTTACAAATTCTTACTTTTACCTACAACCGGTTAAAACACTTTTTAATTATTTAGTAATTTTTTAATGAAAATCTTTTTAATTATTTAGTAATTTTTTAATGAAAATCTTTTTAATTAAGGAATTAATTGTGAGATTATTCCTATTTCCTCTCCCATTCATCGATCTTTCCTTTCGGGAGAGGGAGTCTATTTCGAGCAAAGCAAAGTCGGAGAAGGAAGCAATTCTGCGTTTCCTTTTGGGAGAGGGATTCTATTTTGTTAATGGACCTTTATTATTAGTTATTTATTTTTTACAAGCACAGTGTCAAACGAAGGGGGAGGATGTGGCGTTGGAAATTTTCTAAAATTATTTTTTAATCTTTATTTTTTGAGGGCACAAACAAAATTAAATAGAACTTTATTTATTTCTTCAATCAAATTTCATTTTTTTAATAAAATGAGTCTAATTCAAATCAACAACGCAAAAATGAGTCTTATATGTTTTCTTAAAAATGAGTAGTTTGTACATCAAATTTTGTTAATAGTGAAAGTTACATATGACTTCCTTGTTCACATATATTTTATTAATTATGTTTTCTTTCTCTTCAAATTTAATTTGGAAAATTAAGTGCATATATTTTTATTTGAAAATATTTTAATTCCTATTATACTTGAAGATTTTCTATACGTGGACTTAATTTTTTTTTATTTAAACATATTTTAATATATTAATTATTATTTATTACATAATTATGACATTACCGGTTCGACTACAGTTTGATCAACGGTTCAACCAATGACCCTTGACCCGATTGATTTTCCCGTTCGATGATCGGTCTGGGTTTTAAAACATTGATGCATATACAGATGAAATTTTTTCTCTAAGTGAAGTATTAATTTAAAATTATTACACCTAATTATTGACTATTAAACCACAATAAATTAATTTATTGTAAATTTCATGAAATTAAAGTTACTAAGATTATACCAATGTAGAATGAACAAATTAATAATACTAAAACCATGATTTAATTCAACAAATTAGATTAATAATGATACTTTATGTTATTACAATGTTTAAAAAATTATTCTTAGGAACAAAATTATATATTTTGTAAGTTGTGCATTTTTTAAAAGAAAAAGCCAATAGCTTCATTTAAAAAAATAATTAATTTTATACCAAAAAATAATTCAAAGAGCTATCTCGCAAAAGTATATAAATGTGCACACAACGTGGTACACGGCGTTCACACGGTGCACATAAACCAATGAACATGGCGTCCATACACTGTCTGACCGACGTGCACACACAATGCCCGAACGCTAGCCAACGTGCACGCACCCACACACTTCCTAGCTGACGTGCATGATGTGCCTTAGGAGTCCATACGCTACCAACACGGGTGTGCCACACGTTGATTTTTGGGCGCATAAGACTAGTATAATACATTTGTTGTGTGTATTTAACAATAGAAGACAAATTTTATACTATTGTGATTTACGAGAAGTTAAAATATATAATTATTTTGAAAGAGCATAAATTAATTAATGATGAATACTTCACTAGAAATATCAACCGGCAATAAAATTAGCTTACCAAATAGCAAAAAGTATCACTTAAATAAAATTAAGATACGGATATAGCCTTTCAATGATTGTTTTAATTTCAATTATACACCTAAATATATTTATAGTGACTGTATATTGTTTTATATCTTAATAGATTTCATTTTTGTATTCATAACTTTATATCTCTGAATAAAAATATTTAACATAGATGACAAGATATAATATGCCCATTATGTATACTAAATTATACATTCCAAATAACACAAAATTACGTTATGTAAAAATTAAACTATAGAAGCACATTTATTTCAAATATTCTAATTTTTTAATGATATATTCTATAATAACTCAACCAAATTTCTTTGGTTATAAACTGTTAATTTTTTTGAAAATTTTATAAATGTAACATTTATTTATCAAGTTCAATTTTCTACAAATAAGTAAATTTTTCTTAATTTTCTACAAATAAATAAAAATTTTCAGAACCTTGTTTTTTTGGGAAACGTTACAATGAAAAGAAAAATTAAAAACAATTGAACTATGATGGATGGACGGATATGATAAATATAATAATTAAGGATGGATAGACATAATTAATTGGGCTCAATGTGCCATATATATTTTATTAAAATTTAATTAACAGGTAAATAATAAGTTACAAGTAACTAAACTTGAAGAGTAGGTTACAGGTAATTGCGACCCGAATAGCAGGTTGCAGGTACTCTCACATAAAGGGGGTACCTAATGTTAAACATCTTTCATGAGTACCTAATTTTAGACAAGCCCAAGAAACAATTAACATAAAACCATACATGTATGGAATTTAAATTTATAACTCTCACTCACTTGGACAAGATTTCATCCATTAACTTATTTCTTTTATTATTGTTCAAAAAGAGAGCAAACTTATTCTTTTAGTGTTTAAAAATTATTACTAAAAAAAGTTGATATTTTCATTTGATTTTTTTTTATTAAAGAATTGACATAATTTTCATTAATGAATGAAACATAATTGCTTTAGAATTTTGTTCCTTTATCTTTTATGAATAATATGGCCTTTTTTAATTTATCTACGAATTATGTTGTTCAAATTGTGGAATGAATTTACTTGTTTTTAATTCAACATATTGCCTTATTATTTTCACGGTACCAGAGTACTATTAACCTCTAGATTTGAAATCACTGCTTATATACCCGATATTGGCCATAATTCACAAGAACAATCTCCAATCTTAGTAAGAGGGGGAAGGGTTAAGAACTTACCCTGTGTAAGATATTACCAGAGGTTTCTAATCTACACTTGCATGATTTCTGTTGAAGCATATATTCTGAGATGGGTGCAGGGCCGACGATTTTAAAGGAAACTCCTAGTTCATTAGATAGAGAAGATCACCAAGATTTCGTGATCCGCTACTGAATATTCTAGTTAATTATTCAAAAATTTAGTTTTATGCTGAAATTGATTCAAGATTAATGAAAGTTTAGTTGGTTTCTCAATCAAAATGCCAATTAATTTGAAAAGATCGTTATTGCATTGATGTTACATTATTCAGGTCAATGTTTTGAAACCCGACCTGGACCAGTCGGTTCGACCGGTCGGACCGCCACCTGGACTAGAAAATGGCTCGGTTAGATCCTCAAAACCGGATGGCCTTCAAAACCGGTGTATTTTGAGAGAATCGATTGACCCAACGGTTCAACCGGTGACCCGATCGAATCGGTGCCGAGGCAATAAAACCGGCCGGATCAATTACACCATAAATTAAATCCCAAACCAATCAAATTCTAGTTTTTTTTTTTTTTTTTGTTTCTCTCCTTCTATTACTAACTTGTTGTTAGTGTTACTATTGCTATTAATGTATGGTATCAACAGAAAAAAAAATGATGGAAAATGTTATATTTATTAAAAGTATGGAATGTTGTTGTTATATGAACTAATCGTAGAGGATACAATTGTTGTATGATAATTATTTTAATTCACCAAATCCCTTTAATTAAAAATTCACTTACACTAATTATTTTTAATGAATAAAATTGCATTAGAACAATATGACATATATTGTTAATAGATACTAAACTGACCCATTACATTGCAAAAAGTAATATAAGTTGATAGAACATATAAATTGCTAGTTTTATTAACGGTTAGTGTCAATAATTCATGCAAAAGTTTAGTTTAGCTTTTGTTTTTTTTATGTCATTTTTTTCTATTAATCTGTTTAAATACAATTCTCCTTACCATATTTCAAACCTTTAATATTAGGAGGAAGCATATTTCATTTGAAAAATATATGATTGTGTATGTTGAAAAGCTAAAACTATATTATTTGCATTTTTTGCTTAAAATAATAATTTTAAACAAGAAAAATACTTGAGTTTTTTTAGTATTTATTATTTTTGATATTTTTTATATATTAAATATTATTTATGACATAATTATAACGTCACCCGGTTCGACCGCGGTTAACCCGGCGGTCGGACCCTTAACCTAGTTGATTTTTCGGTTCGATGAACAGTCCGAATTTTAAAACATTGATTCAGGTATTGCAGTCAAATTATAAGCACATACAATAATGTTCAAATAGATGAATTTAAATTTAAATTTACTATTATTATTTAATCTTTCGAGATTCCTCATATCCTCTTGCTCTCAGCCTACTGCATACCTTGTGTAAGTCATGGGATGTTTTATCGGGAATTATAGATATAATCAGACCTGTCGTCATATCTCAAGGAAGAATTTTTAAAAAAAAAATTTTTAAGACCTGTCTTTGGTATCCAGTTAAACCACACACAGCCCTAAACGCCTTCAATGGCTCCAGCGGGCACAAAAAGATTTAACATACATACCAAGACTGTATCTCAAATTATTTTAACCTTGAATACAAGACTGGCAAATTATACAAACCCTAACCCATAAATAAGGTTGCAAGAAGATTATGCTACCATAATCATACCATTTTTATGACTAGCTTCAATATGTTGTAACACACAAAAGACTTAGCAATTCATTAAGAAAGCTTAATTAAAGCAATTAAATAAAAAGGAGAGAAGGACGTACCAAGCTTTACTCTCTTAAAACTTGAAACTTTATTTCTTCGATATTAAAATACAGCTTTACAAAGAGAAAAACAAGAAAAGAAACAAGGACGTACCAAAGGAGAAGGATACAAAACATAAAAGAGGAAAAACTGATTAAAAACTGATATCTAACAAACTAAACAATGGTCTCCTTTTATAGGAGAATTCACTCAAAACAAACAAAAGAAAACAGTAAACACAATAATTTACAAAGTTTGATGGGGACATATTATTGTCCTTCGCAGCATCCTGGAACAGTGAAGTGGCAGACAAACTTATTGTTCCTTTTGAAAAAATTTTCTCTTGAGCATCTGGCAATAGTGAAAAGTTGGCGTAATTATCACCTCAAAACTTATCTTCAGAAACGAATCTTACATTCGTCAAAAAGGGCACAGTATCATGTCGGCAGAGCATCTGGGAACAGTAAATTGGCAGGCAAAATTATTGCTTGGGCGACTTCTTCTTGAAAGCGACAGAGGACTCCAATTATGGTGGCTTTCTTCTGACGTCATGGCTTACATGGGCTTCTTACCTTGGGCTTTCTCCTGGGATTGAGCCAACAATGCTACCATAGCATCAATCTGGATTTCGGATTCTTCAGCATATGGGTCTTGTGATTCACCAGCAAGGACTTCTTCTTTAGAAGATGATGAGACTGATGAAAATTCTTCAGGATTTATTTCAAAATCACAATTTTCACTTATTTCTTGTTGGACTTCAGAAAGATAATCATTAATTACTTCTTTCTGTTCTTCTTTTGTTAAAGGGCTTCCTTTCTTGATAGTAGCTTCCTTAAGCATCTCTTTAAGGGAAATTGGACCACGTTCCTTAGCTTTTTTCTGGTCTTCATGAATTTTTATTTTAATGGCGTTTAATGTTTCTTGGCCATACAAGGCATGAGTTTTTGGATCAATTAATAACATCTTTTTCCAAAAAGAGGTGAAAAAGATGCGATTTAAACAAGGAAGTTGCTGAGGGGTTTTACCAATCTCTGGTTCCCAACGCCATATCCATGGGATTGAGAATTGGATGAAAAAATGAAAACAATTTATACCTTCTGGCCACAATTTTAATTGTTTGGCTCTTTGGACAATGGGAGAATGAATTACCCATGCTGCATAAAGGGTTTTGAACAAATCTGGAAGAATATTGATGGACGGACCAAATGTCATCCACCACTGAATAAACCACATGGGTAGACTTTCAGACCTTAAATTTGGACAAAGTTTAAACATCCAAGTATGTTTTTTCCTTGGATTTTCATAAAAGAAACATTTATAAAAAGCATTAATATAATCCCAATAATTATATTTAATATTGAGTTTTAACTCAGGACTATAGAATTCTCTTTCCTGTAAGGTACTTATACCCCATTGTTCTGCAGAAAGAATTTGTCGAATTACGACAGTAGTATACACATAATATGCCATAGATCCTTGAGGATAATTATGATAAACTTGGAGCGTACCAGATTTGATGAGTATTAACTCATAAATGATCCGGGTTTTATCGGATTCGCAAGGAAAACTTCTTGTACTCACATACCTTTTAAGTATTTCATAAGGGTCTGAGTTTATCAGTAAATCCTTTGGTTCTATTAAGAACATTAATTCCTTATGGTCAGACTTAGTATAAGGCAGAGGTTCCATTTCTTCATATACCTCTGGGTTTTTGACCTTATCTGCATAAGATGAGGGATTACCTCTATCTGTTTGTGATAATCCTGGGAAATCCTCATTATAGGCTTTCCTTGAACTCCCTGGAGTTCTTCCTTGTCCTCTTCCTCTACGGATATTACCGTATCGGTGGTGAAATGAGTCGTCACTTGGAAACATTATTTCCTGAAAAAGAAATATTAGGCAATATAAGAAGTATTTATTACTTTTTTAATAATTTTCTGTTGGATTAGGAGTTCTTTTAATTCAATTTGAAATTGATGGAAAAAAGGGTTATAAGGTTGAGGGAAAAGTTTAAACCATTCTTTGTAGACAGAAATTTGTTTATCAATTTTCTTTGCTCTTTGAGCAAGAGTGAGAGGATAATTTTTAAATCCATGAAAATGAAATCTAGCCTTTTTAAGTTTGAAAAGATTTATTTCGGTTTCAGAAATGAGTCCTAATTTATTAAGATAAGTTTGGAAATTTAATTCCCATCCAATTTTCTCTTCTTCAGAGAAATGAAGTAACTTCTTTTCGATCATAATCCTCCATAGAAGTGGACCATCCATCTGTTTAAGAGGGATTATGTAAATAACCTTTTTCAACTTCCTCAATTTCTTCAATATGCTCAAAATTATTGTTAATTTTGATATTAATATCATCAGTGTCTTTGTCCGAAAGTTGGAATCTATTTAACACATCACGAAGAATACTTATATTTTCATTATATTCATTCTTCAAATTATGAAGACGTTTTAAGTAATCAGACTCTGTTTCATCCATAGCTTGATATAAGCTGGGATTGGTGAAAATATTAGCCATCTGCAAAATTATTTAAATCATGCATTTAGCAATTTGTTTATCAAGATATTTCATTGTACTAAAATAAACTCGGTAGTAATACATTAAAAACTTTTTATCATGATATGAAAGAGTTCTGGGACTATCCAGATAATGATTTTGAACTAAGGCAAATTTCATGAGATTATACAATTTACATGTATTTTTATGATCTTTAATCATAAATTTAATACCAATTCTGGGCTGAATATCAAAAAATCTGAAATTATCAGAATGAACATAGAGTGCTTTATAGATCAAACTATCCAGATCAGAGGTTATTGAAAAACAACGATTATCATTATGACACAAACAACACTGAGAATTACTCATGGAAAGCAGTAGAACTTACAACCTGTTCAAGCAATACAGGTACGATTAATTTCTTTACGTAGGACACTTTTCAGGCTTTTAAACCAAGGAAGCATGTACATGAGATAGGTTTTATCCTGGGCACTAAGCCTTTGAGCTCTAAGTCTCACTCTAGGAGCATCCTTATGTTGAAGATAAAAATCTGTATTAAGGCAATGTTCAAAATGGGTAACCAGTTTATCAATATGCCTAGATCTTTGGATCATATTAGAAATTCCATGACTCTTAATTGTGTGGAAATTAATTGGCTGATTATAAAGATGGGTATATGCATCTTGTTCACAAGAAAAGATGATTGCAACTCTGGGAATTTTAACTCTAGGAATGAGTCTTTCTCTGGGAGGCATTTTCCTGTAGAAATTCTCTAGTTAGAAAATCAGGCAAATGATTATCTGATCCTTTTTTATAAATTATTTTAAAATCAAAAGGGGCAAGATGAGATTGCCATCTAGCATACATAGCTTTACTAACATCATGTTTAAAATCTTTCTCAAACATAAACTTAGCAGACTGACAATCAGTAAACACCAGAAAAGATTTATTATACAGATCATCTTGAAATTTCAAAACACATTTAACAATAGCTAAGACTTCTTTAGCAATAGTGGCATAGTTCTTTTGACTATTATTCCACTTACCTGAATAATATCTTATTAATTGCTTAGATTTATCTAAAGGATTAATTTGACTCAAAATTCCTCCATAACCAATATCACTTGCATCTGTTTCAATTATTTTTTCCCAATTAGGTTTTGCTAGATTTAAACAAGGTAAGTGACTGACCTTTCTCTTAATGAGTTGGACTGCTTGAGTATGAGCTAAACTCCAAGGTTTAGGAATTTTCTTAAGTCTGTCATACAGAATTGCTGTATCTTGAGCTAGATTTTTATAATAAGCAGATATGTAATTTAGGCTTCCTAAAAATCTTTGCAATTGAGTTTTATCTTTAATTTCATCGGGAAATTTTGATGAAAATTCAATACTCCTATTTATAGGAATGATTTTACCTTTTTCAATATTATGTCCTAAAAATCTTATTTTAGTCTGAAAGAGTAACATTTTGGGTTTAGAGATTACTAAACCATTTTGCACAATGATTTTCTTAAAAATATCAAGATGTTTAAAATGATTTTCAATTGTATTTGAAAAGACTAAGATATCATCAATATATACAATGATAAAATTAGTATACGGAGTAAAAATGTCATTCATAATTTTTTGAAATTCAGAAGGAGCATTTTTTAATCCAAAAGGCATTACTCTCCATTCAAATTGTCCAAAAGGGACATTAAAAGCAGTTTTATATTGATCTTTTTCAGAAATTTGGATTTGCCAATAACCTGATTTTAAATCAAATTTAGAAAAGATATTAGCATTATATAATCTATCAAGTAAATCTTTTTTATTAGGGATAGGATATCTTATCCATTTTAAAACTTTATTTAAAGGTTTATATTTAATTACTAATCTAGGAATACCACGTTCTTGTTCAGCATGTTTGTTAACATAAAAACCTGTACAAGACCAAGGTGACTTAGATGGTTTAATTAATTCTTTATTTAATAAAGATTGAATTTCTGTTTTACAAAGTTCTAAATATTCTTTATTCATTTGACAAGGCCTAGACTTAGTAGGTATATTATTTTCTGAAAAATTATCTTCATAAGGTAACTCAACAATATGTTTTTTACGATTCCAAGCATTTGGATGTTCATTACAAATAGTTAAAGAAAAATTATTTTCAAGAAATTTTATTTTGTCTTTTAATCGCGAATTTTGTAAATAATTTTCAATAGTATAAATATTAATTTCTTGTTTAAGGAAATTAATATGGTTCTGTTTTTGATTTATCAAATCCTGAATTTCATTCAGTAATCTTGTTTTTGGTTCAGTTATAAACTTGAATTGGATTTCTTTATTTTCACAAGTACCAATAAAACCATTGGTATCAATTTGTTTTAAAGGAAAAAGTTTTTGAATAAAAGGGGTTCCAAGAATTACTTGGGTAGTCATATTTTTAATTAACAAAAAACTTGTAGGTATACAAGTATTATTTTGACAAATATAAGCTTTAGGAATTTTATAAGTAATGTCTAATTTATGACCATTAACAGCAGTTAAATTATGAGTAGTTTTTTGAAAATACCTGGTAGGAATTATTCCTTCTTGGATACAATTAAGATCAGCACCACTATCAACCAAAGCAGTAAGATTTTTTACAAATTTGTTATCGATTAACAAAGTTATTTTTACGTACCATTTTTGGGAGGTAACAATATCTAAGGTTGCTAAAAAATTAGTTAATTCTGTATTATTTCCTTCTTCAGGAATGTCTTCTTCACTATCCACATTAGGGGTATGTAAATTAGGGGAATCAATAGGTTGTTTTCCTTTTTCAAGATATGTTAATCTATGAGAGAAAATATTATTTTCTTCTTTGAGCTTTTTAACTTCTATTTTTAAAATTTCAATTTCATTTTGTAAATCAGTAGTAGTTACCGGATGCACAATATTATGCTTATTAGCTAACCTCTTATGAACTTCATCCATAGTATAAGGAAGATTATTCCTTTGAATATGATTATTTCTATCATTCTTATGACGAATACGAGGTTCACCTGTAATGTGTTCTATTAAGAAAGATTTAATAGTAGGATCATTTGTATGTTTTAATAAATCAATTATAGAATTTGATTTAATCATATTTATTTCGAAATCTTTAAATTGTGAAATCAGTTGATATAATTCATCATTCTTAGGATTTTCACAAGGTTCATTATTCTGACAAGGTTCACATTCACTTTCATTATCATCACTAGAAAACTTAGTTTGATTTTCCAAAACATTTAGACTTTTGTCAGAAATGTTTACACTAGAATTAGAATTTTCACTGTCACTCGTAAGTTCTGATTCAGAAACAAGTAAAATTTTGCATAAGGAATCTTTAAGATCTTCATCAATATTTAAAGCATAAATTTTTTGCTTAACTCTACAATTCTTAGCATAATGTCCTATTTTGCCACATTTAAAACAGGCATTGTTATTTTGGTATTGTTTTTTAGAAAATTTTTTAAATTTTTTCTTTTTATGAGGTTGTATTTGAGGTAATTGCTGAGCATATGATTGTTGCTTATACCTTCTACTTTCACGTTTTTTACGTTTATAATCATAATAACCAGCAGATTTATGTTTTTTCTTTTTCTTATAAGTCTTATCAACTTGAGAATTTTTTGGAATATTCATACCAAATTGATCACAAAAATCTCCTAACTGTTTTTTATGCAATATATTATGTTTTTGAACTTGTTGGTTAAGTTTAATATCATTACAAAGATTTAATCCTTCAGTTATGCAAGCACTTATAAGTTTACCATAAGTATATCCTTCATACTTTATATGTAAGTTATTGCCTCTTAAGGTTTTTCTAACTTTTTCAGCAAAAAGGGGAGGAAGACCATCTATAAATTTAGATTTCCAATGATCTGAATTACTTTCAGGTAATTGTAAAACTCTACTTAGAAAAACATCCTTATACCATCTAAAAGAGCTTAAGGTATTACAATGCATATTTTGTAATAAGGCTCTTATAGTATCAGAATTATCTGTCCATCTTCCAGTGAAGTGTTCAAAAATATTGACAACAAGAGTATATACAGCATCTTCAACTTGAACATTATTTTCAATTTTAGTATTATTTAATACTTCTTGTCTTAAATCGTGAGTAAGATAATTATCCCACCATCCTTTAAGTTGGCCAGTAAAACCAGCAATTATCATGGATGCTATAGATCTATCGGTATTACCATTTGTTTTACAAACAGTACTATACATTAACATTCTATGAATTATGCTAGCTATTTGATTTATAGTATATCCATCAATATTCCATTCATAAATGTGGTTACCACTATAACTAGTTGTATTAACAAACTCTTGTTCTTCATAAAGAACATCTTGAGGAGTAGGTCTAGGATAGTAATAAAATCTTTGATTTGGTTTATCAGCATATTTATTAGAATATGACTTTCTACCATACTTACCAATTTTATTGATTTCATGCCTAATTACAGTATGATAATCAGAATCAGGTTCTTCCAATTTTTCTATAAACTCAACATTATTTAAATGTAGTTCTTTAAACTTTTCATTTAGAAGTTTTTCAAATTCAGTAACAGCAGCAAATTTGAAATTCTTAATTTCAGGGGGAGGTTGAATAGTTGGAACCGAAGAAGTACTAGATTCAGCTTTATTAGTTTCTTCTTTTCCCTGTTCTTTTTCTTTTTCAATTAAGACTTTATTTATTTTCTGAGTAACTCGATCAGTTTTTGAAAGAAGTTGATCAATTCTATTGATAGCCAAATTAATTTGTTCACCCAAAATTATTAAATATAAATTTGAGTAATTTTGTTGTTGAATTATTTTATTAAAAATTTGAGCATTACTCAACAAAGTTTTTTCTTCCATTATTTTCCCAAAAGCATTATATTGCCTACTTTGATTTTCAGTTATGATTTCAAAAGCATCCTGTGGAGGGTAAATTCCTTTAATAATTTTATTTGGAGAGATTTGGAAATTTCTTTCTAAAACCGCAATTTTATGTTCTAAAGTTTCATTTATTTTATAAATAAACCACTGAGCAAAAGGTATAATATCATTAATATCAGAAAGATGTTTATAATATTCTTCAGAAATTATTTGTAATTCTGTTTTATCAAAAGTTTTATAAAACCATTCTCGGAAATTATTCCAAATAGGAAGATTAAATTCATTTTTACATTTTTGACGTGCCAGGGATCCTGGACTTAAATCAATTTTGGTGTCAAACATGATAACCCATTTCACTTAAAGTTGGATCGATTTCATCGATTTTCTTAGTTGGTGAAACGAAATTATCAGAATCAATTTTCAAATTTTTATATGGATCATTTAAATAGATTGTTGAATCCAAAGATTTATCAGATCTAGCGGGACTATCGCTATCATCATCTTTTTTAATTTCAGAAAGTCTTGAAGTTGAACTTCTTGAAGGATATTGTATGTGATAAGGTTTTGGTGAAAGAAAAGAATATCTAGATTTACTAGATTCTCTTATTGTATCAAAAGTATTTCTGGGTAAAGAAAGTTGTCTTTTTGGCATGGTTATAAAAACATTACCTTCTTGGGTTTGTTTAATATTAGTTGGTTGATCAGAAATGTCATTTATGACAGGTGCAGCTTTTTCCATTATCCAATTTTCAGGAAAATTTATTTCATCCCATTTTATGGCTCTTCTTGTTGTAATATTAGATTTACTAAAATTAGACTCTATGACTATAGTTTCATTAGCCATTTTATCTTTTTGTTTACACTGAGGATTAAGTGTATGTAAAGTCTTATAATAAATTCTATAACAAATACAAATTACCTCAGATCCTGGAGCATAATTATATCCATGTGTCTTAACATTCAAAGTTAAAGCATCTAAGATGTTACTATCTGTTAAAGATAATTGTAAATTGGGAAAAACATTAAAATAGACTGGACCATGGGCCAAACTACTTTCTATAATTCCCATTATAGATTGATCCCAATTAAGGTTTCTTCCATCTCTTAAGACAGCTAAAAAACTTTCTGGCAAACCTTCCAAAGTTAAAGGTTTAAATGCAATCTGAATTAAACCAATATGTAAGAATTTATATATATTCTTATATCTCCCAATATCTTTTTCACTTAAAAGATGTAATATCATTTCATCTTTATTTAAAGATATAGTTTCTTCAGTTGTTTTTACAACTTGTTTGAATGAAATTTTTTCAAGATTACCAATTTTATAAATTTCAGTTATCTTCATTTTAGGAATAGACCATTTATTTAACAAATCAAGGTCTTCAGGTATTTCTACCTCATGACTAACACTGTTTTTAACAGTTTGTTTATCTGATCTAAATATATTCATTGCAAATAAGCAAAAACAATTTGTGTGTTAAAACATATTGTACAAAATTAAAATTATTGATTGACAAATAAAAATAATAATAAACACTACTTTAAATGGAAGAAAAAAAAAACTTCATTTCCGTATTATCAATATAATTTATGAACAGCCCATGGAATATATACATACATATATATATATATAATTTATAAACAAGTTAAAAGAAGACTGCATTAGTCATCAAATAATAAAGCAATAACTTTTCATTAGTAAATGAAGAATTTTCTCAATTCCTTAATTAAAAAAGTTCTATTTTTTTAATTTTACTATTGATAATCGACAACCAAATTACTTGTTGTACAAATAGAATAAACAATACTATAAAAATGGAATATAAACATGATCCCATAGTCACGCCTCAAATTCGCTAATTGAGCTAGTTTTATCGGGCAATTCTTTAATTAAAATTTTAAAATGAAATGTTGTTCGCAATTTGGGGCTACCTTGCTAAAGTACATTCTAATGTAATTAATTAATTAATTTATAATTAATTAATTATCGGATACTTAATTTTATCCCAACACAAATTACACAAATCCCTCTCCGCGTTTTCTATGCAAAACAAAATTCTCGTCGGTCCACCTTCAAAACGCACACACACACACACACACACACATCCTCGCTCATGTGTTAGAACAATTCTCTCCTCCATCACTGAGACTGTGAATACTGTATATCAGCAATTCCACATCACTGTGGATTTGCTTTTTCAAGAAAATCTGTAATTTTTTGGTTTTTGTTGAGTTTATGCTAAATCAGATCCGTTGATTTTTTATTTTTTTTTGTGTTTTTGGAAATGCAACTCAGATCCCTCCATTTTCTCCTCGACCCATCAACCCCTTTTGAACCCTAATTGATCCATTCAATTATTCCCCACAACCCAATTCAGAAATTTATTTGTAGAGTTTATAGTTCATTTGCCCGGTGAATTTTGAGTTCAATTGAATTATTTTTTTTCATTGTTTTGGTGAATTTATTGGATTTAAAGAATGTCTGCGATGAAATCGACGGGCCGGTTCTTCACGATCGCCCTGGTGACGGCGTGGTATTCGTCCAACATTGGGGTTTTGCTACTGAACAAGTATTTGCTGAGCAATTACGGGTTCAAGTACCCGATTTTCTTGACCATGTGCCACATGACGGCGTGCTCGTTGCTGAGCTACATCGCGATTGCGTGGATGAAGATGGTACCGATGCAGGCCATAAGATCTAGGGTTCAGTTCATGAAGATCTCCGCCCTCAGCTTGATTTTCTGCGCCTCGGTTGTTAGTGGCAATATCTCGCTCAAGTACTTGCCGGTTAGCTTCAACCAAGCCATTGGCGCCACCACGCCTTTCTTTACGGCCGTGTTTGCGTACTTGATGACTTTAAAAAGGGAAGCGTGGTTGACTTACATCACTTTGGTTCCCGTAGTTACTGGAGTTATCATTGCTAGTGGGGTATGTTTGAATTTTTATTGTTTTTTAGTTGCATAATTGTTTATGCTTCTTTATTGGTATTTGGTTTGGTGAGTGTCTGGCTTGTTGAAGTTTTCCTGGATTAGTTAGCCTGTGATGTTGATCAAATGGGCTATTTTGAATGGCCTAGATTGTTGTCGCTATTGTTGGTGGGCGTTACCAAGTTTGGTGTCAAGGGGTGTGGCAAATTATGGGTTTAAATCTATAGGAAGATGGGTTTGCGGTTTTATCTAAAGATGGAACGTTATCTGATCATGTTAGTTTTATAGGTATAATATTGCTTGTGCATAACAACATAGAGAAGTTTTGTTATGATCTGTTTTTGCTCAAAGTGATCAAACAAGTTTAATTCTAGAAATGAAGAAATGTGCTTGATGCTCTTCGTTTTGCTGCTGTAGGGTGAGCCAAGTTTCCATTTGTTTGGATTTATCATGTGTGTTGGTGCAACGGCTGCTAGGGCACTCAAATCAGTGGTCCAGGGGATTTTGCTTTCTTCTGAAGGGTGAGATATTTATGCTTCTTATGTATCATTTATTCTAATGACATTGAATGGAGTTTCATGTCTTTTCTTGTTGAATAAAGAAATATGGATTCTGAAACCTTTCTTTTTCATTGAAGGGAAAAACTGAATTCGATGAATCTTCTCCTATACATGGCTCCTATAGCTGTTGTATTACTGCTTCCTGCAACACTCTTTATGGAGGAAAATGTTGTTGGTATAACATTGGCATTAGCAAGAGAAGATATCAGAATTATTTGGTTACTGTTGTTCAACTCTGCGCTTGCATATTTTGTGAATTTGACTAATTTTTTGGTCACAAAGCACACCAGTGCTCTAACTCTTCAGGTACTTCTTCGTTCATGTTCCTTGCTAATTATATTTTTTTCTTTCTCTTCTCTCTATTTTGATCCGATTTGCTTATTTCATGAAATAAAAGAGATATACATGGATCAAGACTGAGAGTAGTAAGATCTAATATATTGTATGCGGATAAAACATAAGTACAAAATATTATCTTCTCATGTCCTTTTTTCTCTTCCTGTCTCTGGTTCCAAAACTTAACACTAGATTTTCTTGAGATGTGTCTGCACTATGCATTATCTGATCTGGGAAAAGTTCCGGTCTTTTATTGTTTGTCTCTATGTTGTTTCTTAAATATCATACTCCGACTCCATGATCCGACTCCATGATCTGCCGTGCAAATATTATAGTCCCCCAACATACTGATTTTCCTTAATTCTTAAGGGGAAGTAACTACTCTGAAAGTGAAAGGAACTCCTAGTTTTGTCGTTATTGTCTCCCAGGAAAGATACTCATGTTTATCTGGCTCAAAAATAGTTTGTTGCCATCATTATAGTAATTTGCATGTACATAACTACTACAAGATTTGTGGACAAATGTGCTCCATTACTCAACCCCATTGCTCCCTTGCCACTAACCACCTTTATAAAATTATTTATTTGCTTTTTAGCTACTCATTAAAAGATTAATGAATTTTGCGTAGCCCCCCTTCTCTTTTCCTGCTCCTCTTTCTATGGAAAGAGCACAAAAGAGGGCCATGGTGATTGCTTGGGCCGGATGGTGCAGGGGTGGGGGACCTGCATTATGAATGAAGTTATAAGAAGACTTTTCTGGTGTCCTTACCTATTTGTAGATGGTGGTTGAGAAATAAATAAGTGTATCTCATCCACATATACTTTCCTGGGGAATTTTTATCTGACATACGCTTAAGTTCTTGAAAATGGAGATAGTTTGTAATTTGTATTGGTTTTATCCTGCTACTTTTTGTGGGTAAATATTCTGATTCATTTATTTTGTGTCTATTACATAGAAATCAGGTGGTGAGGTCAGCAATTTAACCTCTAGTCTCTAGGCAGTATCATATCTAGATTTCTGACTGTGAAAACAGAGCTTATTCTGCCCGCAAACTTTATGTACAAGTATCATCAGTTTTTCAATGGGTATCTAGTAAAGGAAATGTTCCATTTTATGGTTTGCTGCGGTTTTCGTGCTCATATCTGACAGCTTTCTCGGATTAGCTAAATTGAGGAAACATATGAACCTAGAGATAGGTCCCGTATGTTTTGTTTAACAAAATATGGGCAAGCTTTTATCAATGTGAAGGTGTTTGGTAATAAAACTAATTATGATTGTCTACTTGCCCCTGCCCTGCCCCCTGGTTTCATTTTCCAAATCACCCTAATTTCCTGAGAAATGTTTTGTTGGTTGTATACTTGGAGTAACACTCCGGTCAGAATTAGTTGGTGGAGCTGGTGTGCTGGTGGGGTTTTGGGTGGGTGGGGTGGGTTTGCTACCACCACTTGTTTAATATCCTTTAGATTTCTTGATTCCTAATACCATCGGCGGTTCTTTCAGGTCCTTGGAAATGCAAAAGGGGCAGTAGCAGTGGTAGTGTCCATATTGATTTTCAGAAATCCCGTATCTGTAACAGGAATGCTCGGATATACTCTGACGGTCATCGGTGTAATCCTCTATAGCGAAGCCAAGAAGCGTAGTAAATGAGAAAGTGTAGGCGTAACCTTTGTTGAAAAGCATCAACTGCTATATCCATCTACTTTTGTAATATGAAGAGGTGCAACCATATAATGGGGAGGCAAATTCAGTTTGATGTGAGTGCAGTTGGTATGTGGATTTTGGCCTTCAAGTCCTCCGTTTTTCGCCTGGAAGCCAGGTACAGAGGCTTCAGCATGTACCAGCAAACGAACACCTGATTTGTAGTGGAGTAGAATGTTTTTAATAAGTGACTCAAATGTCTTAGTTAGCAATATTGGGTTCTCATATCATATATAGTCTTTCAGGGAAGGATTTGGATCCATCTATACAGCATGTGATTATAATTTTTTCCTTTTTCTTTATTTTTTTCATATCAATTAATGATAGATGAACACAGATTTATCAATTTGTTGCTATCCTTGGTTGAAATGATACATGTGCGGTTGTATTTAATTGTTATTTTTCCTCGTTATTGTTCGACTATCGTCTTAGTCCGGCAGAACTAATTATATTAAGAACTTTTACACTTGTCTTAATATTAATATAGTTTGTAATAACTATTATATGCCTTAAACTTTTGCTATTTCGCCCCACTACACGTTGTAATTTTCTTATTTCTACAAGTTGAATATATCAATTTTATGCAAAATGTGCCGAACATAACAAAAATTCTAGACAGAATAAAATGTTACTTCCATTGCCCTGCATGAAGAAATCAAACTAGATATAAGAGATGATACATGAATACATGATTTTAACATACTTTAATCCCAAAATCAGAGTCCATGACAGACATATCCACAGCATGTACCTGCATTACATCAAAAAGGATGCCAAATCCCTACACATGGCTTCACCAGAACGAAGACGATTACCAAACTATTCAACATCCATGATTTCACATTCACCGTTAGCTTCAGACCCGGGCTTCATTTCCATAGAAACATCGGCTTCACCTTTAGTTTCCACTTTAGGCTGGTCAATGATTACGTGTTCTATCTCTGGCTTGGACTTACTTTCCCCTTTAGGCTTTCCTTCTTCAACAACTTCAGACTTTGGAATGAGTATAGGTTCGGCTTCTGGCTTGGGCTTCTTCTCTGGCTGAGGTGCATGAATTTGCTCTTCTTCTTGTTCGATCTTAGGCGCCAGATAGAACCTGAGGTAGCCCACTTCTGCAATGTTGTACTCCACCACAACCGGTAGATCAGCACACATGCTAATTGTCACTTGGTTTGCCAGTGGGGTGGCCTTGGCGAACGAACTCATGTACCTCAGCGCAAACGTCTGTGAAACTGGTTTATCCATCTCTATCACAGTAGCATCTTCCGGCTGCATATGTGTATACGAAATAAGCGCAATGACCGTATGCCCATGAGTTACTGTTCGGGATAATTACATGTATACCCACTGAGGTATGGTTTACATACACCTAAATCTCCGAAGCTTCGCAAAATCACAAAAACCACTCGTGCAGTCAATTTTAATATTACAGTGAGATCCCCTTGAGGTTTACATGATTATATAAGCTGCCCCAGATGTCAACTTTTTTCTTACAGTTAGACCCCCTTAAAAGTTGACTGCAGGGGTGATTTTTGCAATTATGTAAACCGCAAGGGGTGTAAGTATATGTACACCAAAACTCAAAGAGTATAGTTCTACTTATCCCTTTTGGTATCAAATGGCAACAAATAATGAATAGGGGATTATTAATATAGGAAAAAGATTACATATAAATAAACTAAATAATACTAACTTTATCTACCGACGTATTTTGCCTACAGACGATGTTTGCAGTACCAATGTCACCTCTGCAGGAGAACCTCACGCCTTCTTTCGTCACAGATATTACCACTGCATAATAAAATGGAATATAAGACAAACCATGATACAACAAGGCCTCCAAATCTTAGTAATGAAATATTACCCGTGTCGCCAATGGAGCTGAGATCTCTGCAAATTCTTGCATACTCTGCAGATGGCATCCTAACAATGGCTTGGGATTCCATTTCGGGCATCCCAAGATGTTCGCTATCGATGTCCATCAGTTTCATCTCAAAATCAGCAATTTTATCTTGTGCTTCAACAACAAAAGCCAGAAAGGAAGAAAACAATATCAAAGCTCCATAAAGAATAGGCAAAGAGAGAATTTAGTCCATAAACCTTTCATAGCCCCATGACTAAAACTATCAATGAAAACACTGCATAACTAAATTCTTGTAAATGTCCTAAAATGCTCAGAAGGCCGGAAAATTTAGGCGAAACTGAGTTTTCGGGTTACGTACATCCTTACCTTCTAAATTTTTCCGACTTCTCAACTATATAATCCATTGTAACTCTAGATGATATATGCATGTCAAGGATAACGAGACACATAAAGCATAAACATTGTTACAACTGCCCAGTGAGAGAAAATATACAATAAAAAAACAAAGATTTTAGGACAGTGCAAGAAGCCCACGAGTCAAATGTCTTTCATCTCTGTTTGCTGTAACAATCAATATCCAAACCACCTCAAAATCAATCTTAACCAAAAACCCAACATTGATATCAACTGAAAACCATAACCATACAGAGATACACCAAATCCCTTCAAAAAATAAATCAACAATACCAAAACAAGACAAAAAAAGCATTCTTTTTTCCGCATACTGGGGCTCTCGAACATGAAGGTAACA
>CM047883.1:14514486-14647940 GCA_026212405.1 Petrea volubilis
GGACCCAACAACAGACCTAAACTGGCTTGCGTCATCGCAGAATGTGGAGAGATGTAGAACATATATGCATGCTCATCAAGGAATTGTAACTAGTCTAGGAGCTGCGGTTCAGGAAATAGTCACTATTAATTTGTGCCATGAGTAATGGTGTTTCTAATTGGAACTCTACTATTATGTGCACTGGCATCAGAAAATTTCAAGATTGTGAAGAACAATTGGCTTGAGCTCCTGGAGAATAGTTGATACTCTGCCTTTTCCATTTACTTTTGTACTTCTTTGTTTGCATATATTTCGTATGTTAGATGGTGCTTGGCTGAGCTTATAAGTTTCTCAAAAGCATATGTCTTGAGAGCTAATAAAATACCATGTGATATTTGGCCAGCATCTATGTCTTGAGAGCTAATAATTTCGACCGTTTTCCTCATACAAAAATGCTTTGATAATCCATATTTAGAGTAAGGCCCAATAAAAATTGTTTCAGTTTCGTTATTTACATCAATATGAGTAATTATGCCAGCAGCACTATGATGTGTATAATTCAAAGTATGCTTTCGTGCTAGAAATCCCCTAGCAAGGTTAGCAGAGGCCGCTCGGTATAATGGATTTAGGTGCCAACAACATTTTTAACGCAGCGACCATCCTTTTTTAAAATATATATATATATATATATATATATATATATAGGGTTAATTATATCTACACTCCCTACGAGTTTACGAAATTCCCACCAGTAGCCCTCTTAGATGAAAAATTACACTTACACCCCCTTTAAAATATTAAAATTACATATGCACCCCCTTCCGGTAGGGTTCCGGCGAAAAAGTGATGACGTTAGCCAAAAATTTATGTGATCTGACTATTTTACCCTTGGTAATTTTGTGAACTTAGAAGGGGGTTGTATGTAATTTTTAAAGTAGAGAGGGGGTGTGTGTGTAATTTTTTATGAAAGTAATTAATCGTTACATTTTCAAAATTTGACTGCTGAAAATTTAAAAATGAACGTTTATGACTGTTGTTTGACTATTAAAGTTGCTTCTCTCTCTCTCTATATATACATATATATGTATCACTATTACAACTTCATTTGACATGAATTTAGTTTAAAGTATATATACATGTTTTTTCTTTTTCCTAGCTATTCTTATAGGTTGCGTTTGGTATGGGTTTAGATGTGTACGGGGTTTATAGCTATAATTATATTTGGTAGATATTTTTTTAGCCCTTTATAAAGCATAGGTCCAGTTTCTTATCCATCTATTTATGGGATAACCCATCCCACTATGGGGATGGGATGTGTAATCCACTTGATTTGGATTGGGTTGATAAAAGTTGTAATTTATTGTATTACACTTAAATATATATGATGTGGCTTAAATTAAAAGGTTTTTCGTGATTTGCTTCAAATCCATATGGAAAAAAGAATACTACCAAACATAATTTGAAGGATATATCACGAAATAATACTTACAACAAAATATATTAATGCAATTGATTGATATCAAACTTATAGCATATTTATCTAATGATTTTACTATCACACACAATCCTATACTACCACCAAATACAACCCTAGTGTCTTATGTTGAAATACAGGAAGGATAGATGCCAAAAAAAAAAAAAAAAACAAAACAAAAATCAATTCGACTTGAAAACAAGTATTGTGATAGCGGATACGAATGAAAGTCGTGGTATTTGTAGTATTATTGTCCAACTCATGGTGTCTTCCCTACTTGTATAAAGACGAAGAGGCTTCAAATGGTGCCACATGAATGAATACGGACGTAACATATGTTTGTTAAGAAGCTCTACCCAAAGATACTTATGGGGCAACATTGTGCCAAAGCTTATGACGTTTAACCTCATATTGCTTGCTATTTATTTATTTTTCCAAATTGTTGAGCCTATCACTAACTAATTAATATTATTGTACCCTTTTTTGTCAATAATATAGTATCTTTTATATTTTTGTATAGCTTTGATAAGTTATTTTATGTGTATTGCTTTCAATTGTGAATGTATGGTTAGACTTGGATATTAAAAAAAGGCTTTATTTTTTACACACCTCTTTTGGCAAAACTCTATTACATAATCCATACAAAATATATTTCAGGTTACAAGAGCTATATGGAAATAAGAAAAATAAAATATCATTGACAAAATATGAAAATAGGAAGGATACAATATTTTTCAACATATTAAAGCGTATAATAATAATACTAATTAGTTAGCATTAGACTTAACAATATGACAAAGTAGATAAATAGTAAATAATATGATGTTAAGTGCCACATATTTTGGCATAATTTTGCCCCCATAAACATATTTAGCTATAGTTTTCTCAACAAGTATATGTTACGACGTTATTCATTCGCGTGGCACCATGTGAAGGCTCTTTTTTTTTTTCATTCAAGTAGGGTAGACATCAATGATGGTACCATGAGTTGAGTAATAATAATACCATATTTACGACGATTGTCATTCATATTCGCTATCATAATGCTCCGTTGCAAGCCAAATTGATTTTTTTTTGCTCTTGTATTTCAATCCTATATATTAGAAAGAATAAGTCATGTGCGTATAATCTAAACTAAATATATGTCAAATAAAGTTGTAATAGTATATATATATATAGAGAGAGAGGGGGGGGGGGGGGGGGAGACAGAGAGAGGGGAGGAACTTTAATAGTCAAAAAACAGTTATAAATATTCATTTTTAAATTTTCAATAGTCAAATTTTGCAACTGTAATGGTTAATTACTTTCATAAAAAACTACACATACACCCCCTTTATACTTTTAAAATTACATACAACCCCCTTCTAAGTTTGCAAAATTACCAAGGGTAAAATAGTCAGATCACATAAATTTTTGGCTGACGTCATCACTTTTTCGCCGGAACCCTACCGAAAGGGGGTGCATCTGTAATTTTAATATTTTAAAGTGGGTGTAAGTGTAATTTTCCATCTAAGAGGGTTACTGGTGGGAATTTCGTAAACTCGTGGGGGGTGTAGATATAATTAACCCTATATATATATATATCCCTATCCCTATCCCTACTATTACAAAAGTGTGAAAGTTTCTTGAAAATTATTTTTCGCCTAAAATATCCCTTCAATAGTGCTTATTTTAAGGGTAATTATGTAAATTAATAATTTATCAATTATGAATTTTATTTGAATTAGAATTCTACTATTTATTTATGTAAATTAATAATTTAGCCATAATAAATTTTATTTGAATATGTTCAGTTATTTATATAAATATATATTTTTTAAATTGTATAATAACAGGACATTATTTGGCAAACTAACTCGATATTAAGGATGTGAATGAATCAATAGTAACACCTTGATTCTATTATTGATTTATGTTAATTAATAATTTATCCATCATCAAGTTTATTTGAATAAGTTCAGTTACTTATATAAATATATATTTTAAAACTATATTATCAAAGGATATATTGTTTGGCAAACTAACTCTACATTAAGGATTGTGAATGAATCAATAGTAACAAGTTGAGTCTCCAAAAGTGTGAAAGTTTCTTCGAATTTTTTGTTCGCCAAAAATATCCCTTAAACAGTGTTTATTTTAAGGGTAATTATGTCAATTAACAATGTATCAATCATCAATTTTATTTGGAATATAACTTTATTATTTATTTATGCAAATTAATAATATATCCATAATCAATTTTATTTGAATTAAAATTCTATTATTTTTTAATCACTTTAATTAAACCAAATCCAAAAAAAATTAGGATTGAACAAAATGATGCTTATCTATATTATTATAAAAAGAAAGTCATTTTTGTCTCACAAATAGCGGTTATTTATGTGATTTTACAAAATTTGTCCTTCAATTTTATGTGGAATAAATAGAGATATGTAAAATTGTGGCTAAAATTAAAAATTCACATGAAATCGTTTCAATTCGGATACCAAATTTTGATGTGCCAATTTTACCCTTTTAATTAGTAAACACATGCAATAAATAAGCAAATAAAAATATCAATATTGTAATATTACATCTAATTTAAAAAACCCATGTTTTCAACACACAAACCACTTTCTCTAATTACAATTACTTAGTTTTTTTTTTCTTTTTGTGTTTATTCTTTATCATGTAATTTTTTATTTCATATAATTATTTTTTTAAAATTATTATAATTTAATAAATTATTTCAAATAATTCTTAAAAAAGTATTCTTATAAAAGAAATTTAATAATATATTTATAATTTCATCCTAAAAAAAAATTGAAGTACTAAATTGAAATATATATTTTTTATATTTTGCACATACTGTAAAGTGTGCGGTATTACTAGTATATTTCAAATTTAAATTTCTTTAATTTCTTTTTTGCGAAGGAAAGCCTACCACATTTATTAACTAGATAAATCATTTGTTTCAATACATGTAACACAAGCTGGAATATTTTGATGATCATTCCAAGGAAGCTATCGCATTCCTGACTAAAGTATGAGCCACTCTATTACCCTCTTGCCGTGCGTGGGAAACAAAATAAGATTCAAACAGAGACTGTTTCTGTGACGTCTAATATCAAGTTTCTTAACCAAGATCTGTCATTCATCCGTAGTTGAAACCTTCTCATCAGTTCAGCACAATCTCCTTCAACGACCAGCCCGGTTCCATAGCGCCTTAGTCGAGTACGATACAGGGAGGTCTGTTGCTAACACCTCAACATGGAGCGGATCATCGGCATCATGAATATTGGTCATACTCCATCCCACTACCGAGCCAGATGAATCCCTCGCCACTATGCTGACGTATATATGCTTCTCGAGTTGTTGCTAATAATGTGCCATCAAAGTTCAGTTTAACGAACCCAGGTTGCGGAGGTCTCCATTTTTCTGTTTTATTCAGAATAGGTACAGGTCTTACGGGTCTCCATTTTTCTGTTTTTCTGTGGCAGCCCCAAAGGTGTTGATCATAATAATTCTTCGCGAAGTCCATCAATTCTCCAGGTTGCAATGGTGCGTTTCCACCATAATGCCCACATGATCATCAAGAAAAGGCTCCCGTCGAGCTTATCCAAGTTTAGGAGCGTTTCCCCGACCCATGTATCATTCCGAAGCTTTAACACACTATTCCCAAAGCTCCTGCACTCGTGCTGTTGTGCAGGCGCAGATCATCGCAACCCATCAATCAGTAGTAATTTTCATTGGTTATTTGCTCTTTTGTTATCTAACTTTGCGTTGGCTCATTTGCTTTGGCACTGTTACATGGGTATCTAAAGAATCATGCATATGAATTTTTCTTATTGATTTTTCCCTCGTTACTTGCAAATTTAGGGGGTTTAGTCTAAACATTATTGAATGTCTTTAATTTTTAGCTTTGTTTGAATTTATAAATTAATGAAATAGTATCGATTAATGCAGTAAACTCATGGGCCGGGAAGGATAAAGATCTCTATAGTTTAGTATTAGACATGAGCTTAATGAAGTATATTAGAATAAGTACCTCTACAAAATAAATATAAGATATAATTTGGTTACATGTTTAAATTTTAATATTTTTTAACTTATTCATATAAATATATATTATTAAAGTGTTATTATTATTTTGGTTAAATTCTTGAATGATAAAATTTTATATTATTAAATAATCAACTAGAAGTAGTTTATTTGATCAGCTGCAGCTACATAACAATAAAAGGACATATCGTGAGGCAAGATAGTTTCTATTTCAAGGATAGTGAATCAATCAATAATAAGATGTTGAGTCTCCAAAAATATTGTATATTGTTTCAGTTCGGATCCTCTATTGCATAATCGTGTTGCATCTTCTATTACACTCATCAATACACGCCACGTGTATTGGTGAGCGGTTGAGATAAGGAAAGAGAATCTTCCATATCACCTAGCTTTTCTCTTTCCTTATCTCATTAATTCATAGAGCGTGTATTGATGAGTGTAATAGAAAATGCAACTCGATTATGCAATGGAGGATCCGAACTGATATTATTTCTTATTCATAGAGCTTTTATTTTCATCATACCAAAATTAGAAAAAGAATACCAGTGATGAAAAGATAGTTGATATACATATTAAAAAAACAGTATAATGATGTTCTAATTTTCTCTTTCTCCTTGGTTGCTTCAATCAAAGCGAAAATGAAATAAATTAAGTTTGTTTTAATTAAACTGGTGTTTCAATTGAAGCTATTTAATTAAATAAATGATTGGACCATGCACTTTAAATATGTGGTTGATTCTCATATTGTCATATACATAAGAACAAATGAAAAATGGTATATTTCTTATTATCTACCCATGTTTATGATTTTCGTGGAGTTGGGATCTCTACAATAATAAATAGTATAGATAATAAGAGTAATTATTATATAAAATATACATGAATATCAATGAGGCTTAGGAATTAAATTGAAAATAGAAAAATTTACTTCATTAATGAGTTGATTAGATAGTATTATAAGTGGGGTAGTAAGAGTAAACTGTGGTAGGATGTGCACATCCACATCATGAAAACCGGCATTTGAAGGGACAAGCATATATGGAATCAATAGGTTGGAAAAATTGTTTACCCAATTAAATATTGGATAGAGTTCCATTAAAATTAGCTTTATTTTCTGCACTTACAGATGCGTTATTGTCGAATTCCATCTTCTTAAAAAAATAAATAAATGATATTGGTTGATTGAGGTATCCATTTTAATAACTATATTAGTTTAGGGGAACTTGTGTGCGTGAAAGATTTATGTATATTTTTTATGATGTTTTCTTAATTTTATCGCCAATTAATCTATCTATATTATTAAAAGTGTTTAAAAAGAGTCACCAAAAAAAATAAAAAAGTGTTTAAAAAGAACAGAATCAAAATGAAACAATATTTTTTTGAAAAATATTTTTCATAAAAAAATCCCTCTTAATTTTATATAAAAATAGATATTAAAATACAAAATAACTATATTTATATATGATGTAAAATTGTTGTCCATAAGATTCGTATTTTTATTTAATGTATTCATATTTCTTACATTATTTATTTTTATGGAGGACAGTAGGAACTCTTTTGTTTATTGCGACAATATCAATTCATAAAAATCAATTTAAATTCCAAAGTCCTCTTAAAAATTTAAATGCATTGGCAATATACCTCACATCAATTTCATCAGCAAGTAATGCAATTTAGTAGTAAACTTTTCAATCAAAAATTTAACAAATGATTATCTCTCATTCCTAATTAATTATTCACTATTGTAGTATAATATTTTTATATCTCATACTTATTATACTACAACAACCGAGGTATATCAGCAAAGGAATCTTAATTATATGAGAAGGAAATACTGCAGTCGACGATGTACAACAAAGAGGCAGGACTATATAGATAAAGTTAAAGCGTGAAAGAGAATTAAACACATGACATGGCTTTTAAGTGCTCAAATAGTTCTCCATAAATTTGAAGGTTAGTTGTTTTAATGTTATCCTATGAATATAAACATAAAAATAATCATTTATCTTAATTAAATATAGAAGATGTAGAAAGATAATTTTCCTTTTAGGTTCACTACTTTATGATCCCACATATTTGTCTTAATATTATCCTAATTGCATTTACTGTGGTGTTAGATTTGAATATTAGCCTCCAACTTTTTGACGTGATAATGAAAAAATTAAGCTAGCACATGTTGAAATTTCAAATGAAATGTACGAGTTATTCACTTAATTTTCAATCAGAAGAAACCGATGGGTTCCGGAAAGACATCCGTGCGTCCAACTTCATATTCTCTTTTACCTCATTTGGAGTGAAATTAGATAAAGAGCTTGCGTCTATAGAGTAAGCGGTTTATATTTTTCGAGCATAGGGAACAATCTACCATGACCTTCGAGGGTTACTTTCCAATGAAAACGGTTCTAGTTACTTTCAGTTGTATTTTGTTGAAATAGAAGATGAAGACGATAATAGAATGAAAGTATTAGAATACTAAATTTTACCCAAAAGCATTGTGAAGAAACTCACAAAAAGTTTAGATGCAAATCCCTATACAAAAGTCTTTAGAAGATTAAAGGAGTATCCTATTGTGGATATTGTTCAACTTCGTATCTCAAAGGATGTGAGATTAGATTAATGAGTGTATAATAGTCTAATAGCTGATCAAGTTGTTGCTATATGGCTTGAAGAAAATAATGCCATCATACCGTTTGAAAGAAACATTACAGTTTATGCACATTCAAGTCAAAGGCACAATATAAAGTATTATTATGGTGTTTGGGCCTGAAAATTCCTCCAAGACAGAGTTAGGCTGGCCTGTAGTAGATCTTGAGTAAAAGCCAAATAAGGCCATATTTATGGGCTTGGATAAAGGTCACACCCTAGGTTATACTTTATAGAACAAAAGAATTGGTCCATAGTAAAAGACCATGTTCATAAATAAAGTTAAGAGATGACATTTTTATTTGGAGATTTTTTTTTTCTTTTGGAGCTTGATGCGACTTAAAATCCCAATAAATTTGGGCATGTGACAAATGACGAAACCGGTTTTCTAGCTCCTAAAATTCAAAAGGAGCAACCCAAAAAATAGAAAGTTTGTTGCAAGTTTGAGCTATAAGGAAAGGTGGCACGCCTAGAAGGAAAGACAATACGAGACTCGCCAACACAATAGCGACTTCAAGAGGCTTCTTCTTCAAATCAACATCAAGAAGTCTACACTTTTTTTGATATTTTAGATCAAATGAACCAAAATTAACTTAGTTTGCAGAGTTAGAAAATTTCTTTTTTTATGGAATCATAGCCGTACCCATTCTGCTCGAGATAGGATCATCAATGTGATTTTCTTAGAAGCGTCGTTAGAGTCATAGCTACACCTCATCCATTTGGAGTGGACTATCAATGTGTCTTTAGCGGCATCTCGTATTCATATCAATTTTCATGCATCAAGAAGTTGTAGTCATAGTTTGTTTTGTTCGTGTCGAATAAAACAGGCTACCAATACAATTTCTTGTTTATTTTCAATTGTAAGTCTTTTTTAAGCCTTTGTTACACTAAGTTTTTAAGTTCTACATTAAATTGTAGGTAGTCAGAGCCTTAGAGATAGTGTTTGCCCACTTCAACTCAATATTTTGAATAGAAGTCTTATTTTTGGTGCACTTTGCACAATCTTGAACCAAATTTTACATTGTGTGTTTATTGCACACTAGCATACCATCACATCACAAACTCTCATTTCATAGCTGTTACCTCGGTCCCATCAGATTTAGGGGTAGTGAATTTTTGAGCAAACAAATGCATGTTATGACCTATGACAATATCACTTCTCTTTCCAAATGGTGAATCTGGACTGCAACAAAACATTAAGAAGTTTATTGCTAAAAAATTCAATATTCAGATGACTATTACAAATGGTGGTCGAGCAACATTTGAATGTAACCCCAATCAAAAACATGTATATTTTATACTACTCAAATGAAAAACAAATATAAGAAATTAAAAAAAATACATATGGAAAAATTATTAAGAACTAAATGTTTCATGCTTATATTTACTATTTCTACCATCTTTTATTATATAATTTTGCATAACCACATAAATCTAATAATCTCTTTATTTCTTCAGAGAGTGGTCCAAGCTGTAACACAGATTCCATCCCAGTTAACTATTGTCATGCAGAAATTAATACTATTCAGGGAAAATTAAAGGTACATTTTAAATTAAAATTTTCACTTATGTAAGCATTTCAAATATTTTTATTAAACTAAAATTCAATTTGTTATTTGCTCTAATCCTTCCTCAATTTTTTTCTAGTTTAAATAAGTTTATTATTTTGGCAATGTTCGCTAAGTGTTAAATCTTTTTAAAATTTTCAAAATGTTTAACAGCACACACACACACACACACACGCACATATGTATAAATATTTATAAAAACAATCAATATGATTCTTAAAATATGGTTTTGAGCGGCTCACAATCTATATGGAAACGAACTTCACATAATGTACTCGACATAAAAGTTGTAACAAGTACTCATCATATGATGCTTCAAATTTAATATATTTCACAATAATTTCTCTTAAAATTAGACTCAGAGTCTTGCTAATCAAATTTTAAAAGTTCAAATTTTCCAGCTTATGATTTTACAATTAGTCAGTTAATATTTGATTACATTATAATGTAGGCCAATAAATAATTATGGCAAATGGTGGAACTACTTCTATCAATCTTTTGCAAGTAAATCAAAAATCATTCAACCTGCGGTTAAAGATTTTGTGTGTTGACATCTAAATAAATTGTGGGCAGCATTTGTCTTTAAAAATTGAAAAGATGATGATAGTAGATGACGAGGTAAGCAATTTAATTTAATATTGAAAGTTATCGACTTCAATATCTTCTAGATAAATAGAAGAGAATTATAATTTTGGCAAGGTGTACAAATTGTAGTGATAATGTTCAATAACGACATCAACTATTTTATCGAAAAAATTCACAGTCAACAAAACATATATGATCTCCAATGGAGATGTTAAAAAGGTCAATCAAAGGTATCCTATGTAAATCTAGAAAAAGAATTAGTGCTTAAAAAGTATACGATTGTAAAGGAGGTCCTCGAAGGCATTCATGGAAAAAGAATATTATAATTTTGTGGAGTTTAAAGACATAAATCATGAACTTTGTAGAAACGAAGCAATTGGTAAAAAATTTTGTTTTCCTGTACTTATGAAACAATTATATTCTTGATGCATAAGTTGAAGTTTTCATATTGTTTTTGGCATACCATCACCAACTTTAAGAAGAAACTTATGATTGAATCCAGGAAAACAAGCCAACAAAAAGCTTGTTCAACAACCAAGTTCAAGCAAGAGAAGGACTACTATGCCCATGAGCTCATCTAAACTTATTTAGTTAATTAGCGTATACATTTAGTTTCTATTAGTTTAATGCTTAAATATCTTATTTTGTCATTCACAGATTTCAACAAATTAATGCCAAATTTTTCTCTAAAGACCTTATGATGATTTAGTTTTAACTAATTATGGACCCAATCATAGGGGATGGAGAATGTGATCTCAAACTACCTAAATTGAGTTTCAGACTAGTCGATGGAGGCATATGCTGATTAGAGCCTATGTCCGATACTTTTTCTTTGCCTTTTTTCGATCCCCCTGCCATCTATTTCAGAATTCTCAATGAAGCATCGAGAACATTAGCAATTCACAAACATCAACTACATCATAAATACACAATTATGAATAAATACATAATAACAATTCACAAACATCAACTACATAATAACAATTCACATTGTTACATGACAACAAATTGCAAACATCAACTACATCAACAATGAAAACTATGAATCCTATTCATCATCTTCATTCTCATCAACTTCATCTCCATCATCATCGCATTGTCTCTTTCATCGTCATCATCAAATTCATCCTCCTCCTTATCGTCATATTCATTCGTATCATCATCTATGTCATGATCTTTAAATTCATTATGAAATGCATTATTGCCGAAATCACCTCTTCTGCACGACCATCAGCATCTACCAGAAGACCAATAGGTTCATTATCGAGCCCAGAATTCACAACGGGCAAAGATTCTTGCAACGGAACATCAGTAGCAATTTTTTGATTGGCTACTCTACTTCGTGGTCTAGTTTTAATTACAACATGCCAATTCAATTTGTCTCTCCTTGTGCCTGGATACGATACATAATACACTTGATATACATGTTGTGCAAGAATGTACAGATCATCTTTTGAGTATATCTCATTAAGTTTGATCTATACAATGCCATATAACAAACTATTTTTTGGAGTGTTCATGATCACAATGACATGTTTAAACAACTTATGATTGGATTTGAAGGTTTCAAGATTTAAATGAGAATTTAGAATTTTTTGTTTTTAGTTCATGAGATGTTCGATAAGGTAGTTTCAAACCCATTTTTCTAACAAGTTTCAAATGTAATATATCTATGTTACATCATTTAGACTTAGTATGAAATATGGGGAGTTCTTAGGTTTGAGAATCACTTAATTTGGCCAAGTATTGAAGAAGTTACTAAGGTTCAAAGGTTTTACAAAAACAAATCAAAAACTGAAAATTTTCTAGAGTTTTGACAATGGGTTTCGAGCAGCCAATTTTAAGATATTCTACATATCTGTACAGATACCCCGTAAAAATCAGTCCATTAGGCCTAAGAATAATGAGACAATGCAAAGACAAAAGCCCAAACAAAATGCTTTGGAGACAGGCTCAAGTCTCCAACTAAGGCCCTAGATACCTATAGGCCAAGCCTACCACATGAGGCCTAGGACACGAGGCCCACTTCTGTAGCTCGGAGAAAGCCCATCCCAGCTTTCCTAACCTAAAAGGTGGACCAAGTCAAAATCTTATCCACCATAAGGTTATATGGATAAAGGCTCAAACCCTTATCCTCTTAATCGCCCAAGCCTACAAGATATGCCCTTGGTCAACTTCAAATCCTAACTAACTTAGAGATATGGGGAATCACCCTTCAACTAACTCCCCAAAAATTTTTCCTCCCTGATTCGGATGAAGTCATCCTGAGGATTCTTCAGATCAGCTGGTACAGGGCCACTCTTATAAAAGGTCACCACCACTCATTTGGTAAACACACTTCGATAAGTTCAATTGACATACCCTAGCTTGAGCATTCATTCAGGCTCATGAACTGAGTGCACTCATTCAGACTCGTGAACTGAGCACCCTATGAGCATGAATTGCTTACTCACACACAAGACTCCACCGCTATCCTTCTTACTTTATTTACATTATATTGCAATTACTTTTGCTTCATTTCTTCCTAGAGCACATACTTATTTTATTCAGTGGAGTCCTAATGCTTTTTTGTAAGTCATTTCCCCCTAAAGCTACAGGTCCTTTCTCAAAAAACAGGATTCCTAAGGATTTCCCCTATGCTCAACCATTCCTTCCTATAAATTTTCTGAGTGACCGAAATTTGGTACGCATCATGTACAAATATAGAGCCCGTTTGGATGGGATTTTTTTAAAAGTAGTACTTATTTTTTGAAAAAAAAAACACTTTACAAAAAAAAAAAAGTGTGTTTGGTTAGGCTTTTTAAAAAAAGCAAAAGCGAGAAAAAAGCCAAAAATGGCCTTTTTTAGAAGCTACCTCAAAGTAGCTTCAAATAAAAGCAAATTTTAAGCACTTTTAATTATTATGTCCAAACACAAAACGGCTTAGCTTTAAAAAAAAAAGGCTCTACTCTAAAAAGCACCGTTCGAGAAGCAATTTTTTTAAGTCCATCCAAACGGGCCCATAGTCTAGATCTAAACTTAATACCCAAAATAGGGTAACCAAGTTTGAGACTCTCTAAAAATCATAGAAAATCTAATTTCGGTCTTGAATGAACACATAACAAAATTTCACATACGAGCTTTCTAAAGGTATAAAGCATGCTAAATTTGAAAAAGTAACAACTGAGATAAAAAGCTTGAAAAATGGCTAGTTGCTTACAGGATTTCCGAAACGGTTTCAATCTCTAGTAAGTAGCCAACTTCAGGCTCATCTCTGGATCAAATTGCAGGGAGTTACAGACACCTAAATGATTCTTGGAACAATATGAAGCCTGGAAAATAGATGAAAATTAATTTGGAACAATTCTAATAAGAATTGAGAAAGGTATTAGAGCTCAAAGTTACCTACTCGATCAAAGTTTCGTACAACAGCATAGGAATTTTGATTTGAGAATAGATGAATGAGGAAGATAAGAAACCATATTTGATTTGGGGAAAAAAATAAGGAATTTGTGATGAAGAAAATGCTCACAACGGTAGGGGACAAGAAAATTAGCTTTCACACACGCATTTCTTCCACCAACAATGAATGAATTAATTTTGGCTAGTTGCTTCTCACCCAATTTGGTCATGCCTTGTCTCTTTTTCTTTTATTGTCTTTTTATTCTTTTTTCTCATGTTATAATTAACGATTTATTATAAGGTAAATTTTTAATGTAAAGAATAATTACAAAGTAATGTAATTAAAATGTTATATGTCAAAGGAATAAACATAACCGATTCCCTTACTCAAGCTCGTTACAACCACTGACTATACCTAACCAGGCTTGGTCACACATATGTGCGGACTTTATAGACGGCTTACCAACCTCAAAAGGTAAGAATTCTATATTGGTCATCATTGATAGACTCACAAAATATGCTCACTTCATTGCACTTACATATCCTTTTTCAGTTGAACACATAGCAAAGCTTTGTTTTTAGATAACACATACAAGTTATGTGGCCTCCCTATGAGTATAGATTCAGACGGGGACGAAGTATTCACTAGCATGTTTTGGGAAGCACTACTTAGACACATGGGGACATTCTTAAATATGAATTGCGTACCACCCCCAATCTAATGACCAAAACAAAAGAGTCAATCAAAATCTAGAGACGTATCTTATGTGTATGTGTCATCTTAAGCCAAAACAATGGAATAGGTGGTTGGCTATGAATGAGTATTAGTATAACACCAACTTCCACTCAAGCCTAAAACTAACCCCATATCTGGCACTATATGGTTACTCCCCTCTCCATTTTCCCTTAGGACCTTATGCACACACAGAGCACAAGGATGTCACAGAGTGGTTACAACATAGAGTCCATATCATTAATCACCTAAAGGAGAATTTGGTCTAAGCATAAAACATAATGAAGACTTGTGCAGAAAAGAACAGAACTGAGCGAAGCTTTCAAGTAGGTGATGAAGTATACCTCAAATTGAAAACTTGTAGACAAGCTATAGTGGACTCAAGAAGCATCTCAAGCTAGCACCCAAGTGTTTTCGACCCTATACAGTCATACAAAAAATAGGGTCAGTTACATACAAACTTAAACTTTCTCCTAAAAGTATGATACATCAGATGTTTCATGTATCCTTACTTTAAAAAAAAGGATAAGATCAAGGCACATTCCCAAACTTAACTTACTAGATGTGGATCATGAAGGGAACGACAAGACATGTCCAATGACTATCTTAGGTGAATGATACTCTAGAACAATGCAGTAGTCCCTCAAATCCTAGTTCAACGGGCTTATTCCACTCTTGAGCAGACAGCATTGGAAGACTTCAACTATATTAATGAAAATTCCCTGAGTTTTATACTTGGGGACAAGGATCTTGGAAGTGGGAATGTCTTGTTCACAGAGCTTATTTCTAGATTAAAATGCAACCATAGGATGAGGAAGGATCAATTTAATCATGACAGTACAATCGAGAGAGTTGTTAAGTTTAAAAACGATGCAACAATGCCATTTTATTAATACATTGTCACCCGGATAAGGCGACACATAGAGATATCTCGTGAGATGGAATAGTGTATAATCCAACGGCTTAAAACACACTAAGCATAACAAACTTCTAACGGTCCTCTGAGGCTCACTCCTGGCAAAAAGGAATAATAATCATTTCAAGAATTTTCCTTTACCATTTATTTCAATGTAATTTTATTCTTTTTGTGAGTTGATCTCATGTATAAATATGTTTGATGTTTTTAAGAGAAAATATAAAAAACTTGCCCCAGTTCTCTCTCTCTTTCTCTCTCTCTCTTTCTTTTTCCTCGATTCCTCTTCTCGTATCCCTATTGCTATATTATTTGAATCAGTATACAACAAATCCCACTATCACCATCCCTAGATATTAAGCTAATCAGTACCTAACACATAAGTCCTCCCAATATGTTCTGCCATATCCTATTTGTCGCATAACCTGAATGTTACCCACTTGGAGCCAAAAGGGAGAAGATGATAGATCGGGATCTTCTATGGATTCTAATTGCCCCATATCTCCAAAAAAACAATCCAATTGGTCTTCGAAAATCTATGGCCTCCCCTCCAAAATCCTACCCTTATTCTCGTTATGGTCGAATTTGATTAGGTAAAGGTTCAAACATATATCCGTTATCGTGTACTTTCCTTTGAGTTACCAAATCCATCTTCTTGCTGCTATATATTTGTATTTCATATAAGGTTTGTATGCCAAAACCATATACACAGCCCATTTTTCGCTGATTCTTGAATCTCAATTAATGGGCATGATTTGACCAAGAGACGGGATAGTTCTTCCAAACCAGTTCAAAAGCCATGCAAAAGAGTTCGGTAGTTTTCTCCCATTCAATAATAGCATGCCATTTCTAATAAGTTTTAGCCCTTATTTGCATTTATTTTGATAGATTTTGAATAATAAAATGGTTAAATTCACATTCAAATGATGTTTTGTTTGTTTTACGACAAAATTTATCGAAAAAAAATGCAAAATGGCCTAAAAGATGGTAAAAAGTGCATGAGGACATTGTGCAAGAAAGTCGTGCACAGTGCATAGGACGTGACCATGGCCTAAAACTTGACCATTGCTTGCGGGATTTAAATGCAATTGACAGATATGACAGATTTGGGCACAAATCCAACTTAGAAACAAGTTCTCCTCTTGCTTTAGGTATTGGAACTTGACTAGCAAGTCAAGTCCTAGTAGGAATCAGTTCTAGGGTTAGGAACTTATACAGAACGGTGTTTTAGGTTTTATTTGCGGACTTGGTTTTGATAGATTTTAGTTTTTAGTTTTCAGCCTTTATATTTTCTTTCTTGAAGCTTTCATGCAAGTATTGTGAGATCTAATCGGTTTGCTTGTCTTTTACTTTGATGTAATATTTGTGTATTTTTTTGTACTCTTTTGAGAAAACCCCATCCCTTAATGCTATTTTATTATTTGTTCAATTTGACCAGTTGTTCGTTGATAAAATTGCATATATCTAGTTGGTAAGATTAAATCCATAATTGTTTAATTGAATCAACACAAGTGGAAAGTAGTATAATTTAATTGTGTTGAAACTTTTGAATTATACTATGGAAAATATATAATCTAGTTTCGAAGAACCGCGTTTGTAGGTTTGTATCTAGGATTGGGTCTTTCTAGTTTCTAATGTTGTTAATGAGTTAAATCATATCGTTCGACTATGGTTATTCATTAATTAGGGATTATTCTTTGCATTTGCCTGATTAGTCTATTATTAAAGAAAAATTAGGTTGGATGAGTTTTATGAAGACTATAACTAATCTTTGCATGAATTTAAAGACTATCTTTGAATTAATGATCAATTCATGAAAACGTCATCGAAGAATTATCCTACACTGGGATTTTTATTGTATTGATGTATTCTCTAGTTATTTACAACTTTTATTTTAGTTATTTTCTCATTAAAACCCACAATATCTAATTTTACTTTTTATTCGCTTGATTATCTTTGAAATTTATCAATAGTTATTCTCTGTAGGATCGACCCTACCACCATATTTACAATCAATTTTCTGATGAGAGTAGTCGGATTTATTTTTAGTAAATTCGAAGCGCATCACTCAACCTCACCTAAGTTTGTTGCCAAGTTGTTTACTCCACCGCCATAGTAACACTCTCCTGAGTTACTCGGAGAGCACTCAGAGAGAATTATATACTGTTGATTAACACTATGGAACTAAACTAAAGATAACAATAGTTGCACCTCTACAGAAATAACTAATATATTATTTTTGTTAAAAGGATTAAAAAAACAACTACCAAGTAATAATTTTTGTTAAGTTTTTCCCTAAATAATTTAACAAAACTTTTTTAAGGCAGTTAAACTTTCATTTAGATATTCTAATTTATATGTTGTATAACATAGAAATTATCTCTAATATTTATAAACTTAAACTTAATTTTTTAAATTTCTCTATGTATGAATATTATACTAATATTAGTTGTCATCTATTATTTATAGTAGTTATAGTGCAAAATAAAACAAAAAACTACAAAATATTAGTATAAATGACTTATTCATTTAAAAGACAAAAATATAAATATCTAATAAGACATTCTTACGTGAGCTTAAGCTCTAATTCAGTCGGTTCGATCAACTCATTCTATAATTTCTATTGAATTATTTATTTTCTAGTAATCAGCATAAGTAGTTTGGTCTTAAATTCTAGGATTTTAATATAGCTCACATGCAAATACTAATAAAAGTTTGTTGCCACATTTTGGTGGTAAGGTCGTCTAATTAAATTCGTAGCTATCTTTCAATGCATCACTTCAAGTAAACTTTTAATTTTTTAGGAAAATCTCATTTATGCTACCATAATTTAGTTTTTATTTATAATTGGCCCCATGATGGCAAATTTTCAAATTTAATCTTGTACTTCTCGTTCTTTCTTAAAATTAGTTCATTTTCATCCTTCCATTAACACTTTGACAGTAAAATCAACAAGCCACGAATGTGGTTGGTAAGTAACAAGTATATATGGAAGACAAAATTATCACAAAAATTATAATAAGCGTAGTACTCATGATTTTTTGATTATCAAACTATTAATGGGTCAAAAAAAACTAAATTTACGTGAAAATGACAAATGCATGACTAAGTTTGAGGGTTTACAATTAATTGAGTAAAAATGAAAAAGAACTAAGCTTTAGAACTAAAAATAAGATCTTTTCTAATATTCTTTAGAAGTTAAAAAAGAATGAATATTGTAATAAAAATTATTCCACTAATCATGTGATTTAATATATGTGAATAACATATAAATTATACCAAAATTAGTATCTTCTACCAGGATGTTGCACTGATCAAATTGCCTGTTATCACCGCCCTTTTCGGTCAAAAAATACTCACTAACGAAGTACCCTTTTGATCACAACTTAAAGTAAGTGTAATTTGATGTGTGATTTTGCAAGAGTCAAAACTCAAAAACCTCTATCTTTTCTACACGTGTTGACAGCCCCTATTCACCCATTTTTAATCCCACATTCTGGAGGTTATTTTGGTAGGAGTTATAGGGGTGGTTTTTATTTTCAAATAAAAACCGTTCCCCCCAAAATAATATGCATACCCATTTTCTATAAATGGGTCTTGATTAGGGTTAGGGTCAGCCCTATGGGCGACTCATTTAATTTTCCAACATCTCCCACTCGCACATGGGGCTGATCTTAGGTAAGAGTTAATTGCAATACACAATACACCTTTGAAATTTTCATGCCTGCAAATAAGTTGTGTGACCAGCGAGTGTGTAAAAGAGCTTTAAATGCCATACACCGATTATGGATACACTGCAGCTCATTCAAAATAAGATGAGGATATTCATGACTCGCTTTACCCCAGATTTCTTCAAACTTCACCAGTCAATGTACCTCTTTGTCCCTTTAATTTCCTAAGAGCGCACTTGACTATTGATTCGACTTATTAACAATTATGCCACACTTGACATATTTGGCTAGCCGATGAATACGCTTAAGTGGCAGCCAAAGACAATCTTTCTTTCGAAACAGTAACTCCTGATTATCACTTTTAGCTACTTTCCTAGACATGCACAGTGTGACAACCCCAATAATTCATGATTTATTAACATTATTACTATAATACATACTATTTACAAACATAAGTCTATGTCGGTTTAGTACATACTAAATGCAAAATAAATAAAAGTTACATCGTATCACTATACAACTTGTAAGTGACAAACAAAAACAAAAGGCAAGTACGCAAGGCAATCTAACATCTTCCTTTCTATTAGAATGCTTCGAACGGTTCTTCTTCTTCGACCTCATTTGTGCTAATTTCAGTATCATCTAAAAAATAACACATAATTGACATCAACACACGTTGAGTAGAAACTCATACTTCAATTACATAAGGTGCTTAGGTGTTAGTTGCACATAAAGAACACAGTTTGCACTTTTTTAGCTTTCGTTACCTAACAGTGACCCTTATAACTCTCAAGCTGAATTATTTCAAACCAGCCCTTTACTCCCGACCGCCTTATCCTCTAGTGGTCGTATTCCAGGCATACGCCAAATATTTCCCCACGACCCACTCTCTTGAGTAGAACACTCTGTCTACCCAAGGGGAGATTAGGAGATGGAAGGAGTGTGAACTCTTATAACTGGCTACTGAATAGTATATTCCGGCGGAGCACACCCAAACCACTTCGGCACATTTGGGTCCATTCACGTAATTTATCACACAATCACATAGTCATGGAAGTTTACCTCCATATTTATGATAAAATCGGTATATGTATGACTAGAAAATTCGTATACTTATGTAATTACTACTAACATATTACTACAAACTTACCTTTAAACACTTTTCAAAAGCAATACGTCTTCTTAACAAAAGTACCATTTTGGCAAGAAAAATAGTTAACCATACTTAAAATAAGCATACTTCCATTTAACTAAGGAACTTTTCACCACTTACTAAAATCACCTTGAAGGTTATGATCTTATAAAACTACTTTATATACATAAAGTCAGTAAGGTTTGTGATCTAATATATTTTCGTACATAAGCTAATTACATAACCATGTGTAATTTTTATAGAAAATCTTATTCTTTTATGTTAAACTTAAACTACTAAATTAATGATAAATTTATGGTAAAACTTACTTATAGAAATAAGAAATACTTGTATGGAGCTTTCTTTACCCAATGATTTCACAACATGTCTGCATAGATTTTCTAGCTAACAAGTTCCATGAAGACATAATATTTTACCACCTATGTAATTATAAGGATTTAACCATATAACATCTAATAAACTTTCCTAGGCATATCATGAACTTAAAATACCTACTAAAGAGCAAATATCAAGAGAAGATCCTAAGATGTTATGTAATCACAACTAATGAGCATAACAACAAAACCACCATTTCAACATGAATAAAGCAACTTTTATGCCAAGTTCGTGATAGAAAAGATGTAACCATGAAACTTTGATGGTAAAACATATAAAAATGAAAAATAGCTCTAAGCCCACAATTTGAGGGCATGTTTGACAAAAGCTATCACTCAAGGCCATCCAAGCTTGTTTATTTTACATAGCTTTGGGCACAAGAGTATGGAAGCTTGCCTAGTATGAATATCCTACTTAAACAATATAAAGGAAAGAAAACACTTATATAATCAAAGTATATTTCTACCTTGGTTTGTTCTTGAAAAGTGATGTAGGGAAGAGTGAATAGATGATGTTTGTGAAAGAACTAGAGAGCGTAGTGTGTGTGTGTGAGTGGTGGCCGGTTTCTAAGGGGGTGGGGGAAGTGTGTGTGGTCTTATTTATAGTGTAGGGAGTAACGGTAGAAATGGAAGACTAGGCTCTTGCCTTTAAGTAATGCAAATCTCCCACCTTGGCTTAAAATTAAATGTATCTTCCATCTCACTCTTCTATTTCAAGCCTTGGTGTAACTCTAACACATGAGTCATGAAGCTAGACCAATAGAAAAGCCACACAGGTTCACAATTTCTAGAAGAAATCATCTTGTATTAGTATAGGATATTTTGATAAAATATTATAACAATATCAAATAAAATCTAATTTTTATTGTCATAATTTTATAAAATCTGAAATCATATCCTTATTTAATTAAAATTAAAATTTTTATTTTTTTATTTTAAAAGAAACTGAAAATTAGGGGTTTAAGGCATAAAATTCGAAAATTAATAATTAATTTAGAAAAATTACAAAATTATGAAATTTAATCTTTATAAATATGAAATTATATGTGTATTTCCCAGAAATTAAAAATTTTATAATTTAACATATAAATTTTTGAAAATTGCAATTTAGGACATAGAATTTCGAAAATTGTGTTAGAATGTCAAATTCCTCTAAAATTTGAAAAATTATGTAATTTATTCAAAATTGCATGGAGAAGATAAATAAAAGTCTAGAATACTTATTTATATTGTTTTTGAAACTCATAAGTATTTAATAGATGAATTTTCCAAGAATGGTAATCAAAATTTGAAAATTAGTAATTTGCCGTTCAAATTATAAATTAATCTCAAAATCAGACTAAAATTTGAAAACAACAAGTAATAATAAAATTTTCAAGAAGCATAAGATTTTATATGAATTATTTAAATAATAAGGATTATCGGGTCGTCACACACTGCATTACTGAATCTCTCTTGGATATTAGTGACATTCTAAAGCAGCAGCACTAAAGTATAACCTTGAGGCACCACCGAAAGTCATAAAGGTATAGTATGAGATTTTTAACCAAATCTTTGGGTCTTACACTATGAGATAGAAGGGATATATTCTCTCATAACCCATATGGTCATATAGCACATGTGGTATGAAACACATGCTATGATGCTCTTGACTTCTAATTAGAAGTGTATGCCATTTACTTTTAAATAATGCATCTCACAGATCTGAGTTTAAGCGTACCTCAACATCTAAATCTGAGTTTTCCTCTTAGTGTATCCTCAACAACTCTTAAGTCACTAAAGTAAAACTCAAGTCTAGCCTTGTTGACAAGTTTTATTGGATTGTTGGAATTCACAGATTACTGAAACCCAAAAAGTAATCTCATCTCTGCACATTTCTCAAAAGTCAGAGGTGATTGCTTGTGTGAGAGAGCTAATCTCAACTTTTCTGACATATTTTACGTAATTAATAAAAAAAACATATGTATAACTTAAAACTAAATATGCATTTGTCATCCATAAGTTCAGAATACAATAGAATACATCCAATCCTATGCAGTCCCAATGTTCTAACACAACCCATAAATACATCTCTGGGTATTGGCTTAGTCAGAAGGTCAACTATCATCGCATGCGTAGATATATATTTGATTGTCACCTCTTTCTTTTCGACAATGTCTCACACAAAGTTATATTTTGTGTCTGTGTTTGGTTTTTCCATGATATTTGGGATCCCTCACATAAGCAATGGTTGTTTGATTATCACAATAAATAGTCATAGCTCCCATTTGATCGCTTGCTACTCCCAAATGATTGAAGAATCTCTTCAACCAAATAGCTTCTTGCATTGTAGACACACAAGCTACAAATTTCGCTTCCATTGTGGATGGCAACGTCATTTAGCAAGAAAGCATATCCGGAGGTCGACTTATGCTCATCTAAGTCACCTACCCAATCAGAGTCTGTATATCCTCTCAACCACAAATTCTTTTCTTGATAGCATAAGGAGTACTCTGCAGTACCTTTTAGGTATCTGAAAATCCTTTTCACAGCTTTCCAGTGTCTTCGTCCTGGATTAGATTGATACCTACTAACTAGATCCACAACATAGCACATATCTGGGCGAATGCACATCATTACATACATTAAACTCCTAATGGCACTAGCATATGGTACTCTGGACATTTCCTCTATTTCTTGTGGAGTCTTTCGGCACATATCCTAACTTAAAGCTTCTCATTTAGCCACTTGGGTATCAATGGACTTGCAATTTTCCATTCTAAATCGTTCTAAAACTCTCTTAATGTAAGGTTCTTGAGAGAGACCAAGTAATTTTTTAGAACTATCTCTATGGATTTTAACCCCCAATATGTAGTCTGCTTCACCTATATCCTTCATTTCAAAATTGGAGGATAACCATTTCTTGTTGGCAAAAAGGATACTCCTTACTATTTCAAGCCAACAAAATGTCATCAACATAAAGTAACAGAATTACAAAGTTTCAATTGGACTTTTTCACATAAACACAGTGGTCTTCATCAACCATGACAAAATTATATGAGATCATAGCTCGGTGGAATCTCAAGTACCGCTGTATAGAAGAAGGTTTTAGACCATAAATTGATCTTTTCAATTTACAAACTTTATCTTCATATCCTTGAAGAATGAAATTGAGTGGTCGAACCATATAGATTTCTTTTTCAAGTTCTCCATTGAGAAATGCAGTCTTAACAATTATTTGGTGTAATTCTAAGTCCATGTTAGCTACTATTGCTAAAAGAAGTCGAACAAAGGTAAATCTCACTACAGGCAAAAAGGTTTCTTTATAGTCAATACCCTCCTGTTGGGTATAACCTTTTACCACCAAGCGAGCTTTGTACCTCTCAATGCTTCCACTAGCTCTGCACTTAATTTTGAGAACCCATTTGTTCCCTCTAGCTTTTCTTCCTTTCTGAAGGTCAATCAATTCCCACACCTGGTTTGACTTCATTGACTCCATTTCTTTTTCCATTGCAGTTTTCCACTTATCTCTTGCAGGATAGGAAAGAGCCTCAGTAACTATTTTGGGCTCGTCGGCATCTTGTGGGAAAGTTATAAATGCATGCTTTTCAGACTCATATTTGTTCTTAGAATGAGTCATTAAAGCATGGCCTTCAATCTCAAAATGCCATTTAGGTATGATTTTCCCTACTATTTTTATGAATTGAGGTTTAGAAGGATCGTTATTTCTCCAACTTGGATCAGGTGGTAACGAATCAATTTCGATTTCCAATAATCCAATCGGCACATTGCCGACTTCTGAATCCATTAATTCAAAAGGAGGCTCATTTTCTTCTATATCACCCCGAGTAGGAAAATCTTTTTCCAAAAAAATCACATTTTTTCATTCAATTTCAGTAACACGTCCATCATCGTGCTCTCTTATGAACACATAACCCTTAGATTGATCCATGCACTTGATAAACATATATTTTTTTCCCCAAGGACCTAGTTTTCCATACTTATTAGAAATGTTGTGGATATAAAGTACACATTCCCAAGGTCTAAGGTTATCAAGCTCGGCTTTTCTCCCCATCCAAAGTTCATCAGGAGTGGAAGGTACTGACTTAGAAGGTACTTTATTCAAAATATAAACACAGTTAACAAAGCATCCCCCAGAAGGAGATCAATAAGTTAGCTTGCACTATCATAGACCTTGTCATATCCAACAATGTTCTACTCCTCTCAACAACACCATTTTTTTTTGCGAATTATGAGGAATAGTCAATTATTGAATTATCCCCTTTTCATTACATAAATCTTTAAACTGATCAGATAAATATTCATGACCTCAATCAGTTCTCAAAATTTTGATCCTTTTATCTATTTGATTTTCAACCTCATTCATAGAGCGTCTGAAACAATCCAATGCTTCTGACTTATGAAAAATCAAATTGACATGACCAAAGCGTGAAAAAGCATCTATGAATGTAATAAAATAGGAAGCCTCATGATGAACTCTAACATTCATAGGCCCACAAATATCATAATGAATTAAATACAATGGGTATTCAGCTCTTATAACCTTTTCAAATGATTTTCGTGCCATTTTGCCAACAAGGCAACTTTCGCAAGTGGATAAATCAACATTAGATAATGGATACAATAGCCTTCTTTTGCTAGTCGATTCATCTTGTCTTGCCCTATATGACCTAATCTGGCATGCCAAATATCCATATCAATATTTGCATAACTAGAAGAGTGAACATTAAATGAAACACACATATCAATATAATAATTAAACATGTGTCTGTCACATAGCAACAGGATAAAACCATCCTTAATTTGTCCACTACCATAGTACCTACTACCGTAATAAAATTTAACAGTATCACCAAAAAAGTTCAAAGTAAATCCTACTCTAAGAGGAACGACCACAAATACTAGATTTCACCGAATTTTCGGTACAAATAGGACATCATGCAGAATGAACGTTCAGCCACCTTACAACTCTATCTTGCAAGTACCAATGCCTTTGACCACCACTATTGTGTTGTTTCCTACATATATCCATCTTGAACCATCAAAAATTTGATGAAAATCTACAAAGGCCTCTCGATCTCTAGTGATATGGTCGGTGACCCCTGAGTCTACAATCCACACAAGATAAGATTCAGTGAGTAAGGCAATATTAGAGACATAAGAATAACTTGATACAGCAAATGAATGTGCTACCTTGTCCATTGAAGGCTCAGGACACTCACTGAGCAAAGTGACCCAATTTGTCACAGTTAAAGCATTTCATCTTGCTCTTATCTCTCTTCTTCTTCCCAAACCACTTCTTCTTGATTTATTGTTGCTATTGCGATTAAGGCCATTGTTCTTCTTAGCCCCAATAGTAGGTTTTTTCCTTTATTGCCTTTCTTAAAGTTCCTTTTTCTCTTCTGTCCTACAGACTTCTTGGAACTAGACTCGGCAACAAAAGCACTTGACATGGGATTCGCAACACTTAGCCACTCATCCTCAAGTTCCACGTGGCGAGCGACATCAATGAAAGTCTTGATGCTATCATTGTGAGTAAGATTGACTTTCAGATGCTCCCACTTATCAAGAAGAGATCGAATCAAGGCCTGAACTTGCTACTCATCAGAGAGGGCATAACCAGCTGACTTCAGCTCTCTTATCATATTCAACATTACCCTCAGATGCTGTGATCTGATAGCTTCTTATAGGTGTCAAACTTAATAGTTAACTACCCCAGCCAAGTGACTAATGTACTTCCGTATTCCTCTCTCAAGTACACCCAAATGTCATGAGCTATGCCATGCTGCTACACACTCAGGGATCATGTCATCAACCACAAAGCTCACTAGGATGCCACGGGCAGTGGAATTCTTCTTTTTCCGTGCTTGGTAAACCTCTTGGTCCCTTCTCTGTTGAGCACTATTGCCCACACCAGGGTCTTGCATGACGTGGTTGATGTCATGAAAAGAATCCTACTCATTGAGCATATACCAAATCTTATGACGCCAAGTGTCATAGTTGTCACCATTCAGTTTCTTGTCCTTGTTTAGATCAACAATGATCAATTTCCATGCCATGGTCTAGTTATTTTTAAGAGGTGAAAAAATGATTAATGCCAGTTATACACTTATGATTTTGTATTAAGACTATTGACATTGAAGACAAGGTTCTCAATTATCATCTAAGCGCGGGGTCTTATTGTCACAAACTCAATTTCAAAATACAAATCTTGAGTTCTAAGGTAATTTCTTTAGCCAAAGAACTCCCACTCAAATGAAGCATCAAATGCAACAAAAATATGAATACAAATATAATTTGCATATAACGATAATATGTACATAAACCATCATATCATCCAAAAGAAAAATGTATACGTCTTCAAAAATATACTAAAATAAACTAGTAAACATAAATAACTACTAGTGATAACATAGTCTATTGACTTTTCCCCTTTATAGCTTCTACACACAGCAATGCCCTTGTGCTCATGGACACTACAAGCCATAATTGATAGTTGCCACAACAAGCCTACCGATCATTAAGTATCTATAGTGGTTAGGTTCATTCTTTTTCTGATGCCTCATTAGGATTGTCAAATCACGCGTGTAAGAGTTCATGTGACGAAACATCGTTAGTCTCGCTTGTCTTTTCATTTCGACTTGCCATTCCTTGAGCATCTATTCTTTTACTTTAGAAAGTGGACCTTCCTCTTCCTTTTTGGTTTCCTCCAATACTCTGTCATAAGTCCTGTAAAATGGAAGTCTGTAACCTTTTTTGAGAGAAAAGGTCCAAGTAATCATCATTGATTCATGATCATTGAAAATATATCAATGACCTAAACGTTTGAGCTCATCCAAGAGCTTATCCATGTTGGCAAATTATTGATGAAGAGTTTCTGTCTTTTTCGTTTCAGGATAGAGAAACTCTGTAAACTTTTGAGAATGCATAATGGCTAGGTTGTCATTTCAAGCAGACTTGATTATTTGTTCTATGCTTACTCTTTCCATGCCTAAAAGAAAGAAAATTTTAAGCCACAATTAATATTGTTGAATTTTCATTCATAGAATACAATTCACGTTCAAAAATACAATTACACGAGAAAAAATATTTTTTCGAGTTCAATTAGGAGCAAGTATTCTCAAAAGGTATATAAAATCCAACACAAATAGTCAACCCCATGTGAAATTATTTTTTTTAATTTTCCACAAAATTTCAGAAATTTTCTCCAAGGAAAAACATTTTTCTCGTTTTTTCAATCTTATAAAATGGAAAAATTGTAAAAAACATTTCAAAATTCCAATTTTTTTTTTTAAATTTCACAAGATAGGAAATAATTTTTTAATCATGTAGAAATTTTTTGGCCTGAAAACGGCCACCAGAGCAGCTGGCACACGCTAAAACGTGCCTCTTGCGATTGTGGACTGCCCAACAGTAGGTTTCTGGTATGATGTGGTGCCACTATGGCAGCCACATCATCACCACATTGGCAAAACTATCCACGTGTCATGTGACATGCAGCGATGATATGTCCATATCTTGTGACGACCCAAAACTTCTATCTAATTATGGAAACACATGACGAACAATATTATTAAGAAGACGAAATTTACATACGGGACACTTAGAACATAAAACATGTTTAATGTACATGCTTACTACTACAAAAGCTCGACTACAACATAATTAGCCAAAAGTCTCAAACCGTCTCTCTCGTTCTTCCTCGTTTGTAACCTCCGCCTCAAACCCAGCTAAAACATCATATAAAGACAACGTCAACACGCATGTTGAGTAGAAATTTATCATAGAAACATGAGGTGTGTGTGTGAGATAAGTAAATGCATATTATCACATAACTTTTCCAAAACATACAATCACATAATTTTTTTCATGTTTCTACCTTTTCCACATTGACGTGTGCCTCCCTTATCTCGATGTGCTATTATTCACAATTTCCAACCAAACACTCTAAATCCCAACCAGAACACTCCAGTGGTCATATCCCGAGCATATGCCGAATTTCCTACGATCCACTTCAGTACATGAAACTCTCTGTCCATGCAAGGAGGGATTAGGCAATGATGGAGGGTCGAGAACTAGTTTAAGACCGGCAAGCCCACTGCCGCCCGGCCGAATTCAACCACATCCACCACTATCACTTTTGGGCTCAGCATGCGCACATAAATTTTCATATATTTCACATAGTTTACAAAATTTCCACATATTTCACATAGTTTACAAAATTTCAGCATGTTCTCACTTCCATAATGCATAATAAAACATATTGGCAATTGCTAGCTAAACATGCTTTTATTATATAAAGCATACTGTAGCGCAAATTTCGTGTCTATTGAATTAAAAGACAAGAAAAATTGTACAAATTGAATTTAATGAATTTATTTGAAGTAAAGTGGGTACAATCTCTAAGTTTGATCCTCTGATTCTTCCTTCACGAATTTGAAATTTGAAAATTCAAACACTTCCGAAGCGGATTTGGTAGTTTGATCTTCTTGGAGCTTGATTTGGTCTTCAATAACGTGATTCGTGGGCTTTATAGCTTAATCACGAATCAGACGCCGAAATTTTCGATGAACGTCGCGAAGAACGCCGTGAAAGCCGTTGACTTGACTTGATATATGTTTGGAAAGAACGTCGATTTGCTGGCTTGGCACCTTGTCTGCAGATCGAACGCCTTGATTTGGTTGATCTTGGTGAAGAACGCCGGGAACTTCGCCTTGATCGTTGTGTGTTTGACTTGGGAAAACGTTGATTCGCTGGTTTCGCACCTTGATTGCGGATCAGACGCCTGAATTTGATGATCTTCGTGAAGAACGCCGGGAACTTCAACTCGATCACTTCGAATCTTCTTGAGAGAATCGCGGGATTTCCTTCGCTTTTCTCGCTCTGAAGACTTCTTATGCTTTGATGTATCTTTTTCTGTGTGTTTCTTTGGCTTGTTAAGAAGACCCCTATTTATAGGTGTAGGGAGAGTCTCTTGCCATGTTTACTTGACAAGACGACGCAATTTGATTGGCCGGCTCAAATTTGTTAGCAATTCATTTCCTTACTGAGAAGATATGATTTGAATTACCCAAAATAATAATATCTGGCTTATATATTTGCTAGATATTATTTTGCTTGCCAAAACAATAATATCTGACGTATATATTTGTAAGATATTATATTTATTGCTAAAATAATAATACCTAGCATATATGTTTGCAAGATATTATTTTATTTGCCAAAATAATAATATCTGGCATATATATTTGCGAGATATTATATTTATTGCCAAAGTTATAGCGTCTAACATATATGTTTGCAAGATACTATATTTATTTGCCAAATATTGTAATTTGATACTTGGCATTATTTGATTGGCCAAGAAAATATATATTAAAATATCAATTAATTAACTATTTTATTTAGGAATTAAATTCAATTAAATTCCACAAATAAAAATAGAAAATATAATATTGATATTTAATATATATTATGTGCCACATGTCGGCATTTTATTGGCCGTAAATTTAATTTGTCTACACATACCATGATCATAAAACCCAACTTCATATAAATCATGCTTTCTATCAATTTGTAAGACCTAATAGAGCATAATACTAACACAATGCAAAGTAAATAGAGCATAATACTAACACAATGCAAAGCTACCTTATATACTTGAAGATACTCCTACTTTCCTAAGCATGTAACTTCATAAATATAACCATAGGTATGCAACTAGATCAATATGTATACAACTAGATCCAAGATGGTAACTAACTTGTAGCTACATCCTAGGATTTAGTATGGAAGAATAAAGAGCAACATAACTAACTATCTCATGCCCTAGGCAAGATCTCTTCCTTTTTTAATTAGTTTCTCTTTCTTTTCTTTCTATTTTTGAAGTTGTATAAAGGTGAAAAAGTGTTAGGGAATTATAGGAAAAAGAAGTGAAACAAGGGGAAGAGTGGTGTGTGTGCCGTGAGGTGTTTTGTGTGTATGTATAATGTTCTTGTGTTTTTGTAATGTAATACATACTTATAGCTAGTAAGAGATAGAAATAGGATTATAATATACTTAAGTCATTTCCTATTTATTATCCTCTTTACAACTCAATGCCATGTATTAAGTCTACTGAGCTTAAGTGTTAGTCTAGTTTAATATTAGCCTAACATGTATATATTAGTCTAGAAGAATATTTACATGTGTAACTATACATTGAATGTTAGAAAATTGGTGAGCAAGAAACAATATACACCAATTATTTAATATACATATATATATATATATGTATAAATAGCTACAAAGTCGTCCCCCCCTGCCCGCCTTTCCCTCTAGAATTAGTATATTTTTATCACATTGTATAATTATTCCCACTTTTATTGTAAACAAGACTTAAAGAAATAAAAACCTAATTTTTTCTATAAATTTATATATATTTTTGTGCATGTATATATATACATATATAATACTAGATATTCGTGTATATATATATATATATATATCATAGTCTTATGACCTAGTATTTAAAAAAAATCATTTTAGTGTGAAAATGACATTAACAAGATATTCTTATGGAAAATGAACTAACCCTAACTCTATGTATATATATGTATATATATATATATATAACTGTGCACAAGTGTGTATATATATACATATGTAATTTTGAATTTTAGGGTTTTAATGCAATAAGAAAATAATTCTAATAATTCTGCATATAGTAGTACATATTTTACAAAGTCTTTAAGGCAAGAAAATTGTCACCTCATAAGCATAAATTAATCATATAAACTTTTAAATAACACATATTTAAACATACATTTAAACATCAAATAACATATAAAAAATATTGGAAAATCAAGGGAAAATCGGGTTCTTACATATCCACATCAGCAAAGATGGCCCATTTTGATAACGTACGTGGCGGCCACGTGTCGATGACATGGCCCGTGGTGTTGGCTTCATAGTCATCGCCACGTCGTCGACTTGGCTGGCTCGTGTAACTCACGTGCCGCCTTTCACGACTTTTTGGGCTCGGATTTTTTTTTCTTTCCTACATTTTTTGGGTATGCTAAATTCAAATATGTGATCAAATTCTAATTTAGAGGCCAATATCTTAGTATTTGAATGAACAACAAACTGCACTACAACTGGGGAAGAAAAACCAACATTGTTCATCTTCTCTAGTCATGCATGTATTTTACAGATTTTTCAAATACCCTATCAAAATTTCAAAAAATTATATAAAATCGAGTTTTCATCCGTTTTTAATGAACTTTATATCAAATTGAAGAATTTTTACGAACTTTCTAACCACATAAGTTTCATCATGAAATATCTAGTGTAAAATTCCCAGAAGTTTTCAGAAGAAACATACATCTTTGCAAAAAAAGAATTATTTCTTCCACCGTGCATAATCGAAAGCCACAAAAATTTTTGGATACATTTAACATCATATAAGCATGCTTTGATAAAATTTTTAGACCATATAATGATTCATCGGTTTGCCATTTTTGTTCATGCAAGAATATAATCACAAGTTCAAGCATGCATGGTCATAAAAGGGGCATGTAAATTCAATCTAACACATGAATAATATCAGGAATACATCCAATCAAGCTCTGATACCATTTTAATAAAAATCATTTCACTTATCATGTGATTTAATATACATGAATAACATATAAATCATATCGAAATATAGGATCTTCTACTAGGATGTTTCACTGATCGAGTGGCCTGTTATCATGCCCCTTTACGGTCGAATACTCACTAATAAAGCACGCTATGATCACAACTTAAATGCAAAAGTAAGTGTAATTTGATGTGTGATTTTGCAAGAACCAAAACTCAAAAACCTCTATCTTTTCTGCATGTTTTGACAGCCCCTATTCTTACCCATTTGAAATCCCACATTCTGGAGGTTATTTTGGTGGGAGTTATAGGGGTGGTTTTTATTTTTCAAATAAAACTTGTTCCCCCCCCAAAATAATGTGCATACCCATTTTCTATAAATGGGTCTTGCAATTAGGGTTAGGGTCAGCCCCATGGGTGACCCATTTAATTTTCCAACAAATATATATCTAGTAATAAACTATGTTACCAAATGAGTATTAATTTAAAGTTGACATATCCTGATTACTACTTGATAGGCTCTACAAGTGTATAACTAGTTGTTGTCCCATGCATTGCATTGACAGCCAATATGTTTTAAATAAATAACAAGTTTTTCAAAAATTAATTATTAACAAAATAATTACTTACATTATTATTATTATAAGATATATATATATGTAATATATTTCCATATTATTTTCGAAGTCGAACTATGTATTATCGAAATACATAATATTTTCATGTATATTTGTAGTATAAAAGGATAAATTTTAAATTTAAATCAAAATACTAAAATTATATTTAAAATTAAAATGTTTAAACCAACTTTTAAAACATCAGGAATTACGTGTGTTAGAAATTATATTGTATCAAATATTAAACATCTAAATTTTATGATTACAAAACTTTGATCTTCAGAAAATTCTCTCCAAGAATATCTTTTAAGTAAAAAAAAATAAACAAAAAATTAACTAAATTTTATATATTGTCCGTGTGTATGTATACAAAATAATTTATTTCACGTGACAAGTTTAGAGAATCTTGGAATGTTATTGTTCAAATTCTTATTTCAAGATCTTCTATTATTATTTCATTGAACTTTAACTTTTTTTTTCCTTCCCTGACAATTCGGATTCACCTTGTTACAAATCTAGTTACATACGACTTGAGAGAAAAACAAGAAAATCTCAAGATGAGCCATGAAACATACACGGTAAATTATGATTCACTTAATTTACAACCTTATTCAATACTAATTTGCTTTTCTTACCACAAATGCCTTGCTACAAATTTGTTTTAGTATAAACTCAAAAAGATAAATAAAATATCTCATATTGGGATTCATATTTAACTTTGTTACACGTACATGGAACATTATGATTACTTGATTTTCCACATTAATTAGTCTTCTTATTTCATTAGATTTCACATATGTAAGAGTAGAAAACCCTCACTATATCACTTTAACATATATTTAATTTGTATAACCTATAAAACCTATCAGTTCGCGGTTTTACTCATGGTAACAAAAATAACAAAGGGGAGAAAAGGGGGAAAAAAATATTTAGTCATGATGAAGCACAAGAGTACCCCAACAATCATGATATTGGTGCATTTGTTATTGATATATACAAGCAATGCATCACCAGCTTCCTTTACTTTTTGCTATGGGAAATGTGCTTTATCGTGCTTTGTATTAGGAAGTAAAACACCATGTGCATTGCAATGTTTACTCAAATGTTACAGTAAAGGTAAACAACAACCAGTACAGCTTTACTATCGCAACCTTGGTTGTGCAATTGATACTTGCACTCAATTTGGCAATGGTACTCTCTCTCTCTCTCTCTCTCTCTCTCTCTCTCTCTCTCTCTCATGTCTGTTTCATTTTACATTTACTAACACACGCCACGGTTGAGATTAGGAAATAGAAAAAAAATATATATGTGTGCACAAAATATTATACAAAAGTGTAAGAGAAGATAGGAATTGTCTTCGTGAGTGTAATAGAAAATGTCATTATATGAAAGCGTAAAAGACGATATGAACTGTATATACGTGTGTGTAGATGCATACACCCATATGATATGTGTTTGTACATTTATTTGTCTAAGATATATTGAAATAAAATATTTTTATTTTGTAGATGCAATAAAAGTGCTAAAATGCGTAAATGATTGTGAGAATAGCAAGTTCGAGATTGGAAAATAATAAAAGTTGGTAATATTTTAAACATAAGTGTTACTTTGTGTGATTTGTGTAAATATTACACAATCTTTCTCACTATTTAGGCCTTTTGTAAGCATCCACAATACTTTCGTATTGATTCAATTTTTTTTTTTTAATATGATGTAGCACGTAGGATGGCATTTTCATAATAATATCATATAAACTTTTAAATGGTCCTATGTTCCAAATGTTCTTGATGTACATGTATGATGTTCATTTCAAGGCTTTTCAAATTTAACTTGTAAAAACTATGTCCGTGGCGCACACACGCGCAAGCGCACACACGCACGCACATATGTATACATACATACTAGTTAGAATTTTCTGTTACATTTCTATATAAACATATTCTATTATCCTTACATTTACTAACCCACGTAACGACTGAGATTAGGAAATAGAAGACAATTATACCATGAAAAAACTATAGAAAGAATGTAGATTCATTTTCTTAATCTTAACCGTAAGCACACATTTTTACTAACGCACACACACACAAACTGTATATACGTTTATATATATATATATATATATATATATGTTTGTGTGTGTGTGTGTGTGCATACACCTATAAGATATGTGTTTGTACATTTATTTGTCAATGATATACTCAAATAAATTATTTTTATTTTGCAGATGCAATAAAAGTGCTCAAATGCGTAAATGATTGTGAGAACAGCAAGTTTGAGATTGGACAATAATAAAAGTTGGTAAATTTTAAACATAAGTGTTATTTGTGCTATTTGCGAAAATATTACACTAGGCTGGGGATATTGTCATCCTAACTATTGAGGTCTTCTGTGAGCATTCACAATACTTTCGTATTGATTTAGATTCTTTTTATGATATAGCACTTGGGATGGCATTTTCATAATAAGATCATATAAAGTTTTAAGCGGCCATATGTTCCAAATGTTGGTGATGTATATGTATGTTGTTCATTTCAAGGCTTTTCACATATGTCCGTTGCACATACAAAATATTAATTATAATTTGCAATAAAAAATTAATAATAACATTTCAAAGAATTTGGATCATCTTTCAACAAAATTCCTATCATATTCTAAAGGTCCTGTATCATTTATAATTTATTTGCAAAAATTAGAATGCGATTGATGATATGTATATATACATATACATATACATATACATATATGTTGTTTACTAAAAATATTGTATGTGACATTTAACTCATTCAAGTTTAATTAAAAATTAAGTTATTCAAACGAGTTAAACGAAGAAGCTAAATCAAAAAGAAAACAAAATGACTAGGCATATTATTTCAAAAATAATAATGTGTTGAACATTCAATATATTGTTAGTAATCAAATCAAGTAAACTAAGTTCTTACACTATAAAGTAAAATTATAAAAATTTCAGCTGAATTAGTCGTTCTATTGGTTGGAAATTCAAAACTTGGGAAGTTCTATTATTATGATCATAATCATCATCATCATTATTATTATTTTTGGACTCATAAATGCTTTATAATTTTCTTCTTAATTTTCAATGCTCAATCAATTGGTTAGGATCGAGATAACAAAAAAATATAGAAAATATGGTTCTTTTACTCTCACATAAGGTATAAGTTAGCGGATGAAAGGGGGGAAATGCTCGTTTTCGAAATAAGCAGTACAAATCAAATTATCAAAATATTTCATTATATATCAATAAAACATTTCATTTTAAAACCATGTCTATATTAACATACTAGTTCAATAAAACTTAATTATCAAAGCGTAAAAAGTATAGCCTCATGTTCGCATGTGATCAAACTATAAACAATTTCGAAGCTAATCACTTAATCAACTCTTCAAGAAGTTGCTCCTCCATCTTTATATGTTCAATCCACCTTGCTTTTATTCGAACTTTGCTTGAGATTCAAATTAAGTAATGGAGAGAAGAGGGTGGCTAGCAAAGAATGCTTCCACTTCAGCCGCCATTTCATGGCTGCACAACTGAAAAATAAAAAAAAATGCAAATAGTTGTATATTTATATATATATATAATTTTGTTTATGTACTAAGTATACATTTTTACATAATATTTTGGGCGAATTACATTGACTACCCCTAAGGTTTGACTAATTTACGAAAACCCCCCTACTTTTTCAAAAATTACCAAAAACCCCCTGAGGTTATAACAATATTACAAACTTATTTCAATTTCTGAAAATACCCTTTCCTTTTTTTGAGTGATTTACACTAACCACCCCTGAGGTTAGACTAATTTACGAAAAACTCCCATAGTTTCAAAAATTACGAAAAACCCCCTGAGGTTATATCAATATTACAACTAGCACCTACTTAGGTTGACTTATCAACAATATTAATTCTTTTTTTTCCCCTTTGTAATATTGTTATCATAAAATTTTCATGTAATAGATTTGAAAAAAAAATGTGATTATTTATTCAAATAAATATTCTGAATTTAATGCATTAAAAGTATCTACCAACACATCAAGTATGACATATTATCGCTGATACGGAGTAAATTTTAAGAGAAATGAGTTAGAGTCCTCAAGCTAAATAAAGTTTTCAAGTGCATTATTTAATTTCAATTTTTTTTTATTTCAATCAATGTGTATATTTCTCATTTCACATTATGGATATATACGACACATATAATTATATATATATTTCTCAAATATAAATTTAGCACATATTACGTAGGAAAAATTACACTAACCACCCCTGAGGTTAGGCTAATTTAGTATAAATCCACAACCCTAAATTCGGAATATTTATTTGAATAAATAATCACTTTTTTTTTTCCAAATCTACTACATGAAAACTTTATGATAACAATTTTACAAAGGAAAAAAAAAAAGAATTAATATTTTTAATAAGTCAACCTAAGTAAGTGCTAGTTGTAATATTGGTATAACCTCAGGGGGTTTTTGGTAATTTTTGAAACTATAGGGGGTTTTTCGTAAATTAATCTAACCTCAGGGGTGGTTAGTGTAAATCACTCAAAAAAAGGGAAGGGTATTTTCGGAAATTGAAATAAGTTTGTAATATTTTTATAACCTCAGGGGGTTTTTGGTTATTTTTGAAAAAATAGGGGGTTTTTTGTAAATTAGCCAAACCTCAGGGGTGGTCAGTGTAATTTCCCCTAATATTTTTATGCATATAAATGGAAAAATGGTCATTTCAAGCATATTTTGTGCTAAATTCATGTAGTGAATTCAAAAAAGTATGAGAATTTTCACTTTAACGTTGAAATAATATATTGTTTTTATGCCAATTGAAGGAAAAAAAAATACAAACTAGTACTCAATTGTTTTGTTTAATCACATACCGGTGTGCTAATATCTCAAACGAAGCATTGCAGATCTCCATTTTTTTTAGGATCAAATCCTAATTCTCCTGCAAATATTGGAAAACTGCATATATCAATAGTTGAAATAGAGAATACAAAATCCAAACAAAAATTTACATTTAACTGTCTTTTAATTTCTAATAGATTACGTGAATATCACATATTTCCTTTTTATATATTTGGGCTTGTTTGCTTTATTTTCCTTTATTTTTATCTTATTTTTGAAAATTTTAAATCCTACTTCCATTTAGCTGCTTTCCTTACCATTTTCCACCTTTTAACTACCCATTTAAGTGGTGTAACGTCTCTTTTTTTAGCCCACTATATTCTTGAATTTTAAAGGCTTCATTCATTCCCCTTCTTCTCCTTTTTTCTTCTACTTCTTCACCTTCATAGTGTTTAGGGTTTCTTTGGTGAAGCTCGTTGCCGACGTCGCATCTGTCACTTCACAACCCCTAACTTCATCGCTATTTAATAGGTTCTATTCATTCCTCCTTTTTATTACTTTTCTTTTTCTTTCTTTTTAGTCCTCATTACCGTGGATACTCGTAGCGGGATGGCCACAACAACAATTCTTTGGGCAATCCCAACCTCAGTCATGTAATTGATGAGTATATCGACAATGGTGGGCCTAGCGAACCCAAGGTTTGTCGAGTACGTAAGGGGCACTCGGAACATGCCCCTGGATCTTCCATGGGTTTTAGGGCTTCTAAGAAACTGCAGGATTTGGGTTCGTCTGCTTCTTATACCCCTTCGAATGGCAAATCACACTTGAGTTCCTATGGATTTGCCTCTAATAAGGAGCCTGATAGTGATAACCCTATGGATGGACCTCTGAGTCTTTTTATTTCAACCCCGCGAGACTATTTTATTGAGAAGCGACAGGTTCACCATCCCGAATTAGAGCTTAGATTTGTCTTTGGAAAGAGTGATACCCCCTCTCTTAGGAAGAAATTCCATATTGATAGCTCATGGCGTATTAGGGTTCTTAAGCCTCAGATACTATGAGCTCTCCCCCTCCAAGTTAATTTCATGTGGCCTCTTTAGGGGTTGGCCTCAGATTTCCTATACCTCATGAGGTCGGTAACATTCTGGGTCATTTTGGGTTAGCTCCAACTCAGCTTGTTCCCAATGCATATCTCATGAGTTCAGGCTTTGTTATTGTAAACAAATTGTTGCAGATCGCACCCAATTTCAATAACTTCGCCAATCTATTTTACCTCTGCAATTCCAACGGTTTTTTTACCATCTTCAGCCTTGGCACAAGTTCCTACAAAATCTCCCACTCTTTTGTGCAGATCGTGAGTGGAAAAGCTTGTTTTTCTTCATTCGAGCCCCGTGTTCACATCCCTAGGTAGTTCATCACCTTTAGCGTCTCATCAAACCTAAACGCCCTACTTTGGATCCTACCTGGCACTCTAAATTTCTTGTTTTTTTATACTTATGACTTTAATATTCATGATTTGTTAAGTGAAAGATTTTTAAAGTTCTGTGGTCTCAGTGAATCTGAGGTATCTATTCCCTCACCCGAAGGAATCTTTCTTTTTTTTTTTTGTCTCTCTTTTCTCCTTCAGGTGCCTACTTGATAGTTCTTTTCTTTGGTTCTGTAGATATAGTGGCATATTTATAGCTTGCTCGCAAAATGATGGTGGACTAGATGACTCGTGAGGCTTGCAAGTCAGGTGAAGATGCCAATCCTATTGCTATAGAGCCTTTAAAGCAAGTCCAGCTAGTTGTTGATATCTCTAACTTAGACCCCAGTCCTCCTCTTGCTTTTGGGTGTGTTGATAATGCGATATGTGCCTTTGCTCCTCAACCCTCCATATCTAATCCCAGTGTCTCTTCAGAGCTAGTTTTGCCTGATTCCCATGGTCCAACTCCTTCCTCCCTTGTTTCTATTTCTAAAAAATGTACGCTTAAGAAGGTTGGTGATACTGCAAATCTAGTCAGTCATGATTCTGCTCCCATAGATTTGACTGGTGACTGGTGCAAGTGTTGCATTTGATGTGTAGGAGTCAAACATTAACATCCCAGACCCCATAGCTTAGTTATTGATGTCTTTATTGTGCTAAGTATTTTGAAAAGAAACTGAGCATTGGCAAACTGACCACTATATTTAAGGCCTTGGATGTGTATGAAAATTCTCTGGAAAGGGTTCGACTCAACCCTGAGTTTTCTAGGTATGTAGTTCCTTCAAACCTTGAGACATCCCAAGTTCATTGTCCTAAATGGAAAATTTTAGTGAAGAGCGAGAAAACGAATCCTAGTGTTACTCTTAAACTCTTTAAGGGCATCACTCTTCGTCTGGATTTGGTAGATTATCTAGATTCACCTTCCGTCTAGCCTTGAGGGCTTAGCTGTAGCCACTAGCACTAGAAGTCCTCCTACTTTTTCTCATCATTTCCATTTTCATTCTTCATGCATAATATGTTTGTGCAGATTGACATTATGGACCATACTCTGGATTTATAGAACGCATACCTCTGGGCTTATGCTAATTCTGGGGTGGAAAAGAGGAAGTCAATCGAAGCTTCTTTGAAGGATCTTCAAGATCAGGTTCACATGTCCAAGGTTGCTAAACTGAAAAACACCTTAGCTGCTGCCAATTTGCATGGGGATCATTTGCAGACCTTGTTAAATTGGTTAACCACTGCCAAGTAGGATCTTGAGGAATTGCTCAAGGTTCAGGTAAATCAGATTATGGAGGCTCGGTGTAATTTGAAGATTTTTCGTTCAAAGCTAATTGAAGCCCAGATTACACATTTGCAAGAGGGTGAAGCTTTGAAGAAACAACGGTGTGAAAAGGTATGCTAAAGATGTCTTGGAGGGTGAACGCCATGCCTCTGCGCTAGATCATTTGTTAGAGCTCAATCTGCAAGCAGCTAGGGACTTCCGCTAGTCATTTACGTTCCAAATGATTGTTGGGAACTTAACAAAGAAGGAGAGTCTGAGATCCTTCAACCTATGCAGGGACCAAATGCGGAACCTTAATGGGTTTCATGATGAATTTGATCCGTCGAAGCTACACCCCTTAAAGTCCACCATGGGAGAAGACATAGTTATAGAGTACGTTGCTAATCCATCTAATCCTAACGCTTTTACACCTGTGCTTCACAATGAGGGTCTTGCCTGAATTTTTTTTCCTTGTTTGTGTTTGTATCACCTTGTAGTGCTTGTTAGTTTGTAAAAAATTGACCTTATGTTCTTTTGATAAATGCATCTTATTTTTAATTTCACTTGTCTTTTAGGTTTATTTTCTTAGTGTTTATGGTTCTTTCTTTTTAATGACGGACTCAGTTTATCAAAAAACTCATTCTAGGTCTTTTGAATCTCAGGAGGTCATTCCGGATGGTCATCAAACCTCAAGACTTAGTTAATTTTTGGGGTCTATTAACTCTCAGTAGATCATTCAGCCTTGGTCATTAGACCTCAAGACTTAGTTAATATTTGAGACTCTTCATGAGTCTATTGACTCTCTGGAGGTCATTCAGCCTGGGTCATCAAACCTTAGGACTTAGTAAATTTTTGGGACTCTTCATGGGTCTACTGACTCTCTGGAGGTCGTTCGACCTGGTTCATCAGACCTCTAGAGTTAGTTAATTTTTAAGACTCTTCCTGGTCTATTGACTCTCAGTTGGTCATTCGACCTGGGTCACCAGACATCATGACTTAGTTAATTATTGGGCCTATTCCTAGGTATGCTAACTCTTAGGATTTCATTCGGTCTGGGTCATCATACTTTAGGACTAAGCTAATTTTAGGGACTCTTCATTGATCTGTTGACTCTAAGGAGGTCATTTAGCTAAGGTCATCAGACCTCAAGACTTAGCTAATTTTTGGGACTCTTTTTGGGTGTTCTGACTCTCAAGAGGTCATTGGTTTGGGTCATCAGACCTTAGGACTTAGTTAATTTTTGAGACTCTTCCTAGGTCTACTGAATTGCACGAGGTCATTCAGCCCGGGTCATCAGAGAATTTAGCTAATTTTTAGGACTCTTTCTGGGTTTTCGACTCTTAAGAGATCATTTGGCCTGCGTCATCAGGCCTCAAGAGTTTGCTAGTTTTTAGGACTTCTTCTGGGTCTTCTGGCTCTCAAGAGGTCCTTCAACCTGGGTCATCAGACCTCAAGACTTAATGGGTTTCAAGTGATAAAAAACAAGGGTGTGCAAGTGAAATAGGAGAAGCCGAATGAGGGGTGGTGGAAATTAAACACTAACGGCATTGTCATCCAAAAGGGAAGAATTGCAGCGACCGAAGGATAGGTGCGGGATGATGGGGGAGATAGGTAACAGGCTTCTTCATGTCCTTAGGAAAAGTCTCGATCACGACCGTGGAGCTCATGGGCCTCCGTGGAGCTCATGGGCCTCCGAGAAGGCCTCTGTATAGCTTGGCAAAGGAGGATCCCAAAGTTACATATATAACTTGACTCATAAGTTGTGGTTAAACTGATCTTGGAAACTGGAGCAGAAGTTCATCCTCTAGGGGTTATTACCGAAGATTGCCGCGAATTGATTAGAAAGCCCTAGACAACTACGCTCGAGCATATTTATAGGGAGAAGACTCTTGTGCTAATTGCTTAGCTGTGATAGGACATACGAATGGTAAGGATTTAGTTATTTGGGACTCCTCTCCTTTGGAGGTATCTGATGTTTTAGAGGCTGCCCAGTGTAATATTTTAGCTCGTTTGTCTATCAAAAAAAATATAGTGTAATTATAAATTATTATTTTTTTGTTTTTATTATTACAAATAATTATCCTTATAAATAATATACAAATATGATTATTAGAAACAACAAGAGACTTTGAAAGATAAAAATCTTACTATGGAAGTTGACCCCTCCTTTTTTATTAGATGACTCATTTTTCCTTAGTTGGAGGAATGATGCATGTAGGTAACTGAATTTGATTTCCTTTTCTTTTTTCTGTTTTTTTTTTGTTTAAATAAATCATAGTAAAATTACTATGTCACTTTTGAACATCCATCAACCATCCAACCAACCATTACACTCCACTAGAGACTTTGAAAGATAAAAATCTTACTATGGAAGTTGACCCCTCCTTTTTTATTAGATGACTCCTTTTTCCTTAGTTGGAGGAATGATGCATGTAGGTAACTGAATTTGATTTCCTTTTCTTTTTTCTATTTTTTTTTGTTTAAATAAATCATAGTAAAATTACTATGTCACTTTTGAACATCCATCAACCATCCAACCAACCATTACACTCCACTAGGATACAATATTTTGGAAGACAATTACGAAGAATAAGTTTTTATAAGCAAATACCATATTGTTAAATTATAATTAATACAATGTACCGAAATTCAGATATACTTCTATATTGTTAATTTACAAGAATTTTTTGTACTTTTTATATAATAAAATTTTCAAAACATTTAAATAAATTTTGAATAAATAATACATTTCTGTAGACAAGGAAGCCACAAAAGACCTCCCAAACAATACAAATTTATCGCATGATTAATTATTAATTGATATATCTTTTGAAGAAAAAGAAGACGTGTTGATTTTTTTAATTGGGATAATTACACTGAACTATCCTAAGAAATGGTCAAATTACAAATTAAACCTTTGACTTTTGAAATTATCTAGATAACCAGGTATGCATACTAAATTATAACACTAACAGAGATATAAAAAAGAAAAAAAAAATACCCTCAAATCTTTTATTATTGAAAAATGGATAAATTACACTAAACAACCCTAAGGGATGACAATATTACAAATTTAACCCTTGACTTTGGGAAATTACCTGGACAACCCTACAGTTTGCATACTAATTTTAATGCTAATGGTGATGATAAAAACAAAATTCCCCAAATCTTTAGTAATGCATTATTTTTTCATCGAAAATGATGTTTTTTAATAGTTTACTTTTTTCATCAAGAATAACACTTAAGGTATCGTATATGTGTTGTATTATGAAAATTTATTAACATGTGTTTAGTGTTTTTTGAAAACATTCTCAATTTTTCAATGTGGATTCTAAGGTTTGTATTTTTTTTTTTTAGTTTTTTTGATTATCAGCAATTTTGTTTGTTGAATTAGTATAAAATGTTACAAAAAAAAAAAACTTATGTGTTTCAAAATATTACAAAATCAACAATAGACAATTTGTAAAATTTGGTCAAAACTAACAAAAGGGTAAAATAGGAAATATAAGTGAAAATTTTAACTATTTCTGTTAAAAACACTCACGGTAATAGATGGAATGTTACATATGTAAAACGTTTACACGCCTCAGGATTATCTCGATAATTTTTAAAAATTGAAAGTTTTATTTATAATTTGGCCATACCTCTAGGCAGTTGAGTTTAATTATCCCTTTGTAATTTTTACATTTTATTTTATTTTATTTTTATTAATATTAATTTTTATGACTTTAGTGTATAGCACGAGTTTTAAACTAGTACTATTAAGTGTGAGGGCCTTATTTGGTCTTTTAAGTGTTATTACTAAAATAGCCCTATTTATTTTTATTTAAAAATTGTAAAAAAGTGTAAATATATACCTATTGGTGTGAACGAATATTAAACGAAGTGAATATACAGTATTTGAATCCGTATCCGATTAAATTTTTTGACATATTCAAATCCAAATTTGATGTATATTCAAAAACTCATATCCGAATTCGAATCCGAATCCGAATTCGATGGATATTTTACAAATTCGAATATATTCGAATACTTTTAGTATTTCTAAAAATCTGACAAAATTATAAATATCCGGATTTTTGAATATCCATTTTCTCTTACAGTTATCCAAATATCCAATTAAATATCCGAATCCACTTATCCAGATATCCGAATCTATTTATATAAATTAAAAAATCAAATAAAATTTATATAACTTATCTAATTAAAATTTTTGTATATATATAAGTATAGTATATGCTAATTAATATATGTAAAGTTAATATATTTACTTATATTTTTATTCCACTGTAAATTATGAAAATATAAGTCAATTAGATTTTTTTTCTATTTATTTTACTTATAAAATGACATCAGAATATATACACACATACCCACACTACTTCTACTATTAGTAATAATAAAAATAATAATAATTTTTTTTCTAATGTTATTTATCAAATACGGATAACGGATATAATGAAATGAATATATCCGTCAGATACACATTCGAAGCGGATATTAAACGGAGCGGATATCCAATTATCATATCCGTATCCGTTTATTATTTGGATACTTGTAATCAAATAGGGATAATATCTGCTTTATACGGATACGGATAGTATTCCTTATAAACGGATACGGATGTGATCGGTAAACAGATTTTCGATTACCCATTTACAACCCTATATATACCAATCGAATTAAGTGGCCGCCCATGTATCCGTTACATGATTTCCATTTAAGTCAGATTTAATTTTTAAATGTTATAAATAGTTTTGTATGAGTGCCCAAAAAAAAAACCAACTTTTGACAAGTACAGATTTTTAGAAGCGTAAATGCACTCATTATTATGATCTAAGCCTCATGAATACAATTTATGCATAAGTTATTCCATAAAGAGACTTTTGTATTACACTCTACTGCACATTTTAAATTTGTTACATGCTAATTTTCTCTCTCTTTTTTTTGTTGGTTTACCATAGTATTTATTGAATATATCTAATAATTTAATGCATATATCAAATATATTTGATTTTTATTTTGTATACACATAAAGTGTGCCGACCACTAGTATTATATATAAAGCATGAGACCCTCAAAATAACTGATTTTGGTACTTTTATGTAGGATAATTAACCCTTAACTAGTTACTACATCTTATTAATATTTTTGTTTATCTCTTCTTTCTCCTCTCTCATTTCTCTCCGATCTCCCTTTAACAGTTGTTTTTACTCCTATTTCCTATTGATTTTTTAAATAACATAATTTTACAAATTTAAATAACGACTCTATATTCAATTACAAAAGAAGGGTTGTACAACGAACTTGCATTAATTAGAAATTTGGGGAATTCCCTTACAAAGAGGACCCAAAGAAATATGATTTATCTTGCTCGTTTCACCTTACGCACCTATTTGATATTACATACTCATGTGGGATTCTAAATCTTTGATTATACATTAAAATTAGGGCAAATGTCATATTTAGCTTTCAATATTTTATTTTGATTGCACTTTATTTTCTAAAGTATCATTTGTGAGCTTATGGCCCTTGAATTTATAAATTTGTTCCATGTTCGTCCATTTAGTTAATTTTTCGGTGCATTCTTGTTTGAAATGGTATCATATGACAAGCATGTGCCTTTTTTAATGGTGTAATTGGCATTCCATGATTATACAATTTAGATAGAAGAGAATTAATTGACCAAACAATAAAAAAGACATAAAAAAAAAAAATTTATTTTTTCTCTTTTTTAAAATGGTCAAATAAAACAAAATATTTCTTCTTTTGATCAATTAATATTTTAATATCTAAATTGTATAATCTTGAAATGACAATTTTTCCTATAAAATAGGCACATACTTGTCCAATGATACCATTTCAGGTAAAAACATACCAAAAAATTTACCAGGTGAACGAACGCGGAACTAATTTATAAGTTCGAGAACTGTAAGGTCACAAATGGTATTTTAGGGACTAAGTGATACTAAAATGAAACAATATTGAGAACTAAATATGACATTTGGCCTTATAATTATTATCATTTTACTTTACGAATACTTATGTGCACATACAACAACTCATAATGTCATTGAACTTTAATAAAGTAAATGGTATGAAATTTTAAAAGTAGTTAGGGATATCGATCTATCTATTTTATTATTGTCACTCCCTTTATAGATAGATCTTGGAGAATCCCAAAAAAAAAAAGATCTTGGAGAATCGTAATTCCATATCTAACAATATTTTTTTTATATATTTTTATTAGAATTCAAACCCCTTCCCCCCCCCCCCCCAAACAAAAAAAAAAGATGAAAACATCTTTAATATATCGTAAAAAATTCGACCTTACCCTCCAAATTAAAATTTTCTATTCCATCCTTGACTGCCTTTTTGCAGGATGAAGGAACCATATTAATTTATAGCCCTTTCACCCTTTGCTATTTCTCTAGGTAACATGATAATTGGTTAAGTATACAAGCTAATGCTACCAGTTGAAATGCAAATATTGTTTCCCAGAATTAAGGATAACTCAAAGCTTTTTGTGAGATACTTTAGATTTACTTAATGCTGCATGTGTTTGAAAAACTTTTCCACTTTTCTAAGTCAGGATTTGTATCTCCCAAAAAAATAAAAAAATAAAAGAATACCATTAGGCCTATAAGTTTTTTCTGCAAGGTGTTTTCGTTAAATGAAAAAAAAAATAATAATTGTGGTGACAAATGTAATTTTAGAAGAAATTTGGGGCCTCTAAATAAACTATGTTGGCTTGCAATACGAGTAAGAGGCTGATTTTACAAATATGCATCTTTCTTTTTCAATAATACGTTGGGTGAAATTAAAACAAAAAAAAAAAAGGCTAATAAGTCAAAATTAATACCTTAATATTCAAAACCATCCACTAATTATTTTCATCTTAGAACAATTTGTTTAACTTACATTTATGTAGATTATAATCAATCTATTGCTCAAAATCAAAGATTGATTCATTGAAATATTTACAAGATATGTTAAAATCAAAATTTGATTCATTAGATCATTGCTCATTGATGCTGATATTTTAGATTTGATTTAGGAGTTATTTCCTCAATCTACAATTTAGCAAACCTATATAATTCGTCTATATAAATAAGTGTTCATTATAACCAAAAAATAAAGATAGAATAATAGAGAATGTAAATATTTTATTCATCCCGTTGATGTAGGCCGAATTGGCCAGACCGCATAATCTTTTCGTCTCGTTTATTTTCTATTCCTTGTACATATCTCAAATTTCAGTAATAAGTAATATCTTTATTTCTTTAATTTCTTTTGATAAGTTTTTTCTTTTTTTTTTTTTTGTGAGATTTTTTGGATAAGTTGGTAAGTAATGTCTTACACTCGATTTCACAGTTTTAAATGAGATAGATAATCACTTAATATGATCAAAACCAACTAATGATCTAACAAGGTGCAATAACTCGAAGTACAAAGCATTAAGCATTAAGCAATAAACAAAAAGCACTGTAATTATAATACTCTTTTGACCAAGGCCAGCAAATGTACATTTCTTTAAAGTTAAATGCCAACCATTTTAATATTTTGCTTTACTTTTCTTGATCAGCAAATGATTTTTAAAATCTTATTGTCAAAGGGAAAATGTTAAAAAAAATCTAAATTGGATTAATAAAAATAGTAATTACCATAATTTTATTTTCAAGTCACAATAAATTTTATTTTTTAGATTTTTTTTCTCAATACATTTGTAAGTCACAATAAATATCCTCCTGCGAATTTGCTCGTATGTTGATTAAAATCTTAATATTATGTGGATACTGTTAATTTTTTAAGTCTAATTTTCTGAATAGAGGAAACAAATTATATCAACTGGTAAATTAATAAACAAAATTTCCTAAAGTAGTTACATTAGTAGCAAACCGTGGTTTGGAACGTCTTCTACCTCATCCTCCACAATAGGGGAGCGACAGGCTAATTTATGAGCAACAATATTTCCGGACCTACGTATGAAAGAAAATCGAATAAATATAATAATGTAATATAAAGCAATTTAATTTATTTTACTTTAAATTTAAGTATTACCTTTTTTCATGACATTAATACTATATTGAATTTCAATAAAACCATAACAAGAACCAACATTTTTTTTTTTTTTTTGAATTGGTATTTTCTTGGGAAAAGACGTATCAGGCGTGTTAGCGCATGCGTTGACAACCAAACATTAGGCAAGTATTTCAATTGAAAACTCAAAATTTTCTTATCTTAATATTTTAGGCCCCGTGCAAATGTGTAGCTTTTAGAACGATTAGGTTAAATACCTACCGAAATTATTAAACACAACGTTATATTAGATATCAATTAGTTATAACGAATCGCTATTGAGCTCAAAGTCGAGTGGGGGGGTTTAAAAGTGGTACCAAGAAGGTCCTGAGTTCGAACTTTCTTGTTCTGTACCTTTTTTCCTTTGAGTGAGTGTGTGTGTATGCGGGGTATTTTTCGGTTGACATCTATAGGGTGTTTCGAGATGATTGTATCAAAAAAAAAAAAATTGTTATAACGAATCAAAAGTTTATAAATGCAAATTAGTATTATTTGCCATCTATAACTAGTAAAAGACTATACAAAATATCTAAGAAATGAGATATTTTCATGAAAATAAATTCAATTGACCAAATAAAGGCGGCAACGATTTAGGCCCACAAGGGCGCATGGCACTATAGCTTTGGACCACTTTTTCTGCTTTCACTAATTTATTTTGACTTTTAATTCTCATTCCTTTCGAAACTAATTCAAACTCTAGCTATTTGTTTTATCCAATTAATCGCTAAAAAGTAGAGAGAGGAAAATATAAGGGCACTGGGATTAACTGCATTATCATTTATAAACAAGGACCAGTTAGGCAAAATTATATTTTATAAGCGTACAAACATATTTATGAATTATTTGCTACTAGAAAAAATGGTTGACTAAGACATCATAAATTATCACAATAAATGAATATTGTGATATGTTTTTGGTTCGTAACTCTAGTCAAGCCTAACATATCTGGACAAATTGCATATAGCACCCTATGTTTACCTCTAATTACTAATTAAGAAAAATCCTATGCTACAAATATTGAACTAAAAACCCACATATTTTATTAAATTAGCACACCGCCCCCTGTTGTTAATGTTTCCCAAAATACATATGAGATGGCAGTTTTACCCTTATGCAATGTACATATATATATATATATGAAAGATATATTTAATGTCTTATAATATACAAATTCAATAAATACAAAATAAATATAAAAATATAATTAATAAAAAAATTAAAAGTATAAAATAATAATAAAATTCTTATGGATTGTATGTGTTGTGTTTTGTTTATGCTCTGTGTGTATTTTGGGGCCTGGGGGGCTAGGAATTGGGGAAGAAAATATGTAAAATCAGCAACAAAAAAAAAAGAAAAGAAAAATAAGGAAAAGGAAGAAAGAAGTGGAGCTTGAGGGTGTAAAAGTAATTTTAAAGGTCAAAATGCAAGAATATTTGCAGGCAAAGCGCATAAAAGGCACTCTTGAATTGTAGGATTTAAGATACTCTTTTTTTATATTCACAGGGTTTAATATGCTAATTTAAATTTGAGATTTTTATTTATCAACTAAAAATTTCACAGGGGGTTTGATGCAATTTACTCTTAACATATTTAGGTGCAAAAATCTCTTTTAACATTTTATAATGTAATCTCCAACGGTTTTTTAGTAAATAATTTTTTTTAAAAAAAGTATATTTATAGCGACTTTTTTATGTGAGTGATTCAACTACTATTAGATATCCAGATCATAGTTTGTTAGGCTGTTAGTTAGGCTGTTAGATTAAGTTAATTATATTAGTTAGATACTTAGATGTATAGATCACAGTGTTGGATATTTTTCCTTTATTGTATTTGGCCATGGATACAAATGCTTTTTTGGTCAGTCAAATGGATAAACACTTGTGCTTAGCTCAAATCACGTTTCTCTCTCCTTTGTACTTTCTCACGCTTAATGGAAAATTCTTATATAAATCGAGTATATGGGCTCCATCTATAAATTTTACGATCTAAATTCAGTCACGTATTATATGTATTTTATAAAAAAATTAAAATATAATATATGGTTGAATTTGGACCACAAAGTACAAACACTCTATCCATAGAAAATTTTCCACCTTTAATAATTACTTATCCTTCAAACATTCCTCAAAGATGTCTTGATAAATGTGTCCAATTTATTATTATTATTATGATTATTATTATTATTATTACTACTGTTGTTGTTGTTGTTGTTGTTTTAGTGGTGACCGCATATAGTATATCCCTTTGGTTTTTATTTTTAATTAGACTTGTAGTCAATACTAGTTTATAAATTAGCACATATATTGATTTTAATCACTCAAAATTAATTGATATATATTGACAAAGAAAAAAAAATGCAATTGTACGAACAATACCAAACTAATACATGAAGTCTTTCAAATACTTAATGGTTGCATTCGGTCGGGGTTATTAACCTCAACGCACTATCTATCCTTCACATTACGATGTTTGATAGAATTTTTAGTGATGTATTAGTTTTTAAAAATATAAGGAATTTTAAACTAACTTTTTAACATATGGGATTTTGTAAATGTGACTCTAAATTTGATGCTTATAACAAAACCTCAAATTTCTTTAGAAACATCTACAATAAATTGGCAAAAACGTAAGTATGATCGACCAATATAAAAACTCATATGTCGATATAATATTTGCTTCAAAACCTAAACCCTATGATACTAGTATTTATCATATATTTAAATGGGCATTTCGTTTGATGAGCCAGAATAATTAGGAAAAGTAAAGTCAAACCACAACTTTACTTCAAACGACGGATAAACTTTATGTATCCATTATTGGGTGTGCGGTATTAAATTTGCAATCGGTAATAATAATATTATTATTATAACAAACGACTCACATGCTATTTAAATCACTTAACATATTCATATTCCCCTTTATAAGGAGCTTTACTATTCTATTATTATTAGGATAAAATACACTTTACACCCTCGTATTATAACATATATAACACTTACTTCCTTATAGTTTACACCCCCCCGCCCCCCAATTGAATAGTCAAAATGCTATTATTTAAATTTGACAAAATACCCCATAATATAGTATAGATATGTGTATTTAATTTTATTACTTTACTATAAAATCTTCATGTTAAAGGCTATTCTTAAATTATTTTCTTTTACATCAGATTTCATGAATGTTAAATAATTTTATATTATAAAAATATTTAATTTTCAAGTAAAATATATTTATAAATATATATATATATATATATATGAATAGAAGACTAATTATTAAAAGAACATACCAATTGTCTTATCATAATTTAATAGTATTTAGTTAGAATAATTTATTGAAGAATTTTACTTTCAAAATAATGAGATTCTTATAATTTATGCAAGACAATTTGTGCATTGAATTATTTGAACAATTAAAATATCATTATTTTGAAAACAAAATATTTCAATTAAGTAGACTTAATTAATTTATTAATTATAAGTTCTAAGAATATTTCTCTATATTTTTGAAAAATAGATATTAATATATTAAATATCTTTCGACCCTATTGAAATATAATATACGACAAAAAAGTAATGTTTTACCTTACCCAAAAAAAATGTTTTACATTAAATTTTATAATAAGTTAAACATATAACTATTACATTAGAGGTTTTATATTCAAAGTCAAAGTATTTTATGTTGATTAGTTAATTTTATCAATGTAAGTGATGTTTTTTAAAGTGCGGAGGTAAGTATTACATATGTCCTAGTATAATGGTGCAAAGTGTATTTTACCCATATTATTATTATTATTATTATTATTATTATTATTATTATTATTATTATTATTATTATTATGTTAATTTCGAGAGATGCAATAAATTAGATGCCATTTGATTGATTAAAGTAAATTATCACAAATCAATTGAATGTAATAATAATCTGAATCAAAACATAAAAATTGGTATAAAGTTAATTAAGTACAACACATAATCTGAATAAAAGTAATGGATAAAAATTAATTAAAATTCATCTAAAATATAATTCAACTATTGTGCAAACTTATACACGCGAATGCATATGAAATATTTAGTACATACTCTTTTAGTTCAATAATTCTTTTAGGAGTGTGGAAAGCCCGTTTAATTTACACCAATCATGAAAATCTTAATATTTTTTTTAGTAACTAATAGCCATCTTTCAATTTCAAATTTTATAATTTATTTGAGTTGCAACTTCAATTTAAATTCTTATCCTTATATATATCAACTATAGATAAAATAAGTCAAGTGGGAACAAAAATTAAGTTTAAAAATCCAATCGATCGGTCAATTGAATTTCTCCAACACAAACAATTCGATTGAAAAGATATATTTATTTATGAGGGCGAATATATTTATAAACACAAATACTTATTAAAGAATAAATATAAATAATATAAGTAACATTAAAATATAAAAATAACAATATTTTTTTTATATTTATAGATACATAATATATTCTAATAAAATGTTAATTCTAGACAAATATTGAAAATAAAGAATTATAATTAAATACAAATGCTAGTTACATAATAAAGAAAAATTAGAATTCTTGAATTTACAGTTAAGTAGATACTCAATTGAAACTTGAGAAAAACACTAAAACAATGTTACAAGCAAAATAAAAATTTAAAACGATACTTAAAAAAAAATAATCTATTCCTTGTTTTCAAAATAAACAAAATAGTGAATAATTGGTTGCTTTTAGAAAAATACTCAACAATTAAAGCAAGTTTTCAACAATCCTAAATAAAATTGTTGTAAATCCATAAAAAGACATATAATCAAGACTTAGATAGTACTCCATAATAATATTTTTTTTTTATCTCTTTGTCCTCCATCGTCAATAAATATAATTAAAAATCACAAAACATCTTCTCTTATATGTTTTTTGTTCTCCATCGCTTTCACTAAATCACCCCAATCAAACATCAAGTCAGAAAAGTAAAAACAACACGATTCATCAAATTCACTAATAACCCCAATCAATATTTATCACAATCCATCTATTTTAATATTCATACACCGATTTATTAACAACCCTACAATTCAAATCTCTATCCAAAACTCAATTACAATCAAAGATATCAACTTATGAATTAAAAAGTAAGTACACAATGCCCTATTATATTTTGTCTCTGGAAAAAAAATGTTTAAATGTGGAATAGGATCATTAGGGTATTTGTTTGAAGAGAAGAAAGAATGAGGGAAAGGTGTAATAAGATTTTTAGGATTTCCATTTAAAGAGAACAAAGAGAAAGAGGAGAGAAAGAGAAAGAATTTAATTATTTATGGTAAAAAAATAGTGAGTAAAAGTAAACAGCCAAAAATAATATATAATAGCTAAAATTAATTTTTTTTTTATTTTATACTTAATTAATATTAAAAGTCCAATCTTAATTAATAACATATAAATAAGTGGATTCTCGAAAAAAAATGAGGGGGCGGTCGCCACCCCTAGCCCCCTTTCCCTCCACCGTTGCAACCCAGCCCCCTTGCCCTCCACCATTGCAATCCTGTGATCCACATCCTTAAAAGCAATAGTCGATATAAAACTAATACCATACATATATGTAAACTAAATTCACAAAAATTCAGTTATATATATATATATATATATATATATATATGTATGTATATACAGGATTTCATTGGTCAAGCAACGTATTTTTGTTATTATAAACCACCCCCACCCCCCACAAAAAAAATAAAATAAACATATTCTTTTAGGTTTTAAGAATTATTACCAAAGGTAAGTAGATATTTGAATTTCACAAATTATTATAGGCACTCTACTTGAACTTTTTTATCGAACAATTGACAAAATTAATATTCATTATGAATGACTTTTATTGCTATTAAAAACACTTCACTTTAACATTTTCATTAAACAATTGACAAGATACTCAAAATGAATGAAATTTTGAACCGTTTGCATGGGCTTTTTGGGAAGAAGTACTTATTTTTTAACAAAAACACTTCAATGAAAACATATTGCGTTTGGATGTACTTTTTAAAAAGAGCATAAGCCAAGAAAAAAAAGTCAAAAAATATATTTTTTTGAAGCTATTCAAAGTACTTTTAAATAAAATCATCTTTTAAAACACTTTTAGTTGTACATCCAAACGCAAAACTGCTTAATTTAAATAAAAAATAATAATTTGAGAAACACTTTCTTTTTACACCCATTCAAAAATGAGTCCCTTACTGCTTTATCATTCAACAAATACTATGCCCTCCCTTTTAACTTGTCCATGAATTATGAAGTTCAAAATAAGGAATGTAAATACTTGTTCTGTAATTTAGTGTAGTGCTTTATCATTTTCTTGGTATTCTAGATAATTATTTAAATATTCTTTTTTTATTGAACTTATTTTCAGATCTAAATATTTAAATATTATTTTCTAGATATTTAAATATTATTTTCTAGAAGTAACGAAATTTTTAGTTGGTTTCTCAATAAAGATCTCAGTAGTTTGCAAATATCATTATTGTTTTCCTTTTGTGAAAGCATGTCCTTTGATATTACATAAGTCAAGTATAACAACCAAATTACGAGTACATAAGAATAATGTGGGAAAACTGATTTGAATTTTATTTTATTGTTATCAGGTATTCTATTCAGATTTCTGGTATTTAAGACATTAAAATTATTGGTTGAAGCATGAGAAAAAAACCACTTCGAAAACTGACGTGGTCTTTCTCAAATAGGGTCAGGGCTAGTCTTAGTCCTGGAACAACTAAGGGAAAATGGTGGGAATGCTTGTTTTGGATTCTCAACTTGCTACGACGGCTACACACATAAGTTTAGTCGGAAGTATCTCCAACAAAAACTCCGCCGATATTTAAGTCAGTGTATAAATCGAATAGAAGATTAGAGAAAAAGTACGCAGAATGTAATATACTTAGATAGGAAAAATGTACCCATGTATAATGGCGCCCACCTTAACATGACCAAGTGGTGTCGGTTCAACATGTATACATCGAGGATGATAGCCTCCTCAGATTTGTCAAGCTCCTTGAGACCATACGAGGACAGATGGTCTGCCTGGATAGTGTCCCCCTCTCTCCTTGAAGTAGGGTCGCCATACCCCCCCCCCCCCCATACACGTATAGAACGTTTTCACTAATCTGTATCAGAGAATATACTTTGAACAGTACAATTATAAGTGTCACCTCAGCCCTAATCCCATGAATACCTCACTCTTTCTATAAAAAGAAGATAAATACACTATTTATTGGTACATGTTTTCTCTCTAAATACATTACATTTTGCATATTTTCCCTCTAATTTTCTATTCAATCTATACACTGATTTAAATATTAGAGGATTTTCACTAGAGATACTTTCGCCTGAACTCACGTGTGTTGCCATTTAACAGGTTGAGGATCCAAAACCAACATTCCCACCACTTCCCCTCAATTGTTCGACTAGGAGGAACCCAGGTCTAGTTCGAGATAGACCCCCATGAAAAAATAAAATTCATCACAACTATTTATAAATACATATGCACTTAAAAGAAACAAGGGGCCGTCTAACAAAAGGTGGCTTTGTACTACCTAATATTAGGTAGGCCATTAATTTATTGCCATGTGTCATTAATTTTGCATTTAGCCGGTTACAAATTCTTACTTTTACCTACAACCGGTTAAAACACTTTTTAATTATTTAGTAATTTTTTAATGAAAATCTTTTTAATTAAGGAATTAATTGTGAGATTATTCCTATTTCCTCTCCCATTCATCGATCTTTCCTTTCGGGAGAGGGAGTCTATTTCGAGCAAAGCAAAGTCGGAGAAGGAAGCAATTCTGCGTTTCCTTTTGGGAGAGGGATTCTATTTTGTTAATGGACCTTTATTATTAGTTATTTATTTTTTACAAGCACAGTGTCAAACGAAGGGGGAGGATGTGGCGTTGGAAATTTTCTAAAATTATTTTTTAATCTTTATTTTTTGAGGGCACAAACAAAATTAAATAGAACTTTATTTATTTCTTCAATCAAATTTTATTTTTTTAATAAAATGAGTCTAATTCAAATCAACAACGCAAAAATGAGTCTTATATGTTTTCTTAAAAATGAGTAGTTTGTACATCAAATTTTGTTAATAGTGAAAGTTACATATGACTTCCTTGTTCACATATATTTTATTAATTATGTTTTCTTTCTCTTCAAATTTAATTTGGAAAATTAAGTGCATATATTTTTATTTGAAAATATTTTAATTCCTATTATACTTGAAGATTTTCTATACGTGGACTTAATTTTTTTTTATTTAAACATATTTTAATATATTAATTATTATTTATTACATAATTATGACATTACCGGTTCGACCACAGTTTGATCAACGGTTCAACCAATGACCCTTGACCCGATTGATTTTCCCGTTCGATGATCGGTCTGGGTTTTAAAACATTGATGCATATACAGATGAAATTTTTTCTCTAAGTGAAGTATTAATTTAAAATTATTACACCTAATTATTGACTATTAAACCACAATAAATTAATTTATTGTAAATTTCATGAAATTAAAGTTACTAAGATTATACCAATGTAGAATGAACAAATTAATAATACTAAAACCATGATTTAATTCAACAAATTAGATTAATAATGATACTTTATGTTATTACAATGTTTAAAAAATTATTCTTAGGAACAAAATTATATATTTTGTAAGTTGTGCATTTTTTAAAAGAAAAAGTCAATAGCTTCATTTAAAAAAATAATTAATTTTATACCAAAAAATAATTCAAAGAGCTATCTCGCAAAAGTATATAAATGTGCACACAACGTGGTACACGGCGTTCACACGGTGCACATAAACCAATGAACATGGCGTCCATACACTGTCTGACCGACGTGCACACACAATGCCCGAACGCTAGCCAACGTGCACGCACCCACACACTTCCTAGCTGACGTGCATGATGTGCCTTAGGAGCCCATACGCTACCAACACGGGTGTGCCACACGTTGATTTTTGGGCGCATAAGACTAGTATAATACATTAGTTGTGTGTATTTAACAATAGAAGACAAATTTTATACTATTGTGATTTACGAGAAGTTAAAATATATAATTATATTGAAAGAGCATAAATTAATTAATGATGAATACTTCACTAAAAATATCAAACGGCAATAAAATTAGCTTACCAAATAGCAAAAAGTATCACTTAAATAAAATTAGGATATGGATATAGCCTTTCAATGATTGTTTTAATTTCAATTATACACCTAAATATATTTATAGTGACTGTATATTGTTTTATATCTTAATAGATTTCATTTTTGTATTCATAACTTTATATCTCTGAATAAAAATATTTAACATAGATGACAAGATATAATATGCCCATTATGTATACTAAATTATACATTCCAAATAACACAAAATTACGTTATGTAAAAATTAAACTATAGAAGCACATTTATTTCAAATATTCTAATTTTTTAATGATATATTCTATAATAACTCAACCAAATTTCTTTGGTTATAAACTGTTAATTTTTTTGAAAATTTTATAAATGTAACATTTATTTATCAAGTTCAATTTTCTACAAATAAGTAAATTTTTCTTAATTTTCTACAAATAAATAAAAATTTTCAGAACCTTGTTTTTTTGGGAACCGTTACAATGAAAAGAAAAATTAAAAACAATTGAACTATGATGGATGGACGGATATGATAAATATAATAATTAAGGATGGATAGACATAATTAATTGGGCTCAATGTGCCATATATATTTTATTAAAATTTAATTAACAGGTAAATAATAAGTTACAGGTAACTAAACTTGAAGAGTAGGTTACAGGTAATTGCGACCCGAATAGCAGGTTGCAGGTACTCTCACATAAAGGGGGTACCTAATGTTAAACATCTTTCATGGGTACCTAATTTTAGACAAGCCCAAGAAACAATTAACATAAAACCATACATGTATGGAATTTAAATTTATAACTCTCACTCACTTGGACAAGATTTCATCCATTAACTTATTTCTTTTATTATTGTTCAAAAAGAGAGCAAACTTATTCTTTTAGTGTTTAAAAATTATTACTAAAAAAAGTTGATATTTTCATTTGATTTTTTTTTATTAAAGAATTGACATAATTTTCATTAATGAATGAAACATAATTGCTTTAGAATTTTGTTCCTTTATCTTTTATGAATAATATGGCCTTTTTTAATTTATCTACGAATTATGTTGTTCAAATTGTGGAATGAATTTACTTGTTTTTAATTCAACATATTGCCTTATTATTTTCACGGTACCAGAGTACTATTAACCTCTAGATTTGAAATCACTGCTTATATACCCGATATTGGCCATAATTCACAAGAACAATCTCCAATCTTAGTAAGAGGGGGAAGGGTTAAGAACTTACCCAGTGTAAGATATTACCAGAGGTTTCTAATCTACACTTGCATGATTTCTGTTGAAGCATATATTCTGAGATGGGTGCAGGGCCGACGATTTTAAAGGAAACTCCTAATTCATTAGATAGAGAAGATCACCAAGATTTCGTGATCCGCTACTGAATATTCTAGTTAATTATTCAAAAATTTAGTTTTATGCTGAAATTGATTCAAGATTAATGAAAGTTTAGTTGGTTTCTCAATAAAAATGCCAATTAATTTGAAAAGATCGTTATTGCATTGATGTTACATTATTCAGGTCAATGTTTTGAAACCCGACCTGGACCAGTCGGTTCGACCGGTCGGACCGCCACCTGGACTAGAAAATGGCTCAGTTAGATCCTCAAAACCGGATGGCCTTCAAAACCGGTGTATTTTGAGAGAATCGATTGACCCAGCAGTTCAACCGGTGACCCGATCGAATCGGTGCCGAGGCAATAAAACCGGCCGGATCAATTACACCATAAATTAAATCCCAAACCAATCAAATTCTAGTTTTTTTTTTTTTTTTGTTTCTCTCCTTCTATTACTAACTTGTTGTTAGTGTTACTATTGCTATTAATGTATGGTATCAACAGAAAAAAAAAATGATGGAAAATGTTATATTTATTAAAAGTATGGAATGTTGTTGTTATATGAACTAATCGTAGAGGATACAATTGTTGTATGATAATTATTTTAATTCACCAAATCCCTTTAATTAAAAATTCACTTACACTAATTATTTTTAATGAATAAAATTGCATTAGAACAATATGACATTATATTGTTAATAGATACTAAACTGACCCATTACATTGCAAAAAGTAATATAAGTTGATAGAATATATAAATTGCTAGTTTTATTAACGGTTAGTGTCAATAATTTATGCAAAAGTTTAGTTTAGCTTTTGTTTTTTTTATGTCATTTTTTTCTATTAATCTGTTTAAATACAATTCTCCTTACCATATTTCAAACCTTTAATATTAGGAGGAAGCATATTTCATTTGAAAAATATATGATTGTGTATGTTGAAAAGCTAAAATTATATTATTTGCATTTTTTGCTTAAAATAATAATTTTAAACAAGAAAAATACTTGAGTTTTTTTAGTATTTATTATTTTTGATATTTTTTATATATTAAATATTATTTATGACATAATTATAACGTCACCGGTTCGACCGCGGTTAACCCGGCGGTCGGACCCTTAACCTAGTTGATTTTTCGGTTCGATGAACAGTCCGAATTTTAAAACATTGATTCAGGTATTGCAGTCAAATTATAAGCACATACAATAATGTTCAAATAGCTGAATTTAAATTTAAATTTACTATTATTATTTAATCTTTCGAGATTCCTCATAGTCAATATAAAACAAAATTAAAATTATTGATTGACAAATAAAAATAATAATAAACACTACTTTAAATGGAAGAAAAAAAAAACTTCATTTCCGTATTATCAATATAATTTATGAACAGCCCATGGAATATATACATACATATATATATATATAATTTATAAACAAGTTAAAAGAAGACTGCATTAGTCATCAAATAATAAAGCAATAACTTTTCATTAGTAAATGAAGAATTTTCTCAATTCCTTAATTAAAAAAGTTCTATTTTTTTAATTTTACTATTGATAATCGACAACCAAATTACTTGTTGTACAAATAGAATAAACAATACTATAAAAATGGAATATAAACATGATCCCATAGTCACGCCTCAAATTCGCTAATTGAGCTAGTTTTATCGGGCAATTCTTTAATTAAAATTTTAAAATGAAATGTTGTTCGCAATTTGGGGCTACCTTGCTAAAGTACATTCTAATGTAATTAATTAATTAATTTATAATTAATTAATTATCGGATACTTAATTTTATCCCAACACAAATTACACAAATCCCTCTCCGCGTTTTCTATGCAAAACAAAATTCTCGTCGGTCCACCTTCAAAACGCGCACACACACACACACACACACACACATCCTCGCTCATGTGTTAGAACAATTCTCTCCTCCATCACTGAGACTGTGAATAGTGTATATCAGCAATTCCACATCACTGTGGATTTGCTTTTTCAAGAAAATCTGTAATTTTTTTGGTTTTTGTTGAGTTTATGCTAAATCAGATCCGTTGATTTTTTTTTTTTTTTTTTTTGTGTTTTTGGAAATGCAACTCAGATCCCTCCATTTTCTCCTCGACCCATCAACCCCTTTTGAACCCTAATTGATCCATTCAATTATTCCCCACAACCCAATTCAGAAATTTATTTGTAGAGTTTATAGTTCATTTGCCCGGTGAATTTTGAGTTCAATTGAATTATTTTTTTTCATTGTTTTGGTGAATTTATTGGATTTAAAGAATGTCTGCGATGAAATCGACGGGCCGGTTCTTCACGATCGCCCTGGTGACGGCGTGGTATTCGTCCAACATTGGGGTTTTGCTACTGAACAAGTATTTGCTGAGCAATTACGGGTTCAAGTACCCGATTTTCTTGACCATGTGCCACATGACGGCGTGCTCGTTGCTGAGCTACATCGCGATTGCGTGGATGAAGATGGTACCGATGCAGGCCATAAGATCTAGGGTTCAGTTCATGAAGATCTCCGCCCTCAGCTTGATTTTCTGCGCCTCGGTTGTTAGTGGCAATATCTCGCTCAAGTACTTGCCGGTTAGCTTCAACCAAGCCATTGGCGCCACCACGCCTTTCTTTACGGCCGTGTTTGCGTACTTGATGACTTTAAAAAGGGAAGCGTGGTTGACTTACATCACTTTGGTTCCCGTAGTTACTGGAGTTATCATTGCTAGTGGGGTATGTTTGAATTTTTATTGTTTTTTAGTTGCATAATTGTTTATGCTTCTTTATTGGTATTTGGTTTGGTGAGTGTCTGGCTTGTTGAAGTTTTCCTGGATTAGTTAGCCTGTGATGTTGATCAAATGGGCTATTTTGAATGGCCTAGATTGTTGTCGCTATTGTTGGTGGGCGTTACCAAGTTTGGTGTCACGGGGTGTGGCAAATTATGGGTTTAAATCTATAGGAAGATGGGTTTGCGGTTTTATCTAAAGATGGAACGTTATCTGATCATGTTAGTTTTATAGGTATAATATTGCTTGTGCATAACAACATAGAGAAGTTTTGTTATGATCTGTTTTTGCTCAAAGTGATCAAACAAGTTTAATTCTAGAAATGAAGAAATGTGCTTGATGCTCTTCGTTTTGCTGCTGTAGGGTGAGCCAAGTTTCCATTTGTTTGGATTTATCATGTGTGTTGGTGCAACGGCTGCTAGGGCACTCAAATCAGTGGTCCAGGGGATTTTGCTTTCTTCTGAAGGGTGAGATATTTATGCTTCTTATGTATCATTTATTCTAATGACATTGAATGGAGTTTCATGTCTTTTCTTGTTGAATAAAGAAATATGGATTCTGAAACCTTTCTTTTTCATTGAAGGGAAAAACTGAATTCGATGAATCTTCTCCTATACATGGCTCCTATAGCTGTTGTATTACTGCTTCCTGCAACACTCTTTATGGAGGAAAATGTTGTTGGTATAACATTGGCATTAGCAAGAGAAGATATCAGAATTATTTGGTTACTGTTGTTCAACTCTGCGCTTGCATATTTTGTGAATTTGACTAATTTTTTGGTCACAAAGCACACCAGTGCTCTAACTCTTCAGGTACTTCTTCCTTCATGTTCCTTGCTAATTATGTTTTTTTCTTTCTCTTCTCTCTATTTTGATCCGATTTGCTTATTTCATGAAATAAAAGAGATATACATGGATCAAGACTGAGAGTAGTAAGATCTAATATATTGTATGCGGATAAAACATAAGTACAAAATATTATCTTCTCATGTCCTTTTTTCTCTTCCTGTCTCTGGTTCTAAAACTTAACACTAGATTTTCTTGAGATGTGTCTGCACTATGCATTATCTGATCTGGGAAAAGTTCCGGTCTTTTATTGTTTGTCTCTATGTTGTTTCTTAAATATCATACTCCGACTCCATGATCCGACTCCATGATCTGCCGTGCAAATATTATAGTCCCCCAACATACTGATTTTCCTTAATTCTTAAGGGGAAGTAACTACTCTGAAAGTGAAAGGAACTCCTAGTTTTGTCGTTATTGTCTCCCAGGAAAGATACTCATGTTTATCTGGCTCAAAAATAGTTTGTTGCCATCATTATAGTAATTTGCATGTACATAACTACTACAAGATTTGTGGACAAATGTGCTCCATTACTCAACTCCATTGCTCCCTTGCCACTAACCACCTTTATAAAATTATTTATTTGCTTTTTAGCTACTCATTAAAAGATTAATGAATTTTGCGTAGCCCCCCTTCTCTTTTCCTGCTCCTCTTTCTATGGAAAGAGCACAAAAGAGGGCCATGGTGATTGCTTGGGCCGGATGGTGCAGGGGTGGGGGACCTGCATTATGAATGAAGTTATAAGAAGACTTTTCTGGCGTCCTTACCTATTTGTAGATGGTGGTTGAGAAATAAATAAGTGTATCTCATCCACATATACTTTCCTGGGGAATTTTTATCTGACATACGCTTAAGTTCTTGAAAATGGAGATAGTTTGTAATTTGTATTGGTTTTATCCTGCTACTTTTTGTGGGTAAATATTCTGATTCATTTATTTTGTGTCTATTACATAGAAATCAGGTGGTGAGGTCAGCAATTTAACCTCTAGTCTCTAGGCAGTATCATATCTAGATTTCTGACTGTGAAAACAGAGCTTATTCTGCCCGCAAACTTTATGTACAAGTATCATCAGTTTTTCAATGGGTATCTAGTAAAGGAACTAAAAAGTCCTGCAATGTTCCATTTTATGGTTTGCTGCGGTTTTCGTGCTCATATCTGACAGCTTTCTCGGATTAGCTAAATTGAGGAAACATATGAACCTAGAGATAGGTCCCGTATGTTTTGTTTAACAAAATATGGGCAAGCTTTTATCAATGTGAAGGTGTTTGGTAATAAAACTAATTATGATTGTCTACTTGCCCCTGCCCTGCCCCCTGGTTTCATTTTCCAAATCACCCTAATTTCCTGAGAAATGTTTTGTTGGTTGTATACTTGGAGTAACACTCCGGTCGGAATTAGTTGGTGGAGCTGGTGTGCTGGTGGGGTTTTGGGTGGGTGGGGTGGGTTTGCTACCACCACTTGTTTAATATCCTTTAGATTTCTTGATTCCTAATACCATCGGCGGTTCTTTCAGGTCCTTGGAAATGCAAAAGGGGCAGTAGCAGTGGTAGTGTCCATATTGATTTTCAGAAATCCCGTATCTGTAACAGGAATGCTCGGATATACTCTGACGGTCATCGGTGTAATCCTCTATAGCGAAGCCAAGAAGCGTAGTAAATGAGAAAGTGTAGGCGTAACCTTTGTTGAAAAGCATCAACTGCTATATCCATCTACTTTTGTAATATGAAGAGGTGCAACCATATAATGGGGAGGCAAATTCAGTTTGATGTGAGTGCAGTTGGTATGTGGATTTTGGCCTTCAAGTCCTCCGTTTTTCGCCTGGAAGCCAGGTACAGAGGCTTCAGCATGTACCAGCAAACGAACACCTGATTTGTAGTGGAGTAGAATGTTTTTAATAAGTGACTCAAATGTCTTAGTTAGCAATATTGGGTTCTCATATCATATATAGTCTTTCAGGGAAGGATTTGGATCCATCTATACAGCATGTGATTATAATTTTTTCCTTTTTCTTTATTTTTTTCATATCAATTAATGATAGATGAACACAGATTTATCAATTTGTTGCTATCCTTGGTTGAAATGATACATGTGCGGTTGTATTTAATTGTTATTTTTCCTCGTTATTGTTCGACTATCGTCTTAGTCCGGCAGAACTAATTATATTAAGAACTTTTACACTTGTCTTAATATTAATATAGTTTGTAATAACTATTATATGCCTTAAACTTTTGCTATTTCGCCCCACTACACGTTGTAATTTTCTTATTTCTACAAGTTGAATATATCAATTTTATGCAAAATGTGCCGAACATAACAAAAATTCTAGACAGAATAAAATGTTACTTCCATTGCCCTGCATGAAGAAAATCAAACTAGATATAAGAGATGATACATGAATACATGATTTTAACATACTTTAATCCCAAAATCAGAGTCCATGACAGACATATCCACAGCATGTACCTGCATTACATCAAAAAGGATGCCAAATCCCTACACATGGCTTCACCAGAACGAAGACGATTACCAAACTATTCAACATCCATGATTTCACATTCACCGTTAGCTTCAGACCCGGGCTTCATTTCCATAGAAACATCGGCTTCACCTTTAGTTTCCACTTTAGGCTGGTCAATGATTACGTGTTCTATCTCTGGCTTGGACTTACTTTCCCCTTTAGGCTTTCCTTCTTCAACAACTTCAGACTTTGGAATGAGTATAGGTTCGGCTTCTGGCTTGGGCTTCTTCTCTGGCTGAGGTGCATGAATTTGCTCTTCTTCTTGTTCGATCTTAGGCGCCAGATAGAACCTGAGGTAGCCCACTTCTGCAATGTTGTACTCCACCACAACCGGTAGATCAGCACACATGCTAATTGTCACTTGGTTTGCCAGTGGGGTGGCCTTGGCGAACGAACTCATGTACCTCAGCGCAAACGTCTGTGAAACTGGTTTATCCATCTCTATCACAGTAGCATCTTCCGGCTGCAAATGTGTATACGAAATAAGTGCAATGACCGTATGCCCATGAGTTACTGTTCGGGATAATTACATGTATACCCACTGAGGTATGGTTTACATACACCTAAATCTCCGAAGCTTCGCAAAATCACAAAAACCACTCGTGCAGTCAATTTTAATATTACAGTGAGATCCCCTTGAGGTTTACATGATTACATAAGCTGCCCCAGATGTCAACTTTTTTCTTACAGTTAGACCCCCTTAAAAGTTGACTGCAGGGGTGATTTTTGCAATTATGTAAACCGCAAGGGGTGTAAGTATATGTACACCAAAAACTCAAAGAGTATAGTTCTACTTATCCCTTTTGGTATCAAATGGCAACAAATAATGAATAGGGGATTATTAATATAGGAAAAAGATTACATATAAATAAACTAAATAATACTAACTTTATCTACCGACGTATTTTGCCTACAGACGATGTTTGCAGTACCAATGTCACCTCTGCAGGAGAACCTCACGCCTTCTTTCGTCACAGATATTACCACTGCATAATAAAAATGGAATATAAGACAAACCATGATACAACAAGGCCTCCAAATCTTAGTAATGAAATATTACCCGTGTCGCCAATGGAGCTGAGATCTCTGCAAATTCTTGCATACTCTGCAGATGGCATCCTAACAATGGCTTGGGATTCCATTTCGGGCATCCCAAGATGTTCGCTATCGATGTCCATCAGTTTCATCTCAAAATCAGCAATTTTATCTTGTGCTTCAACAACAAAAGCCAGAAAGGAAGAAAACAATATCAAAGCTCCATAAAGAAAAGGCAAAGAGAGAATTTAGTCCATAAACCTTTCATAGCCCCATGACTAAAACTATCAATGAAAACACTGCATAACTAAATTCTTGTAAATGTCCTAAAATGCTCAGAAGGCCGGAAAATTTAGGCGAAACTGAGTTTTCGGGTTACGTACAAGGACCTTCTAAATTTTTCCGACTTCTCAACTATATAATCCATTGTAACTCTAGATGATATATGCATGTCAAGGATAACGAGACACATAAAGCATAAACATTGTTACAAACTGCCCAGTGAGAGAAAAATATACAATAAAAAAACAAAGATTTTAGGACAGTGCAAGAAGCCCACGAGTCAAATGTCTTTTCATCTCTGTTTGCTGTAACAATCAATATCCAAACCACCTCAAAATCAATCTTAACCAAAAACCCAACATTGATATCAACTGAAAACCATAACCATACAGAGATACACCAAATCCCTTCAAAAAATAAATCAACAATACCAAAACAAGACAAAAAAAGCATTCTTTTTTCCGCATACTGGGGCTCTCGAACATGAAGGTAACAGAATCGGTGCCATCATCGGCCTTGATGGTGACAATGTCGTCATTGCCAGCACATTTGAGCATCTTGGCCATGTTGCCAAGATTCATACCCATCGTCAGATTGCGATCGCAGCGGTAGTGATCGAAGGCCTCAGCGCGGAGGAGGAAGGCCACGAGGGCGACATGGCTGGAGTCCATGGCCTGGAGAGAGAACCCACTAGATGAACAGTTGAAGTTGGCGTCATTCACTAAGTCCTTGAGTGATTCAAGAATTTTCTTCAGTAAACCCCCCTCCACTAACCTCACTTCAAACATTTTTTTTTCTTTTGCTTTTTACTTGTTGCCTTTTTCAACTGGGGTGACTGGTTTTGGGTGAGGGGGTAAAAACTAAAAACTACAAAGTTATATTGGGAAGAAATGGGATGGGCTGGGTTGGGTTCGGGGGGTGGGGGGTGTGAAAATGGCGGGAGAAAGAATGGTTCCCGCCTACTCACGAGAACGTCCCATCCTCTTCTTACTATCTACTCTTTTCTCCCCATTTTATAGGGTGTATAGTGTAACAATACTCTATTGTTTGGTAGTAAGGAAGCAAACGAGCCAAGCCGAGCCGAACGTGCCCTTTCCGTTAAGGCTAGAGTTTGAATTTGAGCTTGAATTATAAAAATCGAGCTAAATGAGTCAAGAAAAATTGAGTTAAGAGTAATTCTGATTTTGCTCATTTGACTCAAATAATAAGAATTATTAGATTCAAGTTGTGCTAGAAGCATATCTAAGGTTTGCTCGAGCTCAAACTTTCGTCAAACTGACTTGTTAAGTTCGTAAGTAAGTTTGATTCGTTTGCATCCTTATAATCCGATTTGACTACATATAAATAGTGATATAACTTATAAATTGTTGTTTGATTATGTATAATGATTTAACGTTCTAAGATGAATATGATTTCGCGTTTATGATCTATTTAACTACATATAATGCAATATTAATTCTAAACTCAAAAGGTTATTTGCGGTGCACATGTAATCACTAGATAATTTTTGTATGAAATTGTAAAATTATACGGAAATATGTGTATTGAAGGCCTAAGTACGAGAGGCATATGCGGAAAGCCTTCAAATTTTGTGAGGGGAAAGAAGTTGTCTAAGTTGTATCAATAAGTAAGGTCGGATAGAGGGTACCGTGGATACCAGAATCGATATATGCAGTGTTCTTAAATATTGCTATACGAAGAAGACGGATAAAGAGAAGAATCAGGAGGGGAGCCAGGGGGAGGATGGGGGAACTTGACTTGGGTCAACCCAAAAGCACACCAACTACATATATGTATATCCCCGCATTATGAATCTTTCATCTTGTTTACTTTGACTTAATTATTAACTCATGAATAAATAATGTAACATTCATTTATTCATACAGGAGTCGTACAAGCAGTTGCTACAGGGCAACGTGCAAGTTCGGGACAAAGACTTGTCGAATCCTGCAACACAACAATCCTGAAATGAGTTGTTCATATAGGCAGCCATCCCACCGAACAGATGGGGCTGCATATACGGGTTGAACTATCTCCCCAAGGCAGGCATGTCGTCCTCATCATACAGCAAGCCGCCTTTTGTCAACGCCGGGAGTTAGGTACAGACTAAACTTTTTGAGCTTACCTACTGTATGACAGAAATGCAAGAACTCCACCAGCAGAAGATTAGCAAGCGTAAATCGCAAAATCGGAAGATTATGACAGTGATGTAACAAATGTATGGACTCGTAACACAATCTTCCCAGCCCTCTCTCCACGGCAACCCATCACGCTGGCCTGCTCCTAGATGCCCCCACAGCCCACTCGACACATCCTGCAGCATAACCCGCTTCACTGCCCCAGTAATGATGCCAAAGACGAAAAAACACTACAAAAAAGTCTGTGATTAGCCATGGATTTGGTCCATGGCTAAAAGTGGCATGGTTAAGTTTTAGCCTACGGATTAACCACGGATTTTACGTGGTATAAAAAAAAAAAAAAAGAATAATAGCCACGAAAAATTCTTGGCTAAATAGATTCATAACTAGCTAAAAATAGTAGCTATTCTATGGCTATTAGCCGTGGACTTTCCAAAGATGCCATATAAAGAAACGACTCATGAAAATGCACCAGGTTGCATGTATTGCGGAACATGATCTAATATCATCATTTCATTTCTTGTACGGTTTTTGTAACAAAATTTCCATTATCAATTAACTTTTCATAAAATTATATTCCTACTTAGTCAGCAGGTCTACTTAAAATAAATCCTTCTATAATCAAGTTCGACCCAAAAGTAAAGCCGTCCAAGTAAAGGCTTTAGGGCCCCAAATATCTATTCATATAAATATATATATATGTGTGTGTGTGTGTTATTTTTTTCTCAGTGAAAATTCAATGAGCCCAATTAAAAATATAAATACCAACCCATTTGAGAAAGTAACCCAATTATTGCAAGGAAATTCATTTGACCAAATCAATGTTGAAATGGATATTCATTTGCGTAAAAAACAAATCAATAGATATTTTATGAAGCAATTTTAGGAAAAGATAGCCCCGTATGAGGATATGCATACAAGGAGGTTTTCTAATAGATAACCTTTTCAAGTTTTTTTTTTTAAGCGAATGACCCACAAGTTTTAATTTTTAGGTAGATGACCTTTTTATTAATTATACATAATTAATTATAAATTAAACCTAAATATCATTAAATAAAAATATTTATTCATTTCCTAAAAATTATATTTTAACTCCAAAGAAAGAATATATTACAAAAAATAACTTATCAATACTCAACCAAAAAAATAAAACAAAACAAAACCAAATAAAAAGAAGACAAATACATGCAAACACCATCACACAATTAAAATTAACCCTTCAAACTTTATGGGATTCCAAAATTGATCAAATAATCTATTTGCCCATAATAAGGAGAGCTTATTTATGGCAAAAAATTGAGAAATTTTAACTGGAGGAGATAGAATGGTAGCAACGAAGTGCGCGCTCCATTGCCGCCGTTCCACCTCCTCCGGCCAAAACTTTTCAAATTTCTGTATATAAATCAACTTCTTTCATCATGGGTTAATAAATCATGTATTCAATTTAACATTTTAACCAATTTGTATTGTTTAATTTGATGATGTGCGTGTATTGTGCGTGTTCTTTTTTTTTTTTCCTTCTCTTCCTGTTTCTTGTTTGTTTCCTGGGTTGGGGTTGGGTGGGGTATTTTTCTATTTTGGTTATTTTTTCTATTTTTTTTAAGAAAAAACTTTGTATTATTTTTGTTTATAGTAATTTTAAAAAATTCGTATTACCTTATCTCTTACTCAATTTGTTTATTATGTTTTCAATCATTTGATCTTAAGAATAAATTTATATTGTTTTTAAATAAAGATGATTTAATATATATAAGATTATTATGATTATTACATAGAATTATTATGATAAGATGAATTGATATCTATATAACTATACATATATATAATAGATAGTTCAAAATGGATTTATATCAATATTTTCCAAAAAAATAATAGAATCACTTAAATGATTGAATGATTGATAAAGAGATTATTTTAAAATAAGAGAATTGTTTAAACAATTAAGTGGTCGTTGAAGAGATTATGCTAAAAAAAAACTAGATAATAGAATCTCTAAGCAATAGATTGATTGCTTAGTAGAAAAAAAGAATATCTCTTAAAAGATAGATTGGTCGCTTAGGAGATTGACCCGAACGGCCGTCCATTTTTTGACGGCCCGATCGTTTAAGAGATCATGCTACATAGTAAAATAAATAATCTCTTAAACAATCGAGTGGCCGTTTAAGCGGTTTAGTTAGAAAAAAGAATATCTTTTAAGTGATAGATTGTTCGCTTAGGAGATTGGCCCGAACGGCCGTCCTTTTTTTGACGGCCCGACCGTTTAAGAGATCATGCTAGATAGTAGAATAATATAATCTCTTAAACGATCGAGTGACCGTTTAAGCGATTTTGTTGAAAAAAATAATATCTCTTAAGAGATAGATTGATCGCTTAGGAGATTACATTATGATCTTAAGAGATTATTTTAAAATAAGAGAATTATGCTAAAATATATAGACAATATTAGTATATTATAAGAGTATATATTACATAACTCTATCTTTTATAATAATCTTTTGTAGTATAGATATCATAGATACATTATAATGAGCATTATAATAATATATTCATGATAAGATCATTATGATTATTACATAGAATCATTATAATAGGATGAATTGATATCTTTTGTAGTATAGATATCATAGATACATTATAATGAGCATTATAATAATATATTCATGATAAGATCATTATGATTATTGCATAGAATCATTATGATAGGATGAATTGATATATTTTGTAGTATAGATATCATAGATACATTATAATGAGCATTATAATAATATATTCATGATAAGATCATTATGATTATTACATAGAATCATTATGATAGGATGAATTGATATCTATATTTCCATAAACTATACATATATATATATATATATATATATTCTCTACAAATTAAAGATCTCTAAAATTATAATGATTATAACTATCATTTATAGTATAAATTAGCATCATAAATATAATTATATATAATGATATTTACCATGATCATTATAATAAAGAAGTCATGAGTATATTATAATAGTGATAATAATACTCATAATGATTCAATATAATAGTCATAATGATATTTTATAATATAGATATAGACATCGTGAATATATTATAATGGATTTGATCTATTATTTTCTAAAAGTATTATAATAGATAGTTCAAAATGGATTTATATCAATATTTTCCAAAAAAATAATAAAATCACTTAAACGATTGAGTGATTGATAAAGAGATTATTTTAAAATAAGAGAATTGTTTAAACGATCGAGTGGTCATTTAAGCGATTTAGTAAGAAAAGAAGAATATTTTTTAAGAGATAGATTGATCGCTTAGGAGATTAGGCCGAACGGCCGTACATTTTTTGACGGGCCGACCGTTTAAGAGATCATATTACAAAGTAGAATAACATAATCTATTAAACAATCGAGTGTTCATTTAAGCGATTTAGTAAGAAAAGAAGAATATTTTTTAAGAGATAGATTAATCGCTTAAGAGATTAGGCCGAATGGCCGTACATTTTTTGACGGGCCGACCGTTTAAGGAGGTCATATTACAAAGTAGAATAACATAATCTATTAAATGATCGAGTGGTCATTTAAACGATTTAGTAAGAAAAGAAGAATATTTCTTAAGAGATAGATTGATCGCTTAGGAGATTAGGCCGAACGGCCGTACATTTTTTGATGGGCCGACCGTTTAAGAGATCATATTACGAAGTATAATAACATAATCTATTAAACGATCGAGTGGTCATTTAAGCGATTTAGTAAGAAAAGAAAAATATTTCTTAAGAGATAGATTGATCGCTTAGGAGATTAGGCCGAACGGCCGTATATTTTTTGACGGGCCGACCGTTTAAGAGATCATATTACAAAGTAGAATAACATAATCTATTAAACAATCGAGTGGTCGTTTAAGTGATTTAGTTAGGAAAAAAAAAAGAATATATCTTAAGAGATCATTTTATAGCTTAAGAGATTAGCTTGAACGGCCATTTATTTTGTCACGGCCTTGGTGTTTTGTTGTTTTTGTAAGTTAATTTATTTTCAATTTGACCCCGAACATAAGTTAAGTTATTTATAATTCGACCCCCGTTCAAATTTTTGGATAAATAAGTACATTTATTTGCCCTAATTAGTGCCACATCATAAATTCAACCCAAAAAAAAATGAAAATATAATTTGAGGGTTAGTTTCTTAAATAAAAACTTGAACGGTCTTATGGACTAAATTTTCTCGCATACAAGTGGAATGGATATTTTAAGGAGAAAAGGCAAATTATGTTTACACCCCTTAAGGTATAGTGTAATTTCAAATTAGTTCATCTTGTTTTAAAAATTACAAATACTCCCTTGAGATTTAAGATTTTTTCGTAAACATTAACAAAGATGTTTAAAAAACAACTTTCTTGCAGCCATAATAGTCAATCTGATTACTAAGAGATACGTTTCGTCAAGCTTGAAAAATTTCTCAATCAATTTTGATATTCCACCAACCTTCACGAAATTATTTCACTTTGTACCATCACCATTTATAATCTGATACCTCAACTACTTTCGTTTTTTACATTCATTTTATATATAACTTTTATATCTTTAGCTTATCAAGACCGTGCAAAACCCATTTAAAAACTTTGCCGAAAACGATAGAAATATAACTCGTAATTATATTCTACTTAGATGAAAGGTGAATTTGGTTAAAATAATGCATATCTGATGGGGTATTTGTAATTAATTTTTAAAACACAAGGGGCTAATTGTTCATTACACCATAACTTAAGGAGTGTAGAAGTAACTTGCCCTTTTATGTATTCAAATTTTATTTTGCTCGTCATATTGTATCATACATCTTTCATTCTTCCACAAATTTTCTTTTTTAGTTCATTTTTTTAAATTAGCTATTATTCTTGGACATTTCACATTCAATTTGTTTCATTTATTATTTTAATTTTTATATTTATGAAATTTTTACATTTATACATGTGTTCTTAATTGTGTGTTTTTTTTTCTTATTTTTCATATACTACAACAAATACAACACAAAGTGAGTTTTTTATTTGCCTCCAAAAATTATAAAAATGCCTCTATTAATACCTATGGAGGCTTTTCAAAAATTAATAACCCCATAGTTGCGGTTGTGAAAAAAATTGGAGGTTTTTTTTTAATCAAAATTGCCTCTATTTACAACTTTTAGAGGCAAATTATAAGATTTGGAGACTTATTTATGTTTGCCTCTAAAAGTTTGTCAACATCTTTAAGGGCTTTTAAAAATTAAAAGCCTTCTTAATTCATTTTTAGGGGCCAATATATGCATCACTCCAATTAATATGCCTCTAAAGATAATGTTTTTTAATAGTGTATCATTCTTGTAAAGAGATTGAAAATCCAAAATTTTTGTAAAGAGAACCAAGTTAGTTCATTCTGTGTGGCATTGAATTTCAATAGCTTGGATGCTTTTTCTTGGCGCTTATAACACTGCTACTACTCTACTTGATACGATAATAGTTAACCATATACGTGAATGCAATAACTATCTAAAACAAACTGATGATGAATATAAATGCAACATTAAATAGAATATTGCTTAGTAGATTATATGGCTTTTGATTGACATAGTTCATTACCTGTGGGCTACAACTGCTTTTGTGTTGTATCACTAAGCATGTTTGTGCCAACAATAATGCCTCGTGATTTGAATTATTGAAAAAGATCATGACAAAATAATATAACCTTAAATGAGGTTTCTAGTTGACTATTCAAACTAAGTACCCACTTTATGATGCAATAGTGAGAATAATACTGGAAGGATTTGACGGTCGATGCTTTCAGATATAGAGCTTTCATTTTTCCTGTAAGTTATGAATGATTAAAACTGATTTTGAAAACTAGAGTGATAAGGCGTGGGTAGTAACTATAAATTTTATCTTGGTCTAATAAAATAGTTGACAATGGTTGTACTTGCCTTCATTATTAGTAAGTGAAATGCTAAATGAAATTTCTTATGAGCTTTCAATTGGCTATGGTTTGCATCATTATTTACATAAAGTACTCTAACTTGAATAAGGGGGGAATTCTGATCGTAGTATTTTTGTGAAAGCTTTGATATTTTTTCTATGCAAAGACGTCATACAGTTTAAAATTGTACTTGTATTGTAAAAAAAAAATTATATATATATATTGGCTGCAAGGTTAGGTGATTGGGTAGGTATCTTGACCATTGCTTGAGTTGTGTTGTTGAGCTGTTGATCCAATTTTTCTCTATACTCGAGGTAATCTTGCTTGTAATTGGTAGTGGTAGGACATGTGTTCAAGTTTTTGTGCTTTTAGAATTAATGGAGATTGTCTTTCCTTCTTTCATAATGGGAACATTTTTTCTTTCTTTTTTTTTTTTGTAATACTTTAAGCTTGTTTCATTTGGCTATTCCTAAAGTTTGGGGGCAATAGTTGGATGAACTTGTGGTCGTTTCGTTCAATGACCTTGGGCAGCCTAAGGATGGAGATAAGACAAGCACTTTGTCTCATTTTCTTGGAACTATTGCAAGGAATGGGAGATATTGGCCACTTAACTATAAGGATTGGAGATTGATGCCGTATAGTTACAAGGAAGAGATGCTAAGAATTGTGAAGGTAATGAATTTTAGTTTTTCAATTGACCTCAATGAATATATCAATAGTTATTATATATCTCTTTTATTTTTACCTATTGTTTTTGTAGACAAGGTTTCAGTTACCGTTAGGACATGAAATTTTCATCATAAGATCTATCAACAAAAAGTGGAGGAATTAGAAGTGTTTTGTGAAGAGTTTTGAATTTTGATCCAAGCATTCCTATTGAGCAGCAAATGCTTGAAATACCAAAGAGGGTTAATGAAGATCAATATAAGGCTCTAGTTCTCCATTGGATGTCAGACAAGTCAAAGGTATAGTACATATCAAATTTTACATCTTTTTATTTTGTTTATTTTTTTCTTTATTTCTTTCACTTTATTTTACACTCATTAAAAATTTCAACTACTTCAAAGACAAAGTGAAAGAATAAACAAATTCGTGCTCAACTCAATTACTTCATCGTATGGGCAAGAAAAGTTTTGCGTTAGTCAAAGAAATAATGGTAATATTTTATATACTCAATTGATAGTCAATTTCATGCGTGTGTGTATGTGTGTGTGTGTATATATATATATACACATTATTAGAATATAATGTTACTAGTCTGAATGCAAGCATTAACTTGTGTAGAATAAACGAATTGGAAGGTATCCTACTAGGGCTGAGTTATTTGAAGAATGCTATTATAAAGCAGATGGTTCGGCTACAAGTGAGACAATAAAAGAAGTAGTTGTACTTATAAATCTACTTGAAAGATTGCATCTGTGAATTCAAACTATGAGATTGAGATTTGCGACTTTATGTCCCATAATTGAAGCATTTATATGAAAGTAGCATTACGTTTTGGTATGGTTTTCCCACATGTTGCTAGTATTGCTTCATTAACTTGGTAAACAAAATATTATTGTTGGATTTGTTTTTTTAGATACAAATGAAAGAAGTAGATGCCCAAGATCCTCAAAACACCATTAGCAACGAATCTATTTATAATCCTAATGATTCATTTGCAAGGATAATGGGTAAGGATAAGGAGGGACAATTACGCATGTATGGATTGGGAGTGACACCAGCTAATGTTTATGGAGAGAAGCCAAGTCGTGCTACACTTCTTAGGCAGACCATGGATAACAAAGCAAAGTTTTTAGCATCCGAGGACAGATTTGTTGCATTGAATGCAAAACTAGAGGAATTGTCAGCATTTGTTCATAAACCACAGTCTGTTGGAGAGCCAGATGCTCAAAGCTCTCCATTAACATCTGCAGATGGACCAGTTGATTTTGAGAATGTTCCAAACACAGTTCCAAATAAACAAGTTGGTTATGGATATGTTCCAATAGCATCTCCAAATGGGCAAGTTGATCATGAAAGTCCTTTATTAACATCTCCAAATAATCAACACTCGTTTGGTTCAACTTCACATTCAATGCGTATTAAGGTAACAACACTACAACTATATAACGTATTACATATATTGGTTAGTAGCTCAATGCACTTAGTTATTTAAAAATATTTTGTAGGTCGGCTCCTGTGTTGTTTTAAGAAGTCTTTCAAATATTAACGATGTTGCAACTGGAATTGTGGATGAGATGGACAATGTTAGAGTAAATGGTACATGTCTATATAGGGCCAGACTTTTGCCAAGTGGTAATCCAGTACCAGGTGAAGAAAGATACGAGGTTAATTTTCCCTTATAATCATATTCAAACAATTAGGAGTGCCCTTGGAGTATCTATTGTGTGGCCTTTATCATTGGTATGCTCTTTTTTCCTCATTTATGAAACTTTTTTCTTTTTATTATAGTGTTGAAACTATGTTCCTATTATGGTCACATTTTCATCTACTTGATGGAGACCCAAGACTGCTTTAGTTGTTGAGTTGTTATTTTGAGGAAAAAAAAAAAAAGGAAACATAAAAGAAAAACTACAGCAGTGTCCAAAAGCAATAGTAGTTGATATTTTACTTTACTTTTTAGTAATAATGGCATTTGATTGTTATTGTGGAAGAGTCTGCAACATAGATTGCTACAATTCATTTTATGCGAACTTAGTTTTTTGATTGAGTTTTTGTGTTGGTTATTTCTATGATAGAGTCGATCAAGTTGGAAGACATTATTTATGTAGCTTTGGCTTGAAGGAAAATTTAGTATTTAAGTTTGTGGACAAAGGACAAAAACAAAGCTTAACTCTATTTTTAAAAATATTCATGACTGTTTTTCTTTTCATCTTGGAGTAGTTGTACAAATGTGGTTTGGAGCTATGATTGGGTTGCAAATTTCATAAGTTAACTTGAATATGTAATTTAGTTTAGGTTTGTCTATTTTAAAAATATAACTTTTTCACTTGAATTTGATGTATATAATTATACATGCAAGTCTCATTGGATGATGACTTCCACTGTTGATGAAAATGAGATCATGGTGGAGTTGGATGAAGATTAAGTTTGCAATGCTAGGTTTATTGGAATGGTTAACTTCTTTGATATTCTTCCATCTCTTTTTTAGAGAGAACTTATGATAGTAGATTTTATTGAAGCTATTATCTTATTAATTTTGTATAGAGAACTTATGCAAGTATTGGATACTCTACCACAACTTGCTTTGATTTACTTGGCTTGGAAGATGAACGTTGTATTTGATGACTTTTCTAATCAAATACATTTGACATTTTGATGAATGATAATTGAAGGTGGCATTGTTCTTTATTATATAGAGTTTTGTTTTATGGCATATATAATTTGAGTGTAGTTGTATGTATGTAACATGATATCAAACTTATGCTTGTGAAGAAAAGGGTATTTTGAAGAATATATACTAAATGTAAAGATCTCAGGTCAAATGCAGTGTAATAACAATAACAATAATAGTAGTATTAGTAGTAGTAGCAATAGTAGTAGTAGTAGTAGTAGTAGTAGTAGTAGTAGTAGTAATAAATACCATATTTATGTGAAAATGCATGCTAAAATTGAATGTCTTACTATTCTGCAATGCCATATTAAATTCCCTAATTACTATAAGGGTTGATGTCACTGATGGTGTTTAAAGTTTAAAGTTGGATTATTTTACTTCTTAAACTTCAAATTTTCATGTTTTTGTCACTTATGTTATAAATAAGTAACATTTTAGTACTTCCATACAGAGGGAATGAAGTCAAAATTTCCCGCGAAGAAAACGACCAAGAATGAAATTGGGAGGAGCATAAATAAAACTAATTATGCTTATGTTAAAATTTTGAATTCTTTTTAATAATTTATGAAGTGATTTGAGCATTTTAATCGTACAGGCCCTAAATTCATGGAAATTAAAAATGTAAGTAATAAATTTTATCATTATTGAGAGGTAATGACTACAAGAAAAAGTGGGATTTTCAGCGGAATTCCGCCAAAATCAACATTTTTCATCCAAATTTCCGTTGATTTTTGGCAAAACGAGTCCACCAAAAAAACCTTCTTTGCTTTTTGATTTTCAGCAGAAATTCCGTTGAAAATAATTTTCAATTTTTTTTAAAATAAAAAAAATTCGTCGGAATTTCGGCGGAAATTCTACCGAAAATATTTTTAATTTTTTGAAAATAAAGTTCCAATTGCCCCCAATTACCAAACTTAGGACTTGAACCCGGGACCTCCACCACACCCACATGCGCGTTAAAATTAAATTTAAAATTTTAATTATATTTTTTTTCAGAAAATTCATCGCTTTAGCTACCTATTTCGATAATTGAGGCTTATTACAATTAATTGCCTGAATCAAGGAATTCTACTTTATATGCGTGTGTGAATTTATTCATAGGTGTACTAATAACCTAGGCTTTAAATCAATGTACTTTATTCCCACTATTATTAGTGGAGTGACTCATAAACAAAAAAGAAAATTGTAGAACAAATAAAGAAAAATAAAAATAGGAAGAAAAAAGCAACATTAAGACGCAAAATAAAAGATTAGTGTTGTGAGCTATATTCAAACTTAGACTTTCCTTAAGAAAAACATTTCGAAACATGATAAAAAAATATAAAAATATGAGAAATCCTATTAACTAATATAATTATTTGATAAAAATAAATCAATATCAACAATTGAGAATAATCCATCAAATTTAACAATTTTATAAATATTGTAAGAATAATGAACATATTGGCTTGTAGTTATAACAACATGTAATATACATGTAAAAAAGTTATATCTAATCAACCACAAAGTAAAATAATAAAATCCAAAATGAATTAATATAGAACAATTAATAAATTCTTATAAAAAAGAATAATAGATAAATTAAATATGTTGACAATCTAATACCCAAGAAAATTTGAAGACAAAAACACAACAATGCAATGAACAAAGAGAAGTTAGGTAATAAAATTTTCATGTAGCCTTAAGTTATATAAAAAGAAATGATAGACATAAAAAGATGGGAAAAAAATATTGTAAATGATATTGTATCCACATTTTTACTTTTTTACATCTTTTTAAACTATGATATGACGACATATCGTATTATTTTTCAAGTTTGAGTTGCATAAGTCTTAGTTAAAAGTTTTTACTAATGTTTGAGAAGAAATTTACTACAAATGATATTATGCTCATATTAGTTTTTCTAATATTTCTTAAATGGAAGCTAATTGTATGGAATTATATAATATTTCAATTAAAATTTTCTTATCTACATATGTTATTATGTAATTATTTAAAGTTATTGCTTATTTTATTTTTACATCCTCGTTTTGTACGTGCACGCGCGCGCGCATGCTTATGTGTGTGTGTGTGTGTGTGTGTGTGAGTGAGAGAGAGAGAGAGAGAGAGAGAGAGAGAGAGTTTATAGAGGACTTGAATGATTAGAAGAGAGAAATTAACAATTAATGCAAACCAATCAAATAATTCTTCCTAAATAATTAACATTAATTCAGAATTCTAAGAATTTAAAATTTGGTCAAAATTGCACATTTTGGTCAAAAGGCCTCCTTCAAATATATAATAGTATAGACTAGCGTATAACTTGTGGAATGCCCGGTAGTAATTTAAAAGTATAATATTGTCAAAAACTTATGAATGGGCATTGAATTTGATTACTATAAATTTATAAAAGATAAATAAAAAAACAAATACATCACAATTATAAAAAAAAATATGTTTTGACCAATAAAATAGATGAAAAAGCGATTATGTATTACCATAATACATCCCTGTGGTTTAGCGAAAATGCTAACAACCCCCCCCCCCCCCCCCACATGGTTCAAAAATCGGCTAAAACCCCCCCTTGTTTTTGAAAACACTACATAACTTACCAAAATAAAGGAGAGTGAATCCCACGCGTCTTGTATGCGGGTGGGCGTATAATTTGACCTTTTTTGACGTTAAAAAAGTGGTTAATTGACCAACATGCCCCTAAATACAAAGATAATACCGAATTTATATCCCTTTCTTCTTCATCTCTCTCACCCTCCACTACGCACCAGAGCCGCTGCTCACCGCTGCCGGAGCCACCACCGAAAATCACTACTTTGTGCACCTTGTCAAGTAAAATCAAACTTCTCAATTAATTTCATCAAATATTTAACCGTTCACGTTTAATTAGATAAAATGTATAAGAAAAACCCTAAAACCCGCCACTAATACCACTAATTTTGTTCCTCTAATGCTTCCACCACCGTTGATTCAACTCAAATTTGATCTTACCAATGTATTACCCAAACCAAATCACTCAAAACCCATCTAATTTCCACCAAATATGTGTTTGTTTTTATGTGTTCGCGCGTGTGTGCGTGTGTGCGCGCGTTGTGTGTATGTGTGTTGTGTGTGTTTTTACTGTGTGTGCATATATGCAGTGATGTGTGTGTGTGTTTACTGTGTATGTGTGTATGTTTACTCTATGTGTGTGTGCAGTGTTGTGTGTGTGAGTCTTTACTGTGTGTTTGTGTGTGTGTTTACTGTGTGTGTGCGTGTTTTAGTTGTGTGTGTGTGTTTTATAATATATATTATTTAAAAATTAGTTTTGTTTATATAAATATATAATCTGTATTTCTATATAATATAAATTTTTTAACATATTTTATATTTTTTTATTATTAAATATATATATTTTTATATATTATATATATTTTATATTCAAAGATTAATCTTGGTCGTTCATTTACTATGATAAAGATCCAATGGTTCCTAATGGAGAAGGGGTATAACAGGCATTTTTTGTAAAAAAAATTAACTTCGTTAAGTCTAAGTTAACGGCATGGGAAGTGAGCAAATTTTGAAAAACACAGGGGGTTTTTAACCGATTTTTAAACCATGAGGCGTTTCTAGCATTTTCACGAAACCAAAGGGGTAGATTATGGAATTTACCCTAATATTATTATGAGAACCTCTTAATATTTTAAATATATTTTTTCTCAATGCCATGTTAATTCTTGAACATAGACTATATATTCCAACTTAATATGCATGCCATTCAAAATAACGAAGGAAAAAATATTATATTTTATCTACGTAGTCTGTATCTTACTATTATTTAAATCAATATATTTTATTCCCATTATTACTAATAGAGTGACTCATAAAACAAAAAAGAAATTGTAGAATAAATAAAGAAAAATAAAAATAGGAGAAAAAAGAAACATTAAGATACAAAATGAAAAATTAGTATTGTGTCCATATTCAAATTCTTAAATTTTCCTTAAGAAAATTATTTCTGAACATGATGAAAAGTAAAAATATGAGAAATCTAATTAACTAATACAATTATTTGATAAAAAAAAATATAAATATACAATTAAGGACAATCCACCAAATTTAACATTTTATAAAAACTATAAGAATAAGAAATATATTGGCTTGTAGTTATAACAATTTGTAATGTACATATAAAAAATTTATATCTAATGAACCACAAAGTGAAATAATAAAATCCAAAAGAAAGTAATAAATAACAATAAATAAATTCATATAAAAAAGAATAATAAATAAATTAGATATGTCGACAATCTAATACCCAAAAAAAATTGAAGATAAAAATTCGACAATGCACAAAAAGAAGTTAGGTAATAAAACTTTAATATATCATTAAACTATATAAAAAGAAATGATAGATATGAAAAGACGAAAAAAATATATTGTAAATGATATTGTGTCCATATTTTAACTTTTTTGCATCTTTTAAAATTATGATATAACATATCATAATTTAAAATATTTTTCAAGTTTGAGTTATATAAGTTTTAATTGAAAGTTTTACTAATTTTTTGAGAGAAATTTACAACAAATGACATTATGGTCACATTGACTTTTCTAATATTTCCTAAATTGAAACTAATTTGATAGTATTACATAATATTTCAATTAAAATTTTCTTTATATATGTATGTTGTTATGTTTTCATTTAGTGTTATTTTATTTTTATATCATTTGTGTGTGTGTGTGAGAGAGAGAGAGAGAGAGACAGAGACAGAGACAGAGAATTTATAGAGGATTAAAAAATCATTAATTATAGATAGTTGGTGGACTTCAATGATTAGGAGAAAGAATGAAGAAATTTACAATTAATACAAATTGATCAAATAATTCACCTTGAATAATCAAAAATAATTCAAAATTCTACGAATAGAGAATTTGGTCAAAATTGTACATTTTGGTGAAAAGACTTCCTTCAAATAATCAAATATATAATAGTATACATAGATATGGATATAGATATTTTATTTGTTAGGTTTGGGTTTTTTGTCGTGTATTACCCTTGTGTAACACTTTCACGTAATTGCCACAGGGATCCTATCATTAATTAAAATTTATAATGCACGGACACTCCTAAAATTAGAACCATGCATGTCGAACACCGTGTCAGACACAATACTCCTCTAACACGTGTCCGACGCTCCATATGGCGTGTCCATAAATTATAAAAATCCGACATTTCTGATGGTGTGTTGGACACACTTTCAATAACGTGTTCGATACTTTTCGGACATTTAAGAGTGTGTTTTCACATATTTTTTAGGGTATTCCAATAAGAAAACATAATTAAAAATAAAAATTTTGTAAAGTTACTCCAAATAAGATTGTTGTTACATCCAATAATTTATTTTTTTATTATATTTTATCAAAATCGAAAGTTTCTTTTACTTTTAAAATAGACAGCTCGTAGATTTTTTTTTAAAAAAAATTATAATACACTCTTCAATATGAACTTCTTCCTCTTAATATTTGTATTAATATGTATATAAAAATTGTACACTAAATATATATATAAGCGTGGAAGTATATATAAAGCTTATGTCTCATATTATCACCACAATAATAATAAAAAATTATATTAATACTGCCGTGTCATATAATTTTTAAAAATTTCGCGTCGCCGTGTCCGTGTCCGTGTCGTGTCATATTCGTGTCGCTGTATCTGTGTCCGTGCAATATAGATTAAAATTAAGGGATAATTACTCCTAGGTCTTCTAAGGTTTGGTGTTATCGCACTCGGTCCCCCTGTAGTTTGCATTATTACGCATACCTCTCCTAATAATGACAGTGGAAATTCAAGCGGTGGAGCTGATGATGGAACTGCAACTGAATTTGATAAAGTTTTTCATGTAATGTTTGCTACATTTGTTATTTAAAGAATGTTGACTTCAATTTAAATAATGTTTAAGCCCTTCTTATTTGGTTTGATTTATTTTCTGCTCACATTTATTCGAGGGTTTGATTACAATGTGAGTCTTCTCATTAGGACATTTGAAACAATGAATAATTGTTTACCATGTTATTCTGCATAAATGCAAGTTACTGAATCTGGTAAAATTTAGTTTGCTTGGATGAAAACTGTTCGAGAAGTTAAAATAGTGTTTTTTTAGGTAATCAACATTAACTTTGATGATGATAAATGTAGTTTTGCGAACCACGGGGAGTTTGAATGCAACAACACTAAACTTCAAGGGGGCTATATGCAATTGTCCCTTTGATTAAAACAAAAGCTTTATTAACCTATAATGGAGGGTGAGTGAAGCTTGATGGGTGCCAAAGGAGGTGAGGGGAGAGGGACACCTTCCATCCTATTTATATATATTTAGTACACGCCCACGACGCTTAACCACGCGATTTCAATTATATACATCTCTGCATACAACATATATATCTATATTATTATAAAAATATGCTTGTAATTTATTTTATTTTTTTTGAGTTTTTGAACCCAACAAAATATCCTTCCAACATGGTTTTTCAAGGGTAGTTATTTAAATAAATATTATAGATGTCCATACATGTAAACACGCTAGTGGTGTCATTTGAGCGGGTTGTGTTGGATTGGGTTATGCTGAATTTGATTGGAAATGGGTTTCAAAAAATAGTTTGGAGATGAGATTGGTTGAAAATGAATTAATGGTGGATTATAAATGGGTTGAAGTGAGTAGTAGATGAGTTTAAAATGATTTTTAATGAATCTAATGCATTATTCTTGTGTGTTTAATCAAACCCAAAACAAGATAAATTAAAATTACTAATTTCTAAACTGTTTAAATAGTTCTACAATACTAAAATGAATTGCAATATATATATATTGTGTTTATGTAATCAATTTAAAATCCAACATGAATCTATTACCAATTCATTATCAACTCATTTAGAACTCAATATCAACACCAACTACATAAAACCCAACCAACCCACTATAAAATATATTGAGCCCAATTCAATCCAAAACTATATGAGTTAGATTCAACCCATGGATTGAAAGCCATTTTAGCACCCCTAAAACACGCGAAATAAAAATCAAAAGGTCTCACACTTAATAAAAAGCATAGATAACACAAGGTAGTTGAGTGCAGTTTACTCCAAAATCATCAGATTACTTGAATAAATATCAAAAAGTTTGGCAACTGTGTATGCCATCAAATATTGCCTTACAAAGGACACTTTGGGAAATTATTATATCCCAAAAATTGACAGCAAACCACCAGCAATATACTCTTGCTGGGAAAAGAAGAGATAGTGATAAAACAATTACTTCAAGTTTACAGGCACCATGAAAGATCAGAACAGAAATAGACAGTAAAAAAACACACAACCACACAGACGAAAAATGCGCGTAGATAGCAATTTGAAGCCGATTGGTTTTCAAGAATCTGGAACAACAGCGGTTGGACGTTTCATCGATGCTGACTTGATTAAATGGTTGTAGCTGCCTTTCTCTTTGAAGAGCTGCGAAAAATGAGGCTTGCAGTATAGGATTCCGTCTAGGGCTGCATAGTTTGATGGAGTTAGAGAGCACCCGCCGTGCGAACACCGGAAACAAGACTTGTGATAGCTTTGGTTCTCAACCGTCACCTGCAAAACAACATCATCGGATCGGACGAGATACTTAACTATGAGCATAGAAAACATTTTTGTACAATTGTGAAAAAAAAACAGAAGAAGAAGAAAAAAGAAGAACAGCTATTCATATGAGAACCAAATAACAAGTGGAGTTGGCACAACATCTTTTGGGAGATGGATGTATTACCTTGATAGGGAACAAGCTCTTGAAACATGACACCGTTTAATAAAAACGTTTTACACGTTCGCTAAAGTTACTACGACTGAAGGAAAACACAACTTACAAACTTTATTGGATACGAGATCATTACGCAAAAAAGAAAAAGAAAAGGAAAAAGAAGAAAAACACTGAGGCTTGAACCGTTTTCCCAAACTCCTGTGGTGTGAAAATTACAGACACAGCCCTAATATTTGATTCTATATTACAAATCTCAACCGCAGCCTGTTGTTACAGGGTATTTGTAAAACGGTATCAAACATTTGTGTGTGGTGGGGGTGCACTTGTAAATTTTTATACCATTGGGTGCTCATGAAAACAGGTTAACAACAGCGGGCTCATAATTAGCCCATCCCTTTATAGGGAATTTTTCTGTAGTAATTTGAAATCCTTTCCTCAAACTTCTTCAATCCAAATGCAACCTAAAAGTCAACGGTAATCCTTACCTCATGTTCAATTGTTAGTGAAGTGCCAAGATACCCTTCTAAGCAAGAGGTACGCACTTAAAAACTTACTTTAGAGCCTATTTGTATAGGCTTTTTTTAAGAAGAGAGGGGCTTATGTTTTGAAAGAAAGCACTTCAGATGAGAAAATTTGTATTTGGTGGGGCTTTTTTAAGAAGTAGAAGTCAGGAAAAAAGCCCAAGTGGCTCTTTTTTAGAAGCTATCCAAAATAACTTCAAATAAAAGTATCTTTTAAAGTAATTCTAATAATTGCATCCAAATGCAAAGTTGCTTGGCTTAATTTTTTTATTTTTTATTTTTTATTTTTAAAAAAGCTCTACCATAAAAAACACGACTTGAGAAGCACTTTTTTCAAACCGATCCAAACTAGCCCTTAGCCTTTTGTTTCTATTTTTTTTCCTTCGGGAACGTAGGGTCATTACAATTATTAATTGAGGCTTTGTCAAGCTACAAAGGCCGCTCAAACAGCATATAGTCTCCTAATATACAGAACATTAAGAAAAAGTTCCATCCAATTGCAACTAGGGATTCAGTGCTAAAAGGTTCTCAGAGCCTCAAAAGAAAAACCAGTTATGAAACAAATAGCTACTCAAGAAGTTGGAACTACATCTTCAAATTGAAATGTTAAAATGGGACATCATTGTAAGTACTCATAATTCATGAACCATACCTTCTCCAGTGGGTAAGCTGTTTTACCACACGTTGCACATTTATCTTGTGTCCCAGAAAACATTCCAGCAGCTTTGCTGGGTGATCTTGTCTGGATATATTTTTTTAAAAGAAAAAACAAAAAAGAAAACAAGAATCAGATGATAATGTACAAGGATGTTAAGAATTTTGAGACTACAAATGACGAAAATTTACCAGCTCCGGAGTTAACTTCTCAGCTGACTTTGCAGCTGCAGAAAATTAAATTTAATTAAAATAAACAAATAACAATCTCCAGATTAGAGACAAAAGGGCCATGTGCACTTTGCTTGATGGGGAAAAATAAATTATTCTATTTTATCTCAACTAATCAAATGTCCACATAATAGATTAGAGACGATGGCCAGTGATGTTAGAAAAGCCCAGTACAGCAGTGGGAAAATCTTGGGTAACAATGCAACCCAAAAAGGGTGCAATTAAATTATCCCATTTTGTGGGCCATTTTAATATTTTGTTGAGAAGACCATATTGTCCCCAGATGGTAAGGGATAAGGAGGACTAAACGAAAATCTGATACGGTTTTCTAAAGAATTTTACAAGTAAGATTATTTTGTGGCAACTTATATGTAATCATTCCAAGAATTCAAGCTTACTAAACTTAGCTTGATGTATTCTAGGACTAGAATATATTGAACCCTCTTGCTAGAGATGATTAGTCAATGATTAATTAATCCACAATTTTCTTATACTTCAAAACAAAAGTCATTGGCGCTTTTATCCCATCAAGCAAAGTGAAGATGACCAAGAGCAAGTATTTGTCACAGTAGCAAAGGCATACGTGATTGAAAGTTCTTGCTGAAACTGCCCGTCTCCTTGAAGAGCTGTTCATAGTGCGGCTTGCAGTAGAGCACGCCCTCCATCGATGAGTAATTGCTCAGCTGGGGAGACGAGGGGCATTACAAGCACCAAAGTCAGAAATAATTGCATTTTATACAGGCCTTAGAACACTATAGCAATTAACAAATATTATCTCAATCTACATTCATGGCATTTTCCCCGCATCAAAAGTTATCTGAATGACTACACTCCATGTCCCAGTCTATCATTAAACGAATTATCAAATTACCTCGTGCTCATTAACCGTTGGGATTTCTCAAACCCATCAATTTAATATAATAACTGAGCATACTTATTGTTTAAATCTAGCCGGTAGGCATTCAAAGTGTACACTTTTATACAAACAGTCCCAAATGATCTAGAGATATGGGCTGTATGATACATATATATTGTAAAAGTGGTGCATCATACTCCAAAAGAAATACTCCACTATAACCAAAGGTTAAATATTTCTCTATATTTAAACATAATTTTTATGGTAGCTCTTGACAATGCCATACGATTATACATATAAACCCCATTGATTTATATGTATTATTTTACAATTCTTGGTAGATTATCCGAAGATATAGTTGATATTGGAGTAAAACAAATCCTCTCAACATTTGCTCCACATATATAACTCTTCTATATTCAATCATAAGAAATCAAGAAATCTAATCGGTTAACAAGGGAAATTAAATATTTAAACATAAAAAACCGGGAATGTAGAAATTAAACACACACACACACACACACAAAGTGGTGCAGACCTTGAGGGTCCCTTTGCAATGAGAGCATTTGAAGCAAGACTTGTGATAACTGACTCCATCAGCAGACAAAAGCTCCACAGGGTAAACAGTCTTCTCACAGGCCTTGCATTTCTGTTGTGTACCAATAAAAGACATATTTGCTCTATCCCTTTTCAACTCAAACAAGAAAAACCAACAGATCTGGCCTTCCAAATTTACTACAAAAACAAAACAAAAGGAGAAAACAAAAAGTTAGCACTTCATTGCATCTCTTAGTCCAAGATTTTCAACTAAAACAACAGATCTGCAACTTAACCCAAGAATTTAGATCCAAAATGGAGTCTTTGAATGAAAATACGAAAGCCCATTTGGTCAAAAGTACATACCACGGAAGACTGAGAGGTGATCGATCAAGATTCTCGATCAGAGTAGCACAAAAACCCAAACAAGGGGCGAGAATGGTGGATTAACGTAGTCTCCCTCCCCACTTTTGTGTGTGTGTGTGTGTGTGTGTGTGTATATGAGGCGAGAGAAGAGGGAAGGGGATGCAGCGAAACGGGATGATGGTGAATAATGATGGTGGTGGGGGAAGAGAGAGAGAGGGAGAGCATAAATACCTTCGCTGGAAACGCATTATCTTGCACTTTGACTCCTGCAAAGAATGACATTTCTGTACATTAACGCTGTCTTTTCTTTAATTTTTTTTATGTTAAAAGTGCTAAAAAGTGGATACGGACTGAGAGATATTATTGATAATATTCCAAAGCCTATTATTATTTGTGCTAATTATGATTAGCGCTAAATACTGTTTAGCCCTCCGAATTATAGCTCAACATTAAATATGTCCCTAAAAGTCTATTGTAATAAAAATAATGGCAAATTATACTTATCAAGGGTACAGTAAAATTATAAAAAAGACTTTTATGTATGAAAAATTACTATTATCCATACTATTAATTAAGTGAGAGGATTTTTAACTTTTTCAATTTGGTATGTTTAATTACTTAATTTTCAAACTACCCTTCAATTATCGTTCTCTCTCCTCTATCCTTTCTGTCCCTCTAACAACGAAATTGTTTTCATTTTTCATTCTCTTCTCTCTCCTTTACTCTTGCCAAAATTTCATTTTACCTTATATTTTTATTTATGTTTTCAATTAGAAAATTATTTTATTTTATTTTGTTTTTTTAACTTATCATAAATCTAATAAGTATATTATAAATGATTAAAAAGATAGTATGATAATAGAATAGTTAAGAAAGAAATTTTTGAAATTTTATTCTTTTTGTCTTATATATGAGTGCATCATCACCAGTGGTTTGAATGGACAAATATTATATATAACTGCTAAGGCCTTGGTCCAGCCTACCAAGTTGGGTAGGTGCCAAATTTCATTCCACAAGTTGGTTAATTAAATTATATTTAATTTTTGTTTTGCACAGGCATCGGGTGTCTCCGATATACTAATTCTCCTAATTTAAGAGGGGTCAATGTTAAGTGTAATGAAATCAATTAAAGATTAGTTTTGCCTTACTCAAATTAGAGTAGATTACAGTAATCATGCCTAAGGTATAGTAAAATTACAAAAAAAAAACCTCACACATGTGAAATTAAAGTTAATTTTACAGAATCCCTTGTGTTAAGCCTAATTATCTTAAAACCCCTATGTTAAAAAATTAGTCTTAATCCCCTCATGTTTTTTAAATTTACTCGCATCCCTTGAGGTCATTTCCTAACAATTTAAGTACAATTTGCCAATTTTATCCCTTAGTAAAAAATTGGAAAATGATGCCATATTTTGCACATTAATGTTGAGAAGAACATTACTTTTAATATAAAAAACTCATTAAATTAATTTCTTAATAGACCACATAATTGGGCTCATTTAATGGGACAACACACTATATATATACAATTAATATGTGGGACCACATAAATGAAAAAAAAAAAAACCAACATGGACATCAAAAGTAATTACTTGAAGATATATGCACATATGATACATGCAATATGAGGCAGAAAGCATTGCATCCAGATTCACTATGCCCCATTGGCACCACTTGTTTATATTATACAGGTATAAAACATTAAAACAAATACTAATTTTTAAGAACATATAGCTTACCTTGCTAGTTCTTAAAAACAAAGGATTCATCTTGCCAATTTTAAAAAACAGATGGTTCACCTTATCAAATTTGAAAAATAGTGTTCACTTAATAACATTAAAAGGGTAATTTTTCATACCTAAAACACTATGCGAGATGTAGAAATGACACTTGTATCACAAACTGACGATGAAGGGTCTTAGTTGATGGATTTACAATACACATCTTTTGAACTAATTTTTACTTCACATTTTTTTCCGCTTAAGTTATACATAGCACAAGAGTGCTCCATGCAAAAAAACCCTAAGAAATTACCATCACCTCTTGGCTTGTTTGATGATCATTTTAAGCAACGTATATTATATGTCTTTTTATAAGCAAACACTAAGGTTTGTGTCATGAATCATAATGATACTTTTGATATTCATTTATTGCATTTTTTTTATGTTTTTATATGATTTTCTATTTTATTGCTGAAAATTGAAGTCATGTATAGTTGGTAAATAAAGTCTTATTAGCAGATCATACACTACATAAGTAGAATCTTACATTGCTTGAACACACCGATTAAAAAGTAACACTATACACCAACGACTTTAAACGGAAAGTGTAAAAAAAATAAATAAATAATAGGAACATTACATTTAACCCTCTATGATTTTAACAAATTATAATATAGTACCAAAATTTTGACACATAATAACCAAAACATTCCTGAAAGTATTTTTGAAAGTTCATATATATTGACTAACGGCGATCGTTCATCAAACTAACAGCAAATACAAAGTGTTAAACGTTACATAATATTAAGGGGGTAATGGCAGTTTTTCCATACATGGGGATCACACCTCAGGAATGATAACTATAATCTAACCTAAAATCAATTGAAAGTTGAAATTAGCAACATTTAGAAAGCGTTTGACCATGTTTTATAAATTTTTAAAAGAGAATTGAATCTTTTTTTCATAAGGATATGGATATACTAGCGATCTTCATCGGTTGTATCTTCATTTTTATTTTTTATTTTCATTAAGACGAGATGATTTTTATTTTTTTGTAATGATTTTTGTGTAAAAATGAAAATATAATTGGATGAGTAGTACATAAATATTGAATTATAAATTAAAAATAATATTTAAATATGATAATAGAATTTATGAAGGTTGGCGATAGTACAACTTGTGGAGGCTATGTTTATATTGAAAATTATATTTGAATGAGGCATTGGAGCTCGTGGATCCCATGATTAAATTGAAAAATATATTTAAATGTGTTAGTGAAAATTTGTGGGGTTCAATAATTAAAATAAAATTAATATTTAAATGTAAAGGTAAAAATCTTTATGTCAAATCAATTTATTTTATCATGAGTCTCATTATGAAAATGAAGATGAGTTATTACTTAATCGATTTTCATTGAAAATGGTCTTTCAATCAAATTTTGGCCCCCATTTTTGTTTTTCTATTGTAAATGCAAATGAGGGCTCAAAATGTATCCAATCAAAATCTTTGGCCCCCATTATTACTTAATATTACTAGAGTTATTTATGCATGCGTTTCGGTGTGTGCGACTCAAACCAATTTCAGTAAGTCGAGCAAATCAAATCAATTTTTTTTATTTTTTATAAAAGAAATGATCTATTATAATCAAATGATTACATCATTTCCATCAATCAAATTATCAATTACACCAATATTTCAATGAAAGATTAACTATTGCAATCAATTAAACTACAATATAGTAGAAATAAAGTAATATTAAATTAGAGCAATATCTACATTCAAAAGAAATCAAGTCGACAATTTTAAAATTATGAAACTTTCACCTTATCATTAAAACAATATCCTATTGGCAAATTAGGTCGAATTACGACTGTTTAAACGTTTAATTAATGGTTTACAAGAAAAATGATGTTAGCACTGGAAATTGGTTAAACAATCCGATGAAATATTGTATGTGATATCATATTGCTGATGCATTAACAAGCATTTCATTTTATATGATACGAATATTGCTAAATCAGGAATTAAACTCTACAAATAAAGAAAACATTAATAGATATTTGAAATAAGCTACCAACGAATTTTCAATTATTTTTTTTATTCCATAATTGCTATTTTTAAAGTTCTATACATAGAGAACTAGTCATTGTATGGTGGTCTTTCGCTCTAATTTTGTCATATACAGCATAATTACTATTAGAATGGAAACAAAAAAACACTTTACTCACTATGATTATTTTCTACTTTATCTATTTGATTTGATTTCATTACATTTTACTGTCTAATTTTATGCATTTGATTTTATTTCATTACATTTTACCATCTAATTTTATGTATATTGTACATTTGAACTTTTGAATCATATTTTGGTATAAAAATTCGACGGTGGATTATTGAATTTGAAAGATAAAAAATAATACGAGCTTGATCAGGATCATAACAAAATGATACTGGCTTCAATTTTTTTAATTTAAAGGTTGGTGGTGGTGGTTTCATGTTGGAAATGGCATGTTTAGATATTAATATTTATGTGTGTTTTATTTAAGGATGAATGAATTATGTCTATCATTGAATTCAGAAAATAAAGCTCACACACACACACACATTGTGAAATGAGATAAGGTACAAAGATGAGTGTTTTTATCCTATATGGGATATTTAGCTGTGATAGTTTTAGTTAATATGTAGTTAATTGTTGATTGAATGTTAATTTACTCAACTAAGTACCACATATTGAAAGTATCACATGGGCACGCCCCTACCCGCCTGACCTGACTCTAGTCATGGCCCACGGGTTGCAAACATTAGGGTGAATTGTCTTGATCTTATCTTTTTGTTGAAATTTTGTTTGGAACTTGCTCTGCAACTTCGTTTGAATTCAGAATTAAAACTTAATAAGCTATTACACAACTTTAATGTGTCATTTACTGCTCAGATTAATCACACAAACATCAAAATTTGACTGGTAGGTACTGGTTGTTGCCTGGAATGTTACCAGCTGTTGTTTGAAATTACCAATTGTTTCAAGTGTAACTAAGGTTACAAAATTGTTGGAATGTTTTCTTGCTGTTATTCCCGATTTTGATGTACTAGGTAGATACTTTAAGGCATCTTTAATGCAATGTCTCCTATGCTCGCTATAAATATGTGGTATGCGACTTGAAAAATTATGAGATATGTGAGTAACTCTATTATGAGATGAAAATGATTATGAGATTTTTGTGAGAGTTTCATCTTTTAAGTGTGCACCTTAGATTCCCATGTCGTTGTGTAGCTTGTAAAAGAGTTTTTGGACTGTTTTATCCTAAAAGGAATTTCCATGTCCCAATGTACTAGGTAGTGGCACAAATATTTTTTTAAGGTAAGTCGGCAAAAATCGACAATTCGATCATCAAAACAAGTTACTATAACGATATTTACAAATGTCTGGAACAACATTTTCCAGTACCAATTTCTGAAAAAGATAAGTTTACAAATTAGTTCTTTGTTTATCTTAATTTTGGTATCAGTGGTATTTGGTATCTAAAATAAGTTTTAGAAAAATTTTAGAAAGAGGACTTTACCAAGCCTCAACCAAATTTTACATTTGATTAATGCTTGCAGGGGCATTGTTTGGGCCTCGAAAAGTCCATTTTCATTTTTTTTAATTTTTTTTTGGTTTGGCCAATTTTTCAACCACGCCAAATTATTTAAATTCAAAAATCACCCCGACATGAAATTGGGCCGACCTGTAGGGGGGTATGGACTAAGGCCAAGGATGGCAAATAAAATGATTTGATTAGAAGAGAAATCCAATTGGCCAACTAATTCGGCCCATGAATAGAAACCGCACTTGAGGAAGCTATAGTCATACCCATTCCGCTCGAGATGAGACTATCAATGTGTTTCTCTTCGTAGAGTTGCTGGGACATAGCCATCACTTACCTCTTCAAAGTGAGTTATCAATGTCTCTTAGTGATATCCTACATTCACGTCGACTATCATGCATAAGCGATTGTAGTTATAGCCTATCAATATTTGTCGGATAGTATAGATTATCAATGTATTCTTTTGTAGCTACAACTTATCCATGTCCAATCCAAATAGCATAGACCATCAATGCAATCTATTGTTTCTTGTAAATTGTAAACTTTTGTAATCCTTTGTACGCTAAATTATTAACTTCTATGTTAAGTTTTAAGCAGCCAAAGTTTTAGAGGTAGTGTTTGGCTACTTTGATTCAATCACTTTATCAAAAGGCATACTTCTACATATCATTCTACATCATATATTGTATGTATATCATTACACACTAACACGCTTTCCCATTAACAAATTCTGTTAGAAAATTTAATTTATGAATAAGATTAATGTTTTAAATTAATGAATGAATTGGTGCAGCTCTTCAAATAATTGTATCTTTTAGTTGAATCGATGTGACTCTTCATGATTAATAGTTATATCTTTTCATTTAAAAGCACTTTTGTGAGAAGTTGCAACCTTTTAAAGATGCTTTTCATTTTCTATAAATAAGAGTGGATGCAAGCAAAATAGCAAAATTATTTATTCATTTCTTAGTGTGTACACTAACAAATACAACGAAAAATCATTTTATGATTTCTATCATCTTATTTAGTTTTGAGAATTTTAAATACTTTCAAGTTTGATGGTTCTTAAGATTTGTAGTGTTGCTATCTCAAGAAAGTCGGGCTTTGTATCTTGGGAGATGATTGGCATTTAACTATAAGCACCAGGACGGGGCAAATTCGTCTTAAAGATAAAGAGTATAACGCTTGTCTTGATTACTATTTTAAAATCATACATTTCTCGTTTCCCACAAATTCTTGTTCCACAACTGCTACCTCCATTCTATCAAACTTAGAAACTGCGAATTTTCGAACAAACAAAAAGAAATAGTGTAGAGAGGGCATTGTAGACTAACATAAACCCACGAAAACATTATCCTGCATGTCAGAGATTTCGAGTATATATATAAATTTTTTTCCTTTTCAAACTCTTGTGAAACTCTAAATTCCTATTTTGTTAAATTTGGTGGATTATAATGGTGTTTTTATTGCAATAATAGTGAACAAATGAAGAAACTTTTCAGTTTTAATGGTATTTGTAATCTTAGTTCAATGTGATTTTTGATTTTTCACCATTACTAAAACTTTTTCCAGTTGAATTCCAATTAAAATTTTTATTATTTTTCAGCCTTCATCTAAGTTTTACATTTCACAGGTAAGGTGAATTTTAGTTCAATTTTGAGTATTGATTAAAATTTTCGCAATTTATTTGAAGTGTGTAAGTGCATGGAAATATATGTTTTTGATTAGTACAATTTGTCAATTTACCCCTCCATAAAAATTTCAAATATAACACTGTATTTTGTATATTAATACTAAGAAAAACATTATTTAATATAAAAGACCCATACTCTCTATAATATTTCTACAAGCTAATTGAATTAATTTCTCAATGAATTACATTATTGGGTTCCTTGAATAGGATAAAACACTATATACAATAAATAAATATGTGGGACTACGTAAATGGAGAAAATCCCAACATGGTACAACAAAAGTAATTACTTGAAGATATATGTAACTATGATATATGCAATGCTAGACAAAAAATATTACTTCCAGACTGAGTATGCACCATTGGCAGCGCTTGTTTTATGTTAGACGTGTACAAACATTTAATAAATGCTAATTTTTAAGAACAGAGAGCTCACCTCACCATTTTTTAAAACAAAGGGTTCATCTTGTCAATTTTTAAAAATTGATACATTGATGGTTCACCTTATCAATTTTTAAAACTAAAGGGTTTACCTTGTCAATTTTGAAAAATAAAAGGTTCACTTAATAAAGTTAAAAGGGTAATTTCCATGCCCAAAACAGTATTCAAGAGACAAAAATGGCACGTGTATCACAAACTGGCTATTGAGGGTCGTAGTTGATTGATTTCACAATAAACATGATTTTTTGTATTAATTTGTGTGAAAAAATGCTCTACATATTATTATGTTTGGTGATAGATCATATGTTATTATGTTATTTTGTTTTCAGCTAGTATCTGGTCAATTTGGACATCTCTGAACAACATAATATTTTGGGAGAAATGGGAACACTGGAAAGTGGTGGTTCCTTTGCTTGTAGTTGACATGTTTGGCTTGAAATTGCTTTGTAATTTCTTACTGGTGACCAAAAAAAAAAAAAAAAAAGGAAAAAGTTCATTTTAAGAATTACTATGCACCAAACTACTACAAGAATCAATCAAAAAATACAAAGAACCAAACTACTATGCACCAATTTAAGAATTACTCCTCGGTTAGCTCTGTGACTGTGGATGCTCTGTTGGTTGTCAAGTGATTGTCGGTTGACGAATAGAACACATGCACATAAGGCATCGAGGAGAGATGTGGGGCATTGATTCCAGCCGCACCATTTGCTTCCTGAGGAAAATTAAAATAAGGTTTGAGTCGGTATAGATTTCGATGTCAAAAGTGGATATATTGAATACTTGAGCATACTACTTACTGGTGGATGGCTAGGTGGGCGATAGAACGTCCATGGGGAGAGTTGGGATGGAGTTGGATAGAAATATACAGGTGGATAATGCATTGTTTGATTAAGAACAATGTTAAAATTTGGGAATTGAGAAGGAGTTACATGGGGAACACGTGATAGAGTGGTTGAGGTTTCACTACTAGAAAAAGAACAATTAACCACAGATTTTAGCCACAAAAAAAAATCCATGGACGTATTAGACACGGCTGGACGCAACGCCACAAAAAAAATTTAGCCACGAATTTTCTGTGGCTAGTCCGTGACCAATCCGTGGCTAATATGTAGCCTATATTTATTTTATTTATTTATTTTTTACAAAAGTGCTAGCCATGGATTGGCCACAAAAAAACTCGTGGTTAAAACTTAAATAAATAATTTTTCTTTTTTTTTCATGAATGGAAAAATATAGCCATGGCTTAATCCGTGGCTATTCAATTGTTTTACTATTCAATTATTTTATTTTTGCTCGATTTAATATGTTCTTTGAATACAAACGTGTTAATTTATTTTCTTAAGTATTGTATTATATATAACAAATAATAACCCTCATTTAATTTACTATTATTACTCAAATAAATCTTTTAAATTGATATATAATTGAATGATACGATTGTGCACTAAATATCAATTCGAATGACCAATGATTCGTTCAATTATTTGACGATATTATAATATTCTATTGAGTTAATAGACAACTTAAGTTTCAAAATTATTTGTTTAGATTTTACCATTTTATTATAACATCATAATATATTGGATTATACTATATATATATATATTCCTAATTAGTTCAATTATTTGACGATATTATAATATTCTATTGAGTTAACACACAACTTAAGTTTCATAATTATTTGTTTAGATTTTCCATTTTATTATAATATAACAATATATTGGATTGTACTATATATATAAGTTTATAGGAATTAATGCTCGCAGCCCCCTTGTGATACCTCTAATGAGCACGAATAACCTTGTGTATCAAAAAATCTCAAAAAAAATCCTGTGAAATTTCTAATTAACAAAAAAAACCCCGGTGTGTTTTACGCGCTCCTGATGCAAATGGGATAATTTTCTGGTATGGGAAATCACCATTCTATCCCTATTATTTGCTAGATTTCGATCCAGTAAAATGTTAAAAAGACCTTCTGTTTTGTTAAAGTTGCAAAAAAAACCCTACGGACAGAAAAATCACAGTGAAACCCAAAATACAACCCAAACCTTACATTCAACCAAAATTTGTAAATAATCAAACAAATAATGCAATGAGCTGAAACCCATTATCATATTTCGAAATGGGAAAACTAAAATTTGGGGGTTTGATTCATCCTTCTTCTTCCTGCAATAAGCAGGCCCCAACTCCCACTTTTCTTCTTCTTGCAAAAATGGATATATATACACACACACACACACATAGCAGGCCCTCCCTCTTTCTCTCTCTCCCCATCCCTCTCTCTCTCTCTCTCTCTCTCTCTCCCCCATCCTTCCCTCCCCCTCCCCCTCCCCCTCCCCCAACGATTGCAGGGCTGGAGGCGAGCGGTGGGCTGGCGGCGGCAGATGACGGGCGGCGGCGAACGACCGTCCCTCTCTCTCTCTCTCTCTCCCCGTCCCTCTCGATCTCTCTCTCCCTCTCCCTTCCCGGCTCCCGTAATGGTTCCTGTGCTGGAGGAGAGCGGCGGGCTGGCGGACGGCGGGCGGCGGTGGCTCTCCCTCTCTCTTTCCCCCCCCCCCCCCCTCTCTTCTTGACCTCATCTCTCTGTGTGGGGGGCGGGGAAGGCGGCAACGGCGGGGACGGCGGCGGTGGCGGCGGTGGAGGTGGAGGTGGAGGTGGAGAAGAAGGAAAAAGGGGAAAGAAAAGAAAGAAAAAAGTGGGAAAAAAAGAATTTTTTTTAATTATATATAATATATATTCTAATTTTTTATATTTATAAAAATAAATTTTATAGTATTATAAGATTTAATTTTTTAAAAAATATTTAAATATATATAAGAGAACAAAAAATCCTCACAAGGGTAAAATAGTCCATTTACATTCATGTGACTAAAAATCAATTTTAGGGGGAGGTGAGCAAATTTACATGAACACAAGGTTTTTTAAGTGATATATTTTTTCATAGGGTTTTTTCAGCTCTTTTTGGATAGCACAGGGTAGAAAAATGCTGTTAACTCTAAGTTTATATATATATATATATATATATATATTCCTGATCAATTCACTTCAATGTTTATGATCACTTGTATATAAATATAAGTTAATTATTTGGTTTTGAAAGTTTATAATTGATCAATTATCATAACTTATATTATATTTTTATCTATAATTCATTGACGTGTAATGTTATTAATAATTTACCACATTTCCATATAAAATTAGCCACAGCCTGATCGTAGCTATTAGCTATGGACTTGTACAATTAGCCACAACCTGACCATGGCTATTTTATATAAATGTTTTTTTCTTGAATCTGATGTGATTCAAACTCTTGACTTCATGGTTGAGGTTAGAGTATCAAACCACCACACCACTTTAATTTTTTGTTTAAAAATTAATTTTTACTGTACTTAACTAATATAAACTATGTGAAATTATAAATATAAATTATATAAATAAATTTTGTGATAAGTTTTGCTTTTGCTATTAATTTATTAAATATTTTTTATAATTAAAAAATTATAGTTCAATCATTAAAAAAATTTAAAAGACTGAACCATGACATATAACATGATATATATTGAAATTTCAAAATATTTGAAGGCTACAACCTTAGTAAGATCTCCTATTTCGGATGGTATTTTATCTTTTATTTTATAATACACATTTATGCTATACAATTATGTGTTTAAAATTATTTTTTTAATTATACACTTGATAAAATCTTTATAGTTGATGTATATTCATGCAATGAAGTAGAAAATGAAACACATATTTGGAATATAAGATTAAATGGGGATAGAACCCCTCCGATGGTCCTGATACTACTTGTTAAAATAAATAATTTTATTAAATTATGAAATTTATCCCACAATATAAAGTTAGAACTATACTTGATTGGGCTATGAACCAAAAGAATAAATTGAGTTTGATTTAACTAGTCTAAATCATTTGATATAACTTGTCAAAAATTAATTTAAATAACTAATTCAATAAAAAAAATTCAAATATTTGATTTTTGTATTTAAATTGACTTAGGGTTATTATTCATTTTACTCAATAGGAAAATAAAAATAGTAATTGAAATTGTTGAAATAAATATTTTTAAGGTATTAATTTTGATAAAATCAAAGGTAAATGTTTTTAATTAAAAAAATAATTGGTTAATAAATTAAAAAATTAGTAAAACTAATAAATTATAAAATAGATAAAATTAATACAATTTATTTATATAATTTACATTTAAAATATCATATAGATATATGTTCAATATAAGAAATATTATTGTACAACCAAAGATGTCAAGTAGCTTAGTGGTTTGATGCCACAATTAGAACTATGAGGTCCATGGTTGAAATCCCATGGAACGCAAGAAATATTACAATAATCAATATAGCTCTTGGGGGTGGTGTGGGGGTGGCTCAGGGAAGGAGAAGGGGCTATGGGACTTGGGCTGGGTGTGGCTGGCAGTCAACTCTTTAGGATTAAGTGGCCAAATTTGACCACAGATGGTCTGTGGCTAAACCATGGCCAATGCCCGTGTCTGGAATTTAGCTACGGATTGACCGTGGCTAATCCGTGGCTGAAAAAAAGCTGTGGCTAAATTTAGCCAAACGACTTTTAGCCACGGATTTTATCCATAGCTAATCCTTGGCTATTTTATTTAGCCACATATTTTTTTTCCAAATATGTGGCTAAAAACTAGTTTTCTAGTAGTATTTCATTTACATTGGCAGTCGCTACACTTTGATCACTGATAGTTTGTTGTGAAGAAGTTTTGTGGCCAGGCACTTTCCATATACTGCTTTACGTCTTTTAGATGTTCGGCCATTATTACACTGCGATTTTTGGCTCTTTTTTGGTACAAGTAGTCGTCTTGTGCCTGGGTTCTTTGGATAGATTTGAATTTTAGCAAATATAATGACAAACCTCGTAGAAGACTAGACGCTATTCACGCAAAATTAGTGCTTAATAGTTTGGGATAATGATTTTTTGCCATATGAACTATAATATTTGTTGGACTTTGCCACCTAAATTTTTTTTTTGCCTCCAATTGCTATCCAAACTACACGATTTTTTGACTTTACCACCTGGAAGTGAATTCCGGCCAAAAAAGTCGCCAGAGTAGTACCACGTGCATGGCACGTGACCTTGATAGGGGTATTTTCGCTATTTCATTTATAGAAAAATTATTTGCAAAAATGTGACATGTATGATTTGAACTTGGGTTGAGAAGGAATACAACCACACCTACTACCACTTTACCAACCATCATTATTATCAACTATGAGGCAAATTGATATATTTATACTATATAGATTCAAATAAATGAATTTTAATATGAATTTAAAATTTAAAAAAAATAAAAGAAATATATTTATTTTGTCAAGTAATAATTGATATTACTTTTATTTTAATATCAATTTTTAATCCAAAAAAATAAAAGGAATAAATTATTCTTTTTAAAGAAAATTTTATTTTTCTAATTAATTAATTTTCAAAAGAAATTGATAAAAAAATATTTTTTAGTTAATAATTGCTAATATTTTTTTATCCCATTTCTTTAAATTTTTTTTATCCCATTTCTTTTAAAAAATATTCTTTTATCAATTTCTTTTTAAAATTAATTAATTAGCAAGATAAAATTTTCTTTAAAAAGAATAATTTATTCCTTTTTTTTTGGAATAAAAATTGATATTAAAATAAAATTAATATCAATTATTAATTCACAAAATAAATATATTTCTTTTATTCTTTTGAATTTCAAATTGATATTAAAATTCATTTATTTGACTCTATATAGTACCAATATACCAATTTGCATCATATTTGACAACAATGGTAGTTGGTAAGGTGGTAATGGGTGTGGTTGCGCTCCTTCTTAACTCAAGTTTGAATCCTGTAGGGTATATTTTTGTAAACAATTTTTCTATAAGTGAAATTAGTAAAATATCCCTACCAAGATCACATGCCATGCATGTGGCACTATTCTGGCGACTTTTTTGGCCGAAATTCACTCCCAGGTGCTAAAGTCAAAAAATCGTATAATTTGGATGACAATCGGAGACAAAAAAAAAAATGTAGGTGGCAAAGTCCAAAAAAGGTCATAGTTCGGATGTCCAAAAATCATTATCCCTAATAGTTTTTTAAAATTGAGGTGTTGGTTGCACTCACCCACAAACATGACAGTTGTCGACCCTTTGCCTAACAACTCCCTTAGTTTTGATTCTCTCAGGATCATGTATTGGGTGATCTTTAGTTGGGGCAAAGGTGAGGTTGTTAGCCTCTAGCATCCCATCCAAACGATTTTCGACAGCATTTGAAAGTTCCCTCAAGGCCTTAATTGCTTCTTGGAACAAATTGTGGGTGTAAGTTCAAAACCTCGCTTCTTGGCAACCTCCCTAAACTATCGTGGGTTTATGCTATTCTTAGGAAAGTAGGCCACACCCATGTACTCCATCCGCGCAATTAAGTGACAACATGGCATTCTATCGCTCTTCAGCTTCATACGATCACAATTAAAGACACCCATGTTTTTATCAATATGAACATGATATAATCTCATAGAAGTTGTACTGTACTTGGAGAAAATGAAAGTTTTGTTATTGTCTCCGAGGTTAACTTGAATCATGGCTATGAAGTCTTGCTCAACATTGATTTTATCCCAATTCATATAAAAATCATTTTCATAGTTGAGCAGCATGCTTCTCAAGGCTTCCTAACGAGCTCTTCTTAATAACCAAATTGAATTGGGATGACATATTATGTTTAGTGAAGAAGTCGCTTCGAATTTTATGCAACACGTGGTGATGATGGATGAAGTCAGTAAAAGTAAAGCTTCTCTAGGTGCAAAATTTAAATGATGAGTTCATCGTTTCACACCGTTGGGCACTTCTCATCATGGCAGCTACATGACCATGAAAGTAGGCTTCACACTAGAGTATCTGCTTCCGTAAACATCAACAACCCAAGGAAGATCTTCGAGTTTTAATCAGGACACCAAATTTGACCATTCTTCTTCAAGACTTGCTACGGTTGTTATTGTACCACTATCTAGTTTGACCCGATTATGTTTGTGTATAAATTTTTATCGGATCCAAACCGAGGGTCGTTACAGATGGACGATCTTTGAATTTGAATCGGGACACCAAATTTGACCATTCTTCTTCAAATTCATCTTTACTAATACATATTTTCATAAATTTAGAAAATTCTATGGCAAAATCTTGGTTTTGCACCCTTTGTCTTGCATTTCGGGCTAGATACCTGCTGTGTAAGGACCTGATTTTTCACTTATACTTTCTATGTGACGTAGATAGATACATATATGCTTAAATGTGCATGATTTACATGTTTATATGCATAATTTACGCAATGTTAATGTTACGCGATATGCGCTTATTTTATTTCACAACATGCATAAGTCTTAGGATTATGTTCTTGTCCTATTTAATCATTATATAATGCATAAAATGCAAGAAAATATATGTATGCATATATATATATACATACATGGTTTCATATATACACACACACACACACATACGATTAGAAGAATTTTCATGTAATTCTTACAAATGTCATTTTCACACAAAATGTGTCAGTTTTACAAAATAATCTTAAGACAATATATAAGAAATAACCTAAAAATTTTCAAGAAATAAGTGGGGGTGGATGGTTTTACGTCCATATATACATATAAATACTAAATACTTGGCACATATTAGTTTTGATGTCTCAATTTCCCAACAATCAAAGTATGTGTACACTTGTATGTACACTTGTATATTTTTTCCTAGAATTCTACATACATATATGGCCAAGAATAAGATAGACTATTACTAAGCAATTAGACTTATTAGTTGTACCTTGAGTTGGAAAGTAGGAATAATTAGATTAAGACTCAATTATATTTTAATCCTTATGTCTCCTAATACTATTTTTAAGTATGTATTGTGCAAGAAAACACAAAACACCACACACACACAAGTTGCAACTGGCCACACACCCTCTCACATTCACACACTTGCTTTGTTCATTTTACCTCCAATTTTACCACTCTTACACCATTTTACAAAACTTAGAAAGAAAAGAAGAAAGAATAACCTAGAGAAGGTAGTAATTCTACTTAATGTATAAGTTGGATTTTCCTAGTGTATTCATGCATTTATTCCCATATTAGGACTTAGAATATAACTACAAGTTAGTTACTATCATAGTCCTAAGGGATTTCATGATAGTTTAGCTAAATGCATGTTGTGTATTTATGCATGACTGTGTTGGAAATTTGAGAATTCTGTTAGGTTTATGTTGCTGGAATTTAGGGTTTATGCTCGGTTAGGGTTTATCTATGTGTTTAGAGTTTTATTGAAGTATTGGAGGCTAAAATTTCAGTTTTAAAACTGAAAATCTTATTTATTTTCAAAGCTGGAAATTCTGTTTTAAAGCTGGAAATCTTGTGTTTCAATGTTGGAAATCCTATTTAAAAGTTGAAAATCTTGTTTACAAAGCTAGAATTTTCAGTTGAACAAGCTGGAAATTTCAGAAGTTGCATGTCGGAACAGTAGTTGTGTCGTAGTCTGAAATTTCAATCCCTATAAATTGGAAACTGTATGATTTATGCTGAATTTATGCATAAACGTGTTGGACATAGTTGGAATTATGTGAAATCATGTTGAAATTGTGTGTATAAGGGCCCAAAGTGATAAGGGGTGGATGTAGTCGAGTTTGGCCAGGCAGGCAACAGGCTTGTCAGTCTTAAAATAGTTCTCGACTCTCCATCATTGTCTAATCCCACCTTGCATGGATGGGGAGTCCATGTATTGAAGTGGGTCATAGCAAATTTGGCGTATGCCCGAGACATAACCACCAGAGTGTTTGGTTGGGATGGGAGTATCGGTTGGAATTGAGTTAAAACTGAAATAGGTTTGAATTGGTTTGGATGAGAGTATCTATTGGAATTTAAAGCCATCTTTGAATTCATTCGTCACTAAATTTAGCGATCAGCCTTTTAGCGATGGAATTCGTCCCTCACTGAATCCGTGGGAGACCTATTTAGTGACGAAAATTCTGCAAAATCCGTCTCTATAACCGTCTCTAATAAGCGTTTTTCTAGTAGTGAATGCTAATGACCAATAGAGAACACCGAGCCTGAACATCCACTAGTAGATTCATATGTTCATTAGATTATTAGTATTCCACAGGTTATTCAAATTTTCAGCATGAATAATGTATTAGTGATAATCAATACGCATCAAGCAATTTACAATTAATAGTAAAAGGATGTGCAATCCTGTAATAGCTCCCAATTCTGATGTATAACCTTTGAATGTTGTAGTTGTTGAAGATTTGCACAACCAAGGAGAATATATAGCCGGTATATTAGTCTGCATCGATGAAAAGCGATGGAATTAAAGTGAAGGCATAGTCTAACCCTAAAAATTCTTCCATGGACCGGGTGTATGCACCCTACGTCTAAATTCAGCCATGTGTTATATATTAAATTTTTTATAAAATACATTTAACATGTGGCTAAATTTAGATCACAAAGGATGCATGGGCAGGGGCCCATACCCTCAGTCCATTTAAGAATTTTGTATCTAACTCGTATTGTACAATCCAATTGTGTGTCATATATGCATTACCTGTTGGAAAATATGCTCGGGATATTCTTCCATGTACCGGGTGTATAAACCCAATGGTCTAGATTCAGCCTTGTGTTATATAACATGTGGTTGAATCTGGACCATTAGATGCATAGGCGAGGTCCAAACACCTGATCCATGTGAGAATTCTCTGTGCAAGCTCTGTAATTTCACATAGACCCACTCTGCAAATCATTAAAATACTAAACGGTAAAATCCTAATCATTTACTTAAATAAAAAAAAAGCCTTGCTGAATCGATGCATTTAATTACGATTCAAGACGAGCATTTTACGAAATGTGCCACAACAATTTTAAGCCACAAAAGGGTTTGTTCCTATTGACAAATAGAAAGTGGAGCTCCAGTGCTTCCATTTTAAAACAACGAAACAACCAATCCTTATTTTCTGAATAAAATACGACTACTATATGTGAACTTAAGTGTATTACCTGAAGTTACAGTCACTTATCCATCTTAATTTTGGATTTATACTTAGACACATTGAATTAACATACAATCTAAGATTTAATGAAACTATTTTTATTGCATAGCACCTGTTTATTCTCAAAAGTTTATCTTAATTAAAATAAATTAATTCTTCTTTTTAGTTTTCTTGGGTTTTATTCATTTTGCAAATCACAAAATACTATGAGGTAAAAGCCTGCTGAATTGGTGTTATATGCCTCAATGCCTCACGTTAATTATGATTCACAATTAGAGCACTTTACAAAATGTGCTACAACAATTTAACACTAAAAATAGCTGACATTTGACTTCTTACCAAAAAAATAGAAAACAAAAACATGTGAAACTTAATGACCAATACCATATAATCTGATTAGCACCAATATAATTAATTGGCAAATAGAATCTCGAGTTCCAGTGCTTCCATTTCAAAACAATAAAGCAGCCAACCCTTAAAATAATATCTTGAATAAAAAAAAGCATAATCCAAAAAGGCAAAATTACAATTTTTGGATCGTATGTTGCACACCTTTTCAATGTATAACTTTAATTCTTTTGATTTTACGTTTAGGACATGAATTTAACTACTAATTAGTCCTTAAAAAAAGCAGCCAAACCTTATTGTCTAACAATAAATCAATATGTGCTCAAGTATTTATAAAAGTGCACACAGCCACATATCGGTCCTTGCTTTTGCTATCCCAAACAAAACTCCATTAAAATTCCACTCATTTTCTCATCAATATATAAGTGTGTGGTGGAGGCTATAATACCATGTGAGTTTACTATGAAATACTCATTGAATAGATGTATTCAGTGCATGTAGCTCACCTAAAAATGCATGCAGTGTGTGATCTTTATTTCTTAATTGTTAAGCTATTAAATGTTATATATTTAATACTCCTCCATTGTCGGAATATATGCAGGAGTAGTTCTAAAAAAACTACCAACCACAAGTGCAGACCAGAGGAATATAGTGCTGTAGAGAATGTATACATCAGCTCCACAGACTTTCCCAATGTATGCTCCCCCTCCACACCCTTTGGGGGTATGTTTACCATTCCATTCAATCCAACACACTAGGCATAAGTCCATACTAAAAGGACAAATGAAGAGATGCAAGTTAAAATGATTCTAACTACTTCATAGCTGAATGGGCTTGCGATGAGAGAAGAATCAAGCATATCTAGATATATGATAGGCAAAAAATAAATTATCTTATTTAATTAGACATTATTTTTGTTGTTTCCTATATCATGAAATATGTGTGTCTCCAAATGGATTATCCAATTCTATATTCTCATTAAGGTGATCAGCAGTAGTTGGAAATATCAAAAAATATATCACATGGTGTAAATTTCCTTGGGGATGAATCTTATATATGAAAAGGAATCTTGAACTATATGTGTTGCAAAATTTTTATCTTAGGAAGGTGCTCAATTTCCTAGAAAATATGTGTTTTATTAACTTATAATCACTAGGGATATTGAAGAGCAACCCTTGAGTAAGTGGGAGTGTCCCACAAAAGACTCTTAAAATTCATATTGAATGAATGAACACATGTTGTTCCCCATCATCTATCCAAGATTGAGTGAGAGTCCTTCATGAGTTTTTGGATCAATTTAGAGTGGAAAGCTACTATAATGGGCAATAATGTGATGGTTATGAGTGACATGGATATGTCGCCATTTTGATATGTCTGTCTTTCTATGTGAGATAGACATTGGACAAGTGAGATACATACTTAACATTAAAGCACTCTTAAAGCATTAGAGTTAATGGATACTCTAAAATTTGCTATTACACTTGTGTATACATCATACAAATCCGTTTGACATTCCACGATCAAGATTATGTTCTTAGTTAGAAAAATACCATGAAAGAGAAAAAAAAAAGAAACAAATACTAGCTATTATTGTATATTAAAGCACTGTAGAAAGTTGGATGTGCACTTTGTGTGTGCTCAACTAGTCCTATGCTCGAGAATTATGATAGTGAGTTATCCTTGATGAAAATATTGTGTTGCGGTCAAATATAACTACTTAAATGGAATAGTCTAAGATTGTTGGAGGCTATCTAGTTGGATGTGTATTGAGTTGCACAAGACTATTGTTATCTTTGTGATAAATAAGTCATTGTATGAAGTGTAATTTAAGCGCTAAGCAGTGTTGGGACGCCAAGTATACCCAACTAGATATTACTAGTATTGTGCATCATTGAGTCATTATCAGGCGTATTCTACGAGAGATGTTATCACTCATCCCTCTTAGTGAACCTTTGTATGAATATATGCTCCAAAGGTATATTAGCAATATGGGATTGTGTAGAATTTTATCGTGAAGCCTTTGAGTATATGGCAATTGATGAGATATTGAATAGTACTAAATTTGAGATATGAATGTCACCAGGCTTAGGTTGGCCTACTCACATGGGTAGCAGGCAGGATGAGACTTTAAGATTGTGTCACACAAATTTGCGAATGATCGCGCTTGGAGCAGTGAGAAAGGTTATATATTTAACTTTTATAGTCGCTTTAGCTTATGAGCTAAGATGAGATCTGTATGGTCGATTATGAAGTATATCCAAAATTTATAAAGCATGTTTATAGCTAAACATGCAACTAGAACCTTCAGTTGAAAGATGAAATTGATATTACGGAGGTGACTTTAGCACAGTCCCACCGATCGCCATAAGTACACTTTGTTAGAATTGTCAAGGAATTAGGGGTTCCTTGATAATTTAGGAGTTGGAGGCTATTATCCAGCGAGCTCACCCACGCTTGGTCTTTATCTCGACTAAGTGTAAAGCACGTAATATCGAGAGACTGAAAAATAAACTTGGGCCATATGGTATAAGTGTTGATGCAATGGGCAAATGCGGAGGCTTTGCATTGTTATGGGAAAAATCATTGAGTGTTATGATTCAAAGCTGGTCTAAAATCATATTGATGCCACTATTGAGTAAGACGGGAATGGGTTTTCTTCAAATCAGTAGCGAGGCGTGGTGATTCACCGATTTCTATGGTGAACCATCAAGTTCTGTTCTTCACCACGTATGGTACTTATTGAAAAGCTTACGGGGTTTGTCAGAACGAGCCTGCCTTTGTGCTGGTGACTTCAACAAAGTTTTATCTAATTCTGATAAAGAAGGAGGAAATAATCGCAAATTTGAGAGTTTCAAGACTGCTTGTTAGCTTGTGATCTTGTAGACTTGGGTGGGGTTTTAGGGCGATATATGCACCTGGTCTAACAATCGATTCCACCCGCATACAGTACATGAACAGATTGATTTGGCAGTAGCAAACAAGAAGTGGACGATGATATTCCCATCTTTTGGCGTGATGCATTTACCGGCCAATCAGTCTGATCACTTACCGATTTTGGTAGAAACTAGCCCTAAAATTCCGATTGCTATGCAATGAAGGCGCTTGTTTAGATTCGAAGCAATTTAGCTTCAAGTGATCTTTGTTCGAATATTGCTGAGAATAGTTGGAAGTCCAAAAGTGAAATGGCACATCAAGATAGCTACTGGGAAAATGTGGAGAATTGTCATGTGGGCCTCTTGAGTTGGCATGAAACAGAATTTGGAAACCCGAAGAAACAGATTGAGAACTTGGGATGACGGATTTCTCTCTTGAAGAAGGGCACCATAACGGCTGATTCGCGGCTTGAGGAGCAAACTATCAGAAATTAGCTTGAAAAGTTGTGGGCTCGAATTGAAACTAAGTGGAAACAACGGACGAAGAAACAATGGCTTGGTGAGGAGGATAGGAATTCTTCATACTTCCCTGTCCATGCCACGTAATGGTTTAAGCATAATTCTATTGAACAAATTAAAGACGATCAAGGGCAGTGGAAGGAAACTGACAGTGAGGTGCAAGTCGTGATCTCGGATTACTTCGAAAAGTTATTCAAGATCACTTATCTTGGGAGTACGAAGACGGATAACGTTTTGGAATGCTTAGCCCCGAGAATTATTGTCGAAATGAATTCCAGACTCATGGAAACATACTTAGCCAAAGAAATTGTTAAATCCCTTTCTGATATGTTCCCACTCAAATCACTTAGACCTGATGGTATGCCTCCAAATTTTTTTTTCAACAATTTTGGTATGTGGTGCTTAATAATATAATTGCATGCGTTCTTGCTTTTCTTAACAATGGTCAGTGTAATCCAAGAATGCATTATACTCATGTGGTTTTAATCCCAAAATGTTAAAGCCCAGAATATACGACTCAGTTCCGTCCCATTAGTTTGCACAATGTTATTTATAGGATTGCCTCAAAGGCTAAGCGAATTGCTTGAAACTGTCTCTTGAGCACATCATCTCCCCTCATCAAAGTACTTTTGTCCCCGATTGACTAATCATGAATAATATCTTAGTGGCTTTTTACTTAAACCATTTTTGGAAACATAAGGCAGGCGGAAAAGAGGGCGCCATGGCCCTCAAGTTAGATATGAGTAAGGCACATAATAAGGTGGAATGGCCCTTCCTTGAGCGGGTACTTAGATGTTAGGCTTTGATTCTCGTTTTGTTGATTTAATTATGGGATGCGCGTGTTCAGTTTCTTATTCTTTTATCCTTAGTAGCTCTTTGTTTGGACATGTTATCCTCGAGAGAGGTATCTGTCAAGAGGACCCTCTCTAGCCTTATCTTTTTTTGTTTTGTGTAGAAGTGCCTACTTGCTTATTACAGGAGTGCGAGCGTAGACAGACTAACCGGGGAGTGCGTATTTGTTGACGGGCACCCCGGGTATCCTTGGGGAGTTTCCTATGACACTTATTTTTTTTGTGAAGCAAATATGCAAACAATGGATACTATAAAGGAGATCATACGGCACTATACCTTGGCCTTGGGCCAGGATTAAATCCAAGCAAGTCTACCGTGGTTTTTAGCACAAATATAGAGGACAATGCATTACTTGAACTTGCGGCAAGAAAAGGAGTACAATGAGAATTAAAGAATGAAAAGTATTTGGGTCTCTCGAGCATGGTTAGCAAATCAAAATGAGCAGTCTTTGAAACAATTCGAGATAGGATTTGGAAATGAGTGGATGGATGGACTGAGAAGTTTTTATCTCAAGCGGGCAAAGAGATGTTAGTAAAAACAGTATTGCAAGTGATCCCTTCATATGCTATGAGTTGTTTTTGACTCCCCGACACGTTATTATGGGAGTTGGAGTTGATTATGGCAAATTTTTTGTGGGATAACAGGGGTAAAAGAAAGATTCATTGGTTGAGTTAGGAAGCTCAATGTCGACGGAAAACCAAAGGTGGTTTGGGTTTTCGACAATTAAAGGCTTTCAATATGGCTATATTGGGGAAGCAATTATGGCGTCTAATTACAAACTTGAACATGCTTCTAGGCCGAATCAGAAAGGCAAGATATTTTCCTCTAAAAGATGTGCTTCAAGCCGAGATAGGATCAAATCCTTCTCAAACTTAGCGCAATATCTATTGGGCAAAACAACTCCCGCGTCGAGGAGTTCGATGGAGAATTGGCTTAGGGAATTTGGTTCGGATGTGGAAGGATCCTTGGCTTCCCCGTCCTTTCACTTTCAAACCTATCACCCCACGCCCCTTGGATTCAAGAATACAACAGGTGGCGATCTTCTTTATCCGACACAGTTGACCTGGAAAGAGAGTCTCCTTGAATTAGTTTTTTTTTTTTTTTTGCAACAAGATGTTGATATCATCCGCTCAATCCCACTTGGGAAAGTGCCACGAAAGGACTATATCATTTGGTGTTCTGAGAAGCATAGAAGGTACTCCGTGCGCAACGCATATCACGTGGCTACCAATGACCCCATGTGTGTGGTTAATCGGACACATGTCGTGTTAGGATCCACGCCGGGCACGAGCTAGAAATTTGTGCAGTCGGCAAGGGCCCCCCTAAAGGTTAAAATTTGTGTTTAGAAGCTATGCAATGGGGCTTTACAGATGGCATGTAACTTGTGGCGTTGTCGCATTGGCGAGTTCGCGGCATGCCCATGGTGTGGTTGTGAAACAGAGGATGGACGCCATGCCTTACTCACCTATAACTTCACTAGACAAGCTTGGGCATTGACTTATTTAGCTTATAACCTGATCTTGTGGTGGAATGCATCAGCGGAAGAGTGGCTGCGCAAGGTAAGGGAAAACTTGAACCATGAAATCTTTAAGACTTTCCTCATGATTTGCTGGGCTTTACGGTCAAATCAGAACCGCAAACTGATGGAGGGGGAGGCACTAACACCTTTGGAGGTGGTCTGGCTCGCTTTAAATTTTGTCCAAGCTTGCTCGACCGTAAATCTCTCATTAACGAACCCATCTTGCCTTGAGAACCTATTGCGATGGTGCCCACCTCAACAAGGGATTGTAAAGATCAGTTTTGATGCTGCTCTATTCGCATCATCAAGTGAGAGGTGAGTGAGGAAAGAGAATAAAAGAGGAAAATTAAGAATACGTTAGAGAGATAATAGGAAGAATAATAATTAAAGATTTTATACTTTACAATTATTCTAGTATGGATATTTTAGGGAGTCTAAAATTACACACAAAAAAAAAAAAATGAAATTCTTACTTAATATATAATATAAATTGTATCATACGATAATTACTTGATATGGAGCATATTCCCCCTCCAATTCATCAACTTTCATCAAACATGAACTTTTGATTTTGACTCGATCGGTTGGATTCGTAAATCTAACAAACCAAATAATGCACGTGTTTAGAAAAGATGAAGGCAATTCTTAAGGAGCAATTCTAAACCATTTCGTTGCCAACAAAGAGAATGTCATTTGTCAATAATCCGACTCCACAACTAATTAACATAGCCGCCGTTTGAATCCCAAAAACAATAGCTGAAAAGCATTCTCTAAACTAGGAATGTAAGCAAATCGAGCCTACTCGCGAGTCTGATGAGTTGGCTCGACAAAAGTTCGAGCTTGAATTTGAATAATTTGAGTCGAGCCGAACCGAGTCAAGGTTGAGCCAAGTAAATTTTGTTTGTATGCTCACAAGCTTTTATTTTTTAATTTTAATTTTAATTTTAATTTTAATTTTTATGAATCTTGTTAAAGTCAATGAAATCGTGCTTAGGGGGCAAGACATTTCTATACTTGCAAAATCTAAGATGTGGGCTTTTAATTCCACCAAGATTTAGAGTCCATTTCAATGGTAATCTTCTTCTTTTTTTCTTTTAAAGAAAAAGAGAGACACTTTTTTTTTGTAAAAAAAAAATCAGTAAAAGAAAAAAAATTATGTTTGGTTTCGCCTCTTCAAAAAATTAGAAGCTAGGAAAAAAAACTTAAAACTAGCTTTTTTAAAAGTTTTTCAAGATAACTTTAATAAAAGGACCTTTTAAAATATTTTTAATTATTGTATCCAAACACAAAAATTGTTTGGCTAAAAAAAATTTATTCTAAGAAATACAATTCAAAAAATACTTTTGTTGAACCTATCCAAATGAACCCTTAATTTCTTAGTCAAATATAAAAACAAAAAAATGGATTGCATACGAAGATCAAAGGGTTACAAGATGCCAACCTCACTACCATCACATAATAGCGCAAAAGCATTCTCTAAACTATAGCCATTTGACACAAGCTCTTATTTACCTTTTTTTTTAAAACTTTTTTTAATCATGTATTTTTTTATTTTGGTATTAATTAACATATATTTTAGTTAGGTTCTCTAGCTTTATTTTTATGAACATATAATTATCAATTTTTTTTTCTATGAACGTACAAGTTAAGATGATTTTACAATTATATCATCTAATTATTTATTCAATTTTTAAAACTTTCCACTTGTTATCTTTTAGTTTGTTAATTTTTCATTTAATAATTTAGTTTGAACACTCTTGTGAGCAGCACGAGTGATTCCGTTAAAGTATTTTTGGCTAAACAATGGATTAATTTTGTCCCAATTTGAAATATATAGGACAATATTACAAATTGCATATCAAAAACTATAAAAGTGCTTAGAGTCCGTTTGGATAGGTTTATTTTAGAAGAGAAACACTTATTTAAAAAAAAAAAACACTTTAGTGAAAAAATTGTGTTTGGATGGGGTTCTCAGCAAAAGCAGAAGCCAGAAAAAAAATCTAAAATGTAATTTTTTTTAGAAGCTATCCAAAGTAGTTTTTAAATAAAAACACAACTTAAAATACTTTTAATTATTGTATCCAAACACAAAACTGCTTAACCTAAAAAACAAAAAAAACTCCACCTAAAAAAATACAACTTGAAAAACACTGTTTTGTAAACGCATCCAAGGTCTTTTGAAGACAAATTAGGCCTTATTGTTGGCAAAAACAACCTTTTCATCATGAGATGCGGATAAATTTTAAAAAGTATATCATTTTTTGTAAATTGAATTTCCTAACGTGTAACTCATATGATTGTAACATCATATTTTAACCAAATGAAGTCCTAATTATTAAAATTCTAATAATGTATCTTCTGTAATTTTAATTGTTTTCGTGCAATGCAGGAGATCCATACCAACTCATATATCAAATTTGATTTTATGACTTTCTGAAATTCATATCTAATCTTGTAGTATTGATTTATGATAGCTGTTTGAATAGAGGTATAAGATGAATCGAGTTGAATAATAATTATAATGAGTTGGTTTGACTTGAGTTCAACTCAAGCTCAAATTTTTTCAATTACGGCTTGAGCTCGAATTCTTTGGTAAGCCAACTTCGAGCTATATCATTTTGATTTGAGTTTGAATTCACTTAAAATTAGTCGAGGTTGGGCTCAAGCTCAAAAATTTAGTCGGGGTCGACTTATATACACGCTTAGAGTTGGCCCTGACATGTGTTGACCACTTTGACAAATGTACAAACACATGGCATCAACACAGGTTGACAAATCAGCAATTCTGAGAAAAATAATTTCAGGCCCAAGAAAAATAATTTCAGCCTGAGAGCTTGTTGAGGCTCGGGCCTAGTTAGTTCTCTCCAGCAGCCATGAAAGCACTGGCCCAGAAGCCATAGCCGGACAAACAAATTGATCAAATTGCAGTCTACAATGTCGAATTCCTCTTCATCCATTCTTCTGCAAAATCTCGTCAAGTAATCTCTCTCTCTCTCTCTCTCTCTCTCTATCTTCCTGTATGCGTGTGATCAGTTTCACGTTTAGTGAAGTTTCTTGAATTTTTGCAGATTATCCGAACCCTTGAGGGAGTCACTCTCCAGAACCCCTTACACTCCACCGGAAGCCAACGCCAATGTCTCCATCAAAACCCAACTCCAGTGTCTCCTCCCAGACCCCACCATTACGGAGCCCGATGTTCGAGCCGCAATTAAAGACTTCGCCTTGTGCTGCGTCGCATTAGCTTCCGCCTCAAACTCCACCAGCCAGCATCTCTCGTGGGTCCCTGACTCGCTCTCGCTTTCTGCAGTCTCTGCTTTCAAAGAATTTACGAAATCTTACTATGGTGATTCCACGCACGCCAAGTGTTTGTTGAAAGGTGGTGAGTTGGAGTTGGAGTTGGATTTGAGTGGTGTGGTGGAGACTGAAAAGAAGCTGGTGATTGAGTTGATGCCGGAGGTTCTGCCTTTGCTGAAGGGAGACATTAAGGAGAGCGCGATTGATGCGAGCGATGAGGGTGATGGAATTTCAGCTGCCAGCGCAAGGGCTCCGGTAGCTTATGCAATTTTAGCTGCCTATCAGTTCAGATGGTTTATTACTCAGGTCATTGTGTTTGGTGCATTTTACTTGATTTATGTTATTCAAAATTGAAGACAAGAATTGTCAGTTTCACTGTAGAATTTCTGTAATGTTGGATTCTTATTATAGGTGGATGCTCCATATATAGGGATACTGTGCCCTTTGCTCATTCCATGTGCTCTGACATCTCTTGATCACTGGTCTCCAGAAGTGAAAGTAAGTTGTGCACGCATATTCATTTCCATTATTACTTTTCTTTTTTTAATGCATCAATTTTTTGTTTTGCTGATACCATCTCGTTTCTTCGACAAAACCTGAACGTGTTGTTGGATGACCTTTAAACTTGTGGTAAAGTATCTGCCATATTTCACTCGATCCATGCTTAGATTTTCCGTCGTGCACGCTTAAGTTGTCATAAGATAGTAGAGCAAATGAACAATTGTATCACCGGATGTATTTCGTTACCTCTTACATTTCCAGCCTGGACTATGGTAATAAAATAATGGATCTATTTCAAAATCGGCCAAGTGATGCATTTTGAATTATAAAGCAATCCGGAGTTTAATGAGAGAATTGTGCATCCCAGTGCCCTTACTCTCTTATTTTGTTGTTTCTATATTTGTGGATTGGGTAGTGAGGGGGTATGTTGGTGGGTTGGCATTCAGTTTCTGTAGATGTTTCTCCCTCCGCAATTTCAAGATTTTTTATGACATACATCCTAGACTTCAGTTGTCCCCAGGTTTGAGCCACATCTTCCTGAATCTCCTAATCCCCTTATATTCTATTAGACACCCCCAATTCCAATATTATCATATTTGCTGTTGAAAGTTCAATATGTTTAACTTTATGTCTGCCACACTAAATTGACAAAAGCGATGGGGATGGTCGGTAGGGTTTCATAGATTGTTTGCCCCCATCCCTAAATTTCAGGATTGTTTTCTTGCCTCCATGAGTTTATTAAAGGCAGGATGAAATCTGCGTATTGCATGTAGTAGTTTCGACTTCTTTTGGCTAAATGAATTGACAGAATGAAATTGTGTGGAGTGAATAAAAGAGTTGATCACTGCGTTATCATAGTTCAATTTATTGCAGGGTAAAAGAAACTTCAAATATTTTTCGGTAGTTTGTTACCCCAGTCTGTTCCGTAGTTTTCTTTAAAGTTAGTCCCCAGTGATCATAATTTCTTCTTTTTGTTTTAATTACTTGAGAGGTTGAAGGGGAAAGTGGGAAATCCAATTTAGTTCTCATGAGATCCTCTGGTCACTTGCAAGTTTTATCATAAATTTTGGTCGTTGGGTTCCTCCTGTCTGCACATGCTACTTAATTCATATATTAGTTATAAGAACCAAGATGGCACCCCATCTGCTTCAGCAAAAGGTATATCATCTGTGGGGTGTGTGTGTGTGTGTGTTTAGATTTAGTTTTTGCATCTTGAAGATATATAATATACTCAACCTTCTGCATGGATTTATATATACTCATGAATCATTTTCGGACATGAATGCTTCCTACTATAAAGACATCTTATGGATAATTCCATTTAGTTATGAACTGAACTTTTCTGGTTCCTCTGTGCAGGGCCAAGGCATGATAAGTTTTATACATCTGGGAAAAAATGTAAATGCTGCTGAGATTGGTGGATATGCAGATGTAATTCTTGATGCTTGCTGCCAAAATATTGCTTCTGATGATCAGATATGGCATTATGTGGTGGAGATGTCAGTGCTTCTCGTCACTTTGACTCAGCAAAGTAATCCACGTAGTTCATGGTATTGATTTTATAAGGCGCTTATGTCCCAGATATATCTTACTGAAGGAAGGTTAAGATAAGCATACGATGACTAGTTAATTATCTTTTCAGGATAATTACAAGGCTAAGTCCCTCAAAAAACAATAAAAAATAAAAAATAAAAAGAAAAAGAAATTAAAACTTAAACTTCATTTTTTGTTTTTTCTTTTCTTAATCTTCTTGTACTTTTTTTTTCCAACTTTTTTTGGTAACTTGTGAATCAAGAGCCACTAGCAACTTGAGGATTAGAAAGTGGATTATCCTTTTTTATTTTCAAACAAAACTGGATAACATGTGCCTGCTGGAAATATGAATGTCTTTGATCACTGCAATTACTGATACTTATGTTGTCAATAAATGAACTTCTTGACTCTATTTTGATCAAATTCTGCCAAGATTATGGGATACAGTAGCTAAAGATTAATATCCTGTGTCTGAGTGCCCCTACGGAAGCTTAAATTTTGAATAGACATCTTGTTATATCTTTAAAAGTTTTATCCTGGTAAAAGCACTCAGTACATTCTTTCTTTTTTCTGTTCTTTTTGCCATATTGATATTTATATAGGTACGAGAAGCTGCTCCATGAAATGTTAAATCATTTGGAGAGGCAACCAAGAAACAAGCAGCGCCGCACTGTATGGCTGACTCACATTGACCGGCTGTTCAACAATCTTGGTCTCATACTACTTGCACATTCGAGGCGCCTTTTCCCTCTTTTCTTTAAGTGGATGCATGCTGATGATGATGAGACAGTTTTGCTGGTAAGACAATTTATTTTTATGCAAGAATGACAATGTTAATGTCTTTCACGACAGCAATTTTCGGCAATATTTCGATGTTTACTATGTACGTAATGATTTTGATGTTGGTTAGCTATAAACATGCGAGCAATGTAAGACCAAAGTTCAAAATGGCTGAAATTATTTCGGCGATATTGTAAATCCAATCTATCTTCTGATACATTTGTTATATTCATCATTCTGCGTCTAGCTTATTTTTCTGTTAAAAAAAGTTTCGCTGCAATATTATCAATAACCTTTTATTCTAATAATATTTCAGGTTTTGCAACGAGTGATTACTGTTGTGAGACTTACATGGATAAGGAATTCGCCGTACATTGAAAGGTAACTTTCATTATTATCTGCACACTACCAGAGAAATAAGGAGCTCCTTAATGGGAGAATAACTTATGAAGAAAAAAGTTTTAGCTTTGTGTACTAAACGGATAGGACAAAACAGGATACTGTCCCAAATATAATAATTCAAACCTTTTGCATTTAATCAGAGAATGTGACAAGGAAATGTGTTAATGATACTTGTATGAAATATTGGCATGTGATACCTGATGTAACTTGTACAAGTTAGGAAACGGTAATATCCTGGAGTGAAAATCATGGAAGGAATTTCATTTCAAAGTCAAGGAATATATAACATGGGTTCTGTCTCCCAGAGTGAAACTCATGAGAAGGGTTTCCTAGATGATTTATATAAGGATCTGTGAAACACCTGCTGCCCCTTAATAAATGGTGAACTATGATTTAATCCTATCATGTCTTTTCCTGCAATGATTTGTTGTGCCTTCTCAGATTGGTGGATGAGCTTGTCACTCTATATAAGGATGCTGCACTAAAACCTGCTCGTGAAGATATTAGAACACTCATTCTTGAAATAATATCACTGATTCGGCTGTGAGTTCAGCTCTACCACTAGTATCTGATTCTTCTTGAGTGTGCTTATGCTTTCAGGTTCATGTTCCTATATTTGGCAATTCATAGAATTGACTTGCTTATCATTATTCTTTTGATGAACTTCACAGGTCCAAAAGATTGCAGTTCGATGAAACTTGGGCCAAGTATAAAGATGATCCAAACTTGACAGCTATCACCCTTCCTTAAATGATAGAGATCCTCCAATGGTATTGCTGTCACCCTTTTGCTCTCTTAGAAATGTATAAGAAAAATAGTCTAAATGCTTTCTCGAGGCTTTAATCGTATCATATACCATTCTAGCCTCATTGTTGCACTCTTGCCCTAGGTACTCTTCTGGTTTGGCAGCCATCTTTTACGACAATGTTAACAAACTAATGAGGATATAACCAAGTTAAGGGAATACTTGCATAATTTTCACCGATGATTCTTGTGAATTCCTTTAGTACTATGAATTTCTGAGGGTATGTTGGCTTGTGATTTTTGCTGGAATCATTGTTTTGAAAGGGCCACTAAAACCTTAATGCAACTTTCAATGAACTTTGTACGCCATTTCCACCATTTTTTTTTCCAAATTTTTGTTTTAACTTTTTAAGATAAAATAAAACAAAAAAATGGTCGAAGAAAACAAAGTTATTTTTCTGGTCGAAGTAGAATAGTAGCTGCTTCATCAACCTGATGCTTTTTGTAACTCTTTTAGTAGATGGTCCAAGTACAACGTATTGAGTACAAGCAGGTCAGTATGTTGATGCATGTTCTCTGTTTGTTCCCTTTAATATTATCGGTTGCCTGAGGATTAGGGGCACATTCAAGAAGATATTCCCTTCAAGAAACAGAGGGCTCGTTTTATCTTTATGGGTTGTGCAGTTCAGATTGATTCCCTTATTTGTCTAGTTTCCGGCTTCCCGGAAGAGAAAGTCAAGAAACACGTCTAATAACTTCGTAAGGTAAAGGTTTTCTTTCCCCTAAGTTTCTTCTCTAAGGACTTAGGCCTATTGGGTTGTAGAAATTAGTTAGAATATATGCGATCCAAGATCAAAGGGGTTGAAATGTCTTTCGATTCCTACGGGTGGTAAATGGTAATCATTTGCTATTCTGTATTATGGATTTTCAGTCACCTACTATAAGTTGGGGCTTCTAGTCCTAATGAGGCCATTGCCATTGCAAACTAGAAAATTAGCTCATTTCTGTTACAGGTTAATATTTTGGTTTATTTAGTATTTGCATACAGTTACCAATTGTAACTTTGACTCTATAAAGACAAAAAATATAATCTGAAAATAGCTTGATTAGCTTATTTTACCCTGGCGTTTTAATTTGTAGAAAGTGCACTTTTTGAAGTCTCAGTTAGTTATGACCTTTGTTTGTTTGTAGCAATTTTGCATGTGTAGTATTCCCTCAAGTTCTCAGCTCCATGCAGCAAGAAATAAATATATATATTTCTTCTAAGCAGGCGTTGCTACTTTTAATTTTTTGTACTCAACTTTTGTTAATGTGTAATTTAAATGTAACAAACCATAAGCCACCACATGGAAAGTGGTAATATATAAAATCAACACGCAAGACCAGAGAAATCAGGTTGTTATTAAACAGTTCCTATACTTTATAACAATGTTCATATATTGTATACATATAAATGCGCGCGCCAACACACACACACATACATACAAATATATATATATATTATATATATATATTGATGTGGTTTGGAAACGAATGATTCGGGATTGAGGGCTTTTCTAGAGACTCTTGTTGGTGAATGATCGGGATTGAGGGCTTTTCTAGAGACTCTTGTTGGTGGTCTTTTTGCACAAAAGGAGTGAATGCACGTGAGGTTTTGTCCTGGCGTAAGCTTTCCGAGATCAAGGTAGTGTTGGGAAGTAGTGTTTTTGTAGGGCATGATTAGACTATGGTATTAGGTCGAGACATGAGTTGGACTCTCTGTCTTTAAAACGAAATTGCCCCACTTGGTGCTCACAGTTCTTGGCAATCGTCCCCCAAGATTGTAAGAAGAACTCAAAAATCTGTATTGAGTTAATTTACAAAGCTGTTACAACTACTATTTATACAAGAAAAACCTAGTCTAGAAAGGAAAACCTAATTAGAATCAAATAAGGAAAACCTAATTAGGATCAAATAAGGAAAACCTAATTACAATAGCTAACCTAATTTTCCCACACTCCCCCTCAAGTTGGTAAATGGATATCATCCATTCCAAGCTTGCAGATTAATTGTTGAAACGTTGTCCCAGATAAGCCTTTAGTGAGCACATCAGCAAGTTGGTCACTAGTAGAAACAAAGGGAGTACAAATTAAACCAATGTCAAGCTTTTCTTTAATAAAATGTCTGTCAACTTCAATATGTTTTGTGCGGTCGTGTTGTACTGGATTGTGAGCAATATTAATAGCTGACTTGTTATATCACAATAAAGTTTCATTGGACCTTCCCATTTAATTCTAAGATCATCCAAAATTATCTTCAACCATAGAAGTTCACAAATTCCAAGAGCCATAGACCTGAACTCTGCTTCTGCGCTAGACCTGGCAACCACATTCTGTTTTTTGCTCCTCCAAGTTACAAGATTACCTCCTAAGAAGGTACAATATCCAGAAGTAGACCGTCTATCAACAGAAGAACCCGCATAATCTGCGTCTGTATAGCACTCAAGAGTCAAAAACTCTCCTTTTTTGAACATAACTCCTTTTCCAGGAGAGCCCTTTAAGTACTGCAAGATCCTATTCACAGCTCTGAGATGAGTTTCTTTTGGATTGTGCATAAATTGGCTTACAATACCCACAACATAGGCAATATCAGGCCTAGTGTGAGATAAGTATATAAGCCTCCCAACAAGCCTCTGGTAAGATCCTTTATCAACAGTCACATCCTCTGAAAACTCTCCCAATCTATGATTCTGTTCTATAGGTGTTTCTACAGGTTTGCAACCTAGCATACCTGTATCCTTCAAAAGATCTAGCACATACTTCTGTTGAGAGATGAAAATTCCTTTCTTAGAACGAGCAACCTCAATACCTAGGAAATATTTGAGTTTGCCAAGTTCTTTGATCTCGAACTCCTTTACTAACTGCTGTTTCAAAGTATCAATCTCGAGCAAGTCATCTCCCGTGACTATAATGTCATCCACATACACCAACAATATGCACACTCCCCCTGAAACAGAATATTTCACAAAAAGGGTATGGTCACCTTGACTTTGCTTGTAACCTAAGGCAAGCATGACCTTTGTGAATCTGCCAAACCAAGCTCGTGGAGACTGTTTGAGTCCATATAATGCTTTCTTCAATTTGCAGACCATGCCTTTTCCTGTTGGTGAAGCAAAGCCTGGAGGGATCTCCATATAAATCTCTTCTTGAAGATCACCATGGAGAAAGGCATTCTTCACATCAAACTGTTGTAGTGGCGAAGAATAATGGGCAGCCAATGACAACAAAATTCGGACTGTGTTCATTTTAGCCACAGGAGCAAAAGTCTCCAAATAATCAACCCCATAAGTTTGAGTGTATCCTTTAGCCACTAACCTTGCCTTAGATCGTTCTAAGGTGTCATCAGAATTATATTTCACAGTGAACACCCATCGACATCCAACTGGCTTCTTCCCATCGGGTAGGCTAACCAGATCCCAAGTGTTATTCTTCTCAAGTGCATCCATCTCAACCTGCATAGCCTTTTTTCAATTTTCATTCCCTAATGCCTTAGATAATGTCTTTGGAATGGGTATAGCTGGAGATTAGTAAGAAAGGTTTTATGATGATGAGATAAAGAAGAATAAGACACATACAAATTGAGGGGATGTTTAGTACATGTTCTTGTGCCTTTCCTAAGAGCAATAGGAACATTCAAATCATCAAAGGAGAAAGGACTCACCGGCACAGTAGTAGGAGCAGATTCAGATGATGGGGCGTTCTCAGTTGTAGGTAATGGTTTCTCTCTTCTTGAATAAACCTGCAATAGACGGATAGAATTTCGAGTTTCCTCTCCCACTGTTGACAATGGTTCTGACTCAGTTGTAGACTCAGGAGGGATACTTATGGATTGACTGTTTAGGACTGACAAACCTAGGACTAGTATCTGGCAATTCAAGGAGAAAGAAATCTCTATCCTTATTACTACTCATATTACTTTCCTCTGGTGAATAAGGTTTGCTAAAGTACGGTTCTTGTTCAACAAAAGTGACATCAGCAGTGACAAACAACTTTCGAGTAGGAGGATGATAACACTTGTAACCTTTTTGAGTAGATGAGTAACCAATGAAAACACACTTTTGAGCTCTTGGATCGAGTTTATTCCTATTTGAAGAATGCACATGAACAAAAGCTACACATCCAAAAATCCTAGGGTTCAAATTATTAGATATTGGATAAGTGGGGAAAAATTGGGAGAGAACTTGCATAGGACTTTTAAAATCAAGAACTTTTGTTGAAAGTCTATTTATGATGTGAGTTGCAGTTAACACTGCTTCTCCCCAAAAATGTTTTGGGACATTATTTTGAAACAAAAAAGCTCTTGTGACAGCAAGAAGATGACCATTTTTCCGTTCTGCCACCCCATTTTGTTGTGGAGTGTTGACACAAGAGGATTCATGTATAATGCCTTGTTTTTGAAAAAAAGAGCATAAGTTCTGATTAAAAAAGTCTTTTGCATTATCAGATCGAAATCTTTTAATTCCTACCCCAAATTGAGTTTTGATCATGTCATAAAAAATAGAAAAAATACGACTCACATCAGATTTATTTTTCAAGAGGAAGATCCAAGAAACTCGAGTGCAATCATCAATAAAGGATACAAACCAACTAGCCCCTGAAATATTAGCAACAGTGGATGGCCCCCAAATATCGCTATGAATAAGATTAAAAGGAGTCAAAGATCTATTATTAGTAATGGAAAAAGAGGCACGTTTGTGTTTGGCCAATTCACAAACATCACAATGAAATTGTTCAACAGGTACTCCTTTAAATAAAGAGGGAAACATCACTTTCAAAATATTAAACGATGGATGTCCTAGCCTACGATGTTGAAGCCAAATCTTATTTTTCCTAGAGTCAGAAAGACAAGCAACAAGTGACAAACTCTGAATTATATTTTGTCCATTGCTTGGTTCATTAAGATAATAGAGACCATTCCTTTCCTCAGCACGCCCAATCATCCTCTTCGTGTTCCTTTCTTGAAATACACAGTGATATGGGTAGAAAAGCACATTGCAATTCGAATCAATAGTTAACTTATGGATGGAAATAAGATTGGTGCACAATTTTGGGACATGAAGAACATTTTTTAAAGTAAGGGATTCACTCAAATACACATCTCCTTGACCAGCTACAGTTGTAGCTGATCCATCGGCTATAGTGATTTTTCTATTGCTTGGACAAGGAGTGTATGAGATGAATTTATGTGAGGAGTTGGTCATATGATCAGTGGCTCCTGAGTCAATGACCAAGAGTTGGGAAAGACAGTATCTGAAGCATTAGATGAATGCGAAAAGGAAATAGGGATGAGGTGAGAAGGAATACCTGAGAATACCATGACACTAGTACCTGTTGAAGATTGTGGTTTTTGTTTCTCTAATGTCTCCAATAGACCCCTCAGCTTTTCTATTTCCTCACTATTGAAGCTGTGAACATGGGAACCAGTATTTCCCATATTCAAAGTTGCAACGTGTGCCTGCTCATGCCCTTTTGACTGTCCTCCCTTCATATTTTGAGGCTTTCCATAAAGCTTCCAACACCTCTCTCTTGTATGTTTGGATTTTTTGCAAAAAGTACACCATAAAGTGTCTCTATTGAATTTAGACCACTTCAAATAATTCTTACCATTCAATCTACAAGCTGTTTGGATCTATTGCAATTCACCTGTTGAATTGTGAACGCTATTATCCATTGTATGTTCCATGAATTCAAAAAACACGCACTGTACAGTCGCTGGATGACTGTACCAGCACCAGAAACCGACTGGAAACTTCGAGGTGACGTCGGAAAGTGAAGTCCGACCGCCGTCTGCCACCGCACGCGCCCCCACGCGCCGGTGCGTGTAACGATGCAAAAAAATTTCTTCCGGCGCGTGAGACCCACGCGCCGCTCGCCCGACTGCCGGAAAATTTTTTTCCGACCGGAAATCACATTCCGCCGCCTTCTATGGTGGTGGTGAGAAACAAATGTACTCGAAAAAAAGTGCTGTTTTTGATAGGACAGCTTAACCCTAGAACTTATTTTATATGGCTCTGATACCATGTAAGAAAAACTCAAAAATCTGTATTGAGTTAATTTACAAAGCTGTTACAACTACTATTTATACAAGAAAAACCTAGTCTAGAAAGGAAAACCTAATTAGAATCAAATAAGGAAAACCTAATTAGGATCAAATAAGGAAAACCTAATTACAATAGCTAACCTAATTTTCCCACAAAGATATAACGATATACTTCTCGAAATAGGAGTACTCCAAATTTCAAGAAACAACGAATTTAGAGGGTGTTTTGAACTCACTGGATATTTATGTATGCATTAGAGACTTCAGGGAGTAAAATGCAGAATATATTAAGTAATTTCGGATTTTTATTTATACAAATGACAAATGTATGAGGGGTATTTATAATATTTGAAAAGTTGTGGCTATTGGGGCAAAAGGCTGTAATTCTTAGGGTTGGCGCTGGTTCGATCTTGACCGAAGTGGTTCGGGCATGGTTCGCACCCGCTCGGGTGCGGTTTGCACACAGGAGTCGTTGGTTGCACCTCGGTGTGCTCTGGTTCACGATTTCAACTCAATTTGAGCTGATTCCAACCCACTTTTGAACCCAATTTCAATTTAGGTTGTATCCAAAAAGAATAGTATTTGCCCAAGCCCGGCCGGCCGGATGCCAGCAGCGGCGTGCACATGTGTGGCTTGGTTCAAGCCTACAAACCTATAGGTTCTCTTGCCGTTACATACTTGTGAAGCCCTAAGGGGCCCACTCCTAGTTGCAACTAGCTACTTAAATACAAGACTTTCTTGTATTATTTTTCAATGTAGGATAACCACATTTTACAACATAATACTTCATTTTGGCTTTCCACCAAACTCTTTTGTGCATTTAATTTCTCATTCACCCGAAATTGATTTTGAACAATTAAATACATTTTTCGTATCTACTTACGACTTAGATTACGAATATTCAACTTATTTTTCAAATTAACAAATGTAGTTTTATCGAATCATTGGCCAATATTGGTCACTCATCAACTTATAAAACCAATTCTTCTAACAATCCCCCATATGAATGAAAATTAATGCATATGCGACACATGCAAACACTATAGCGAGTTGAAGCGAAAGGCTGCAGTATCAGGATAGACAATTTGTGGCTTTGAACCTTCCTTAGAGAAATACTATCGGATTTCTTAACTAGTCAGTGAATAAGATGTCTTGAACTGTCCAGCTGTTCATGTAAACCAAGACAATAGCATTCTCACTGCAACTTTTCTAACACCTTCCGGTTCTCATAGTTGTGCCCGTTTTGGCTGTGGGCCATATTTTGGATTCATAAGTATTTCCTATTTGAAGCGGCGACGCTTCACACTAATATAGGTGATCTTCTATTTAAAAGTATCCTGCTATACTCCACCTACTCAAAGTATAAGAATTATTAAAAGCTTTAGCTTAACCTCTTATCCTTTTGCAGGACACACATACATGTTACAAGAATGGGTAGTAAGTGCTCAATTGAACACTTCTAACTTAGTTATCCCATTGAACCAAGATCTTGGGATATCTAGTTAGCAAGGTTGGGTTACTGCTACTTGGGTCTTGATTAGTGAGTTTTAATCCCGCTCCCCTCGACAAGCAGCATATTTGATCTCTAGAAAGACCTTTCATTAATGGATCCGTTAGATTCTCCTTTGATTTTACATAATCAAGGGAGATAATTCCACTTTAGATCAATTGCCTAATGGCATTATGTCTTTGACGAATATGTCAAGACTTGCCATTATACATGCCGCTCTGTGCCCTTTCTATAGCTGCTTGGCTATTATTGTGTATAGCTATAGCAGGCATCGTTTTTGGCCAACATGAAATATCCTCTACAATTTTTCTCAGCCATTCAACTTCTTCTCTAGCTTTATCTGAAGGTACAAACTATGATTCTATGTGGATTGAGTTATATAAGTTTGTTTAGAGGATTTCCAAGATATTGCTACTCCACCTAATGTAAATACATATCCACTGGTGGACTTAGTATCTATTGTATCAGATATATAATTGACATCACTGTATCCTTCTAATATAACTGGATATCTTGTAAAATGTAATCCATAGTTCATCGTGTGTCTTGGATATCGAAGCACTCTTGTTAGTGCTTTTCAGTGCTCTTTACTTGGATTAATCGTAAATCTACTCAACTTATTCACTGAGTATGCAATATTCGGACGAGCGCAGTTCATGATACATGTCAGACTGTCCATTATCCGAGCATATTCTAGTTGTGTCATGGGTTCATCATGTTTTTTAGCTAGATGTACGCTTAAATCTATTGGTGTTTTAGTAGGTGGACTATCGTATGCATTAAATTTTCTAAGCACTTTCTAAACATAATGTGCTTGTGATAATGCTAGTCTTTCAGATGTCTCAAGGATTTTAATTCCTAATATGACATCTGCAATACTCATATCTTTCATATCAAAATGCTTAATCAATATTTTCTTAGTATTCACAATAATATCATGATTAATTTCCATAATTAGCATGTCATCTACATAGAGAAATTATGACATAAGCATTTGGTGTGCTCTTAATATATACGCATTTATCACACATTAATTTTGAGACCATTTGACAACTTTTTCTTGTCAAATTTTACATGCCATTGTTTCGGAGCTTGTTTAAGTCCATACAACGACTTAACGAGCCTGCACACCTTATTCTCTTGTCATAGAGCAACAAAGCCTTCTGGTCTCTCTATATAGATCTCTTCGTCTAACTCGCCATTCAAAAAGACAGTTTTCACGTCCATTTGATGTATCTCAAGGTTATGCAAAGCTGCAATAACAATTAGAACTTTTATGGATGTTATTCTTAATGTGTCAAAGAAATTAAGGTTTTTCTTTTTTTTAAATCCTTTGGAAACTTACCTGACCTTGTATTTATCAATTGTTTCATATGTTTTATACTTTCTCTTGAGAATCCATTTACAACCCAATGGTTTAGTATAAGCTGGGAGGGCAACTAATTCACAAGTATGATTTTGCATGATGGAATCAATTTTACTACTTATGACTTCTTGCCAGAACGGAGCATTCGGACCGGACAATGCTTCTTTAATGGTTTTAGGCTCATCGTTTAACATGTAATTTAAGGAGTTCAAATCGAAGCTCTTAGGTTTTCTAGCTCATTTACTGTGTATGGGTTCCTCATCTTCTTGTTAACTAACATTCGCAGCATCATAGGTTCTTTTATTTGAACTTTCTTCCCCTAGAACCTTCATCTTTCCTTTTTTTGCATGGAAAGATGTCTTCAAAAAATACAGTATTCCTTGACTTGATAACTTTATTTTCAGTTATTTCAGAAATTGTTGATTTGTGTACAAGGAAACAATATGTGCTACTATTATACGCATATCCTATAAATACACAATCAACGATTTTCGGCCCTATTTTCATGTTTAGGCTTAGGCACTTCTACCTTCGCCAAACACCCCCTTACTTTAAGTTATTTATGAGAGTATTTATGTCCTTTCCATAATTCGTAAGGACATTCCTTCTTATTCTTATGTGGTATTTTATTAAAAATGTGGTTGGCTGAAAGAATGGCTTCCCTCCACAAATTCTAGAGTAGCCTTGAACTTATCAGCAAAGCGTTCATTGTCTCTTTAAAAGTTTGATTCTTGCATTTTGCAACACCGTTAGATTGTTGTGAATATGGAACCATAGTTTGATGAATAATCCTCTTGCCAGAGCAAAACTCTTCAAATTGAGCTCGGTATTCTTCACCTCTATCACTACGAATTATTTTAATTCACTTGCTAAGTTGATTTTCCATATCATTCTTATAATTTTTAAACGCCTCGAAGGTTTCATCTTTCCTACATAGCAAAAATACATAACAGAATCTTGTGCAATCGTCAATAAAAATAATAAAATACTTTTTCCCACCTCTAGTTTGCACAAACTTTAAGTCACAAATGTCATTGTGAATCAACTCTAGAGGTTAAGTGTTGCATTCAACTGAATGAAAGATATTTTGGTTAGTTTTGTCTCAACGCAAATTTCACACCTTTTATTTGAATCAATATTAAATGAAGGCAATAATTCCAAACTTACAAGTCTTTAAAGTGTTAAAATTAACATGTCCTAATCTAAGATGTCAAAAATTTGAACAATCAGACAAGCAAGTAGAAGTAGTTATTTTATTGTTATCAAAGTTGGGTAGTATAGTCATTACATTCATTTGGAATAGCCCATTAACTATATAACCTTTTCCTATAAGTAGGTCATTCTTTGTTAACACAATTTTGTTTGACTCAAACACTAGCCGAAACCTTACTTCTACAAGTAATAAGCCAAAAACTAGATATTTCCTAATATCTAGAATATGGAGTACATAAACCAGGGTCAGTTCTTTGCCCGAGGTCATTTTCAGAACCACTTTGCCCAAATCGATGATCGGGGGAAGTGGTTGAGTTGCCTATGAATAGCTGCGTCCACTGATCAGAATATAGGTAGAAAACAACTCTTTATCCGAACAAATGCGGCATGTAGCTCTGGTATGACCCACCACTCTCTCAGGTTATTGATCAAGTTTGCCTTAAAGATCACCATTGAGAGGTTCAACTCAGACATGTTGATCGGCACACTTTTATCTTCAGTTATTTGTACTGGTCATTTTTTGCCTTTGCCTTTCTTCGGAGCCTTGCAATCTTTAGCCATATAGTTTGGCTTTGCTGCAGTTAAAGCAGTCCCTTTTGAATATTTTGGCAGTGTTTTTTCTTTGAGCTCCATTAGGACACTTCCTCCTCTTGTTAGCATTTGGCTCCACCAGGTTTACTTTGCCTCTATTTGTAGCTTGCTAGATTTGAGGTCAGACTTTCAGTTGTCCTCTTCAATCCGAAGTTGAATGATTAGATCTCAAGCCCCCATCTCCTTCCGCTTGTGCTTCAGGTAGTCCTTGAAGTCTTTCAAAGCTGGTGGAAGCTTCTCTATCATCGCAGCTACTTGGAAAGACTAACTTAGCTGCATTCTCTCAGCATGAATATCATGCGGTATTATCTACAGCTACTGCACTTAACTCATAATAGTCTTGGAGTTCACCATTTTAAAGTCAAGAAACTTGCCGATTATGAATTTCTTCAAGCTGGCATCCTTCGTTTTACTTCTGTTCAAAGGATTCCCACAACTCCTTGGTTGTTTTGAATGAACTACATATGTCGTACACCGTATTATCCAACGCATTTAATAGATAGTTCCTGCATAGGAAGTCACCTTGACTCTATGCATCATATGCAATCCTTTTCTCTATGTTTGCTCATTTTCAAACACCAAGGCACATCCTCTTCCAAGAACTTTGCTAGGCTCAACGTGTGTGGTGGTAAAGCATCTTTTGCTACCACCAGTTAAAGTCAGTCTCGAAAAATTTCTTCAATTTTTTCTGCATGAGCAGGGATAGGTTGTAACAACAACAGAGGTAGATGCCATAGCTACATCACAATAAATTTCGTCTTAAAATTGTTGGGAAAGTAGTGCTTTTTATAGGGCGTGATTAGGCTATGGTATTAGGTCGAGGCAAGAGTTGGACTCTCTGTCCTTAAGACGAAATTGCCCTACATTGGTGCTACCGTTCTTGGCAATCTTCTCCCACGATAAACAACTTACTTCTCAAAGTAGGAGCACTCCAAATTTCGAGAACAACGAACTTAGACTGGTGTTTTGAGCTCATTGGATATTTATGTATGCTTTGGAGGCTTTAGGGAGTGAAATGCAATAATATATAAATGATTTCGGATTTTATTTATACAAATGACAAATGCACAAGGTATTTATAATACATGAAGAGTTGTGACTGTTGGGGCAAATACCAGTTTAGTTTGGGTCTATAGCGGTTCGGGTGTGGCTCACACACAGTAGCCATTGGCTACACTCGAGTGTGCTCTGGTTCATGATTTCAGCTCAATTTTGATTTAATTTTGACCCAATTTCAACTAGGGCCGTATCAAAAAAGAATAGTATTGATTAAGCCCGAACCCAAGCCCGGCCGGGACTTTGCCTGAGCTGGACGGACGGCGGGCGACGGCGGAGCCGCCGCGCACCTGTAGCTTGGTTTGAGCTTACAAACCCTAGGATTCTCTCTACCTTATAACACTTGCTGAACCCCAAAGGAACAACCCCTATTTGCATTAACCACTTAAATGCAACACTTCTTATGTATTTTCCAATGTGGGACAACTACATTTGAGCAACACAATACTCATTTTAGCTTATTCCACCAAGCCTTTTGTGCATTTAACTTTCCTCATATTCACCCCGAAATGTGATTTTGAATAATTAAATACATTTTTTTGTATCTACTCATGATGTTAGATTCCGAATATAAAACTTAATTTCCAATTAACAAATGGAGTTTCATCAATCAGTTGGCCAATGTTAGTCTCCATGAGTCGCGTCACCGATCAACCTTTACAATTATGATGGAATTACTGACCCAGAAGACCACGTACTCCAGTTCGAGAATGCTATAGATATCTATCGGCTGTCGAACGAATGACCGCAAAATCTTTGCCACAACGATCTTCAAGGGTGGTTGCGGTAGGGTTTGCTTGTCTTGAGCGAAATCGATCTATTCCATTGAGGAAACTAGCTAATCGATTCCTACACCATTCACAACTAAAAAGACACTAAGCTTTCCCATACCCATCTCCATGGGATCCACCAACACTTTAATAATGAGGTCTTCAAGGTCGAGGACCCAGGATTGACTTCATCAATTTCGAACTCTCCAATGCTCTTCGGCATGAGATTGTGCTAAAGCTATCGTTCCCCAGCCCCCCACTTTATAAGGGAACTTCAAACGCTGACCTCCAACTTCATGAGTTCTAAAGAAAACCATAACATCAAACATGGAGACAAGAAGGACTCTAAGGAAAAGAAAGAAAAAGAAGGCCACAAGAAGGAAAAAGACACAAGGATCAGAAAGAGTCGCCGATCAAGTGGTACACTGACCACACCGCACTGAATGCCCCTCGAAGCCATTTTACTCTGTGACTAACCAAAAATTTTTCAAACACCAAACATAATTCTGGAGGGTAAAGGGGCTTAGAAGTCGGGGAAGTATTGTGCCTTCCACAATAGCACAGGCACGAAACGAACAATTGTTATGCCCTCCAATGAGATCGAACGACTCATCTGAAAAGGCTTGTAAGGAATTTGTGGCTAACAACCTTAAGGCCTCGGCCCCTCGAGAGAGGTCCCAATCGTCATGATCCCGTAAGGGAGTTGTAAGAACTCCCCCGCGAAGGGAGATGGCAAGGAACCGATCAAGAATCACCTCCTGACTAGGGAGTCATCCACACTATTGTCGGAGGCCCGAACAGAGGGGTTCAAATCGAGTAGGAAGCGCTCCTCGAGGAAGCTGGAGCAGGGAAGGTCGAACCACAAAAATGATGAAAAAGCTCTTCGGGTCAATAGCATTGATGCCAATGCCATTGTATGTATTTAGTGATAGGGACAACAATGATGTAACTTTCCCCTCGGGAGTGGGTGAGTCACCCAACGTCCTGATGGTGATCACGGCAGACGTGTGAAACTTTGCTGTGACACACACTTTGTTTGATAATGGAAGTTTTGCCAATCTTCTTTTTACTCCACTCTTCAAAAAATGAATTTAGGAGACATAGATCGGGTTTGGGGGATCAGAAATATTCCCCGTCGGTATAGTCGAGTGCCCCCCGCGACACACCGCTCTTTATTGACTACTTAGTAGTAGGCACGCCATTCGCGTATAACTTGATTTTTGGGAGGCCGACCAATCAATCAATTTC